>JAZKJV010000916.1:0-600000 GCA_037367405.1 Ottelia alismoides | reverse complement strand
TTCTTTTGGTGATCAAAAGCTATTTGCTAGTTGCAGGAAAAATTAATGATACACTGGCCGACTTAATTTCCCATTGATTCTTCTGAATAGGAAGCACCGGTGGGTTTCAAGTGAATTCCGCACGACCACATCACATGATTCACATTCCAATGGGGAAATAGATGTTGGATATTAGGAGCCTGCATTATAAATGCAAAATCTGATATTGTAACTGTTATATAGGAAATAGTATTAATGTATTTCTTATTTCTTGTTTATGCAATTTCTACAAAGGTTATTTGCGCTCTATGGTTTCTTCCTCTATATAATGGAACCCTATGACCTCAGAATAAACATCTCATTCATTTTTTTCTACATGGTATCAGAGCGGTGGTCTTAGATTTGAGCCTTGATACCCTCGGAAACCTAACCCCACTGTCCAGCCCCTCTTTCCTCTCCGTTGCACCACCAGCCTCCATGCGTTGTCTTGGGGTTCCATCCACACCCAACGACTCTTGGATCCACGCTCGCATCCCTCCCTTAATTTCGCACGCAACGACATCGCTCCTTGCTTCGTAGTACTTCGAATCACTGCCTAACTTGCATTGGAGGAGTAAGGGTATCATGCATGTACCATACTATTCTTTGGCGACCACGCCGCCGATTGATGATCCCCGAGTGCCTGACCTGCAGTACACGACTCTCCTCAGAGTCTTACATTGATTTTGGTGTAGTGCGGGTTGGATTTGCGTATCTAAATCCAATCCGCCTACCCTATAACGTCTTCGGAGTTGATGGGAAAGGTTGTGCTCTAAGTTTGCAAACAACCTATTCCCTACATTATTGTGTAGACAAAATCAGATCATTCGACACCCCCGGTTGCATCCTTCCTGGTCTCCTTCGTCCGTCTTGTTAGATAACAAGGTCGACATATCCTCCTCAGGGGCCTTCAAAGGTCATCCACCCACCCATCATCAAGAAGGATGGGATCAACTATTTATTGTGGGCTATGTAGTTCATGAGTATTATGGAGAGAAATAACAAGGAATATATCATGACACAACCTGGGCCGGGTAACAAGACTAGTATGAATGCTTCATAGAAGCAAGACATTGCATGCGCAGGTATTTGTCCTTTCGGTACCCTTATCGTAGAGATATTCTACATCAGCCCATTATCAAGGCAATGCGGGAAATTCTCGCCACCACGTATTATCAGGTGAGGAATGATACTAAGATTCTCCAGCTTCAGTATGATATCTTCACAACAAAGTAAGATGTTCATCCTTTCCATGCATTCTACTCCTAGCTTAGGGGCTTATTAGATAATCTATGTAGCTTCATGCCTCTAAATACGACCACTGAGCAATAGATGGCGTACATGAATGCTACAACAGTTGGCATGTTTCCCGTGGTTCTTGATCCTCAGTATGATGCCACCCATAGCCAGCTTCTCACTGGCGCTTCTATACCTCCCATGGAGGAGGATTATAACAAACTGAGCAGGATCATGGTATCCCTTGCAGCTATCACTCAAACCTCCTTTGTTATGGCCGCATCTCACGGCAAAGGAGGTTCGACACAATTCATAAGATGTGATGTGTGTGGTAGAGGAGCTGGACAACCTCGCCCGCAGTGCATGTATTACAACTGTGTAGGGTATTTTAAGGATACATGCTATTAGAAGCATGGTCGCACTATATCTGCTCATGTTGCTGAGCGGTTTGAGCTTGTTATTACTTTTGTTGGTCAGAAGCATGACAATATCTTGTATTACGTCTGAGGGATATTATGGCACCTACCATCGGCTCTCTTAGTGCTCCTACGACTACATTTGGTATTGTAGCCTCTTCCAGTACCTCATGTACAACTTATGCACCTACCACTTGTCATAGGGAAGACATTTTAGAATGGATCGTGGACTCTGGAGCATCTCACCATCTTTGTGGTGACAAAGAACAATTCACATTTTACAGTTCGATTCACCCTAGTCGATTTGTTGTCATTACTAATAGTATACATTCCTATTATAGAACAATGAGAGATTCAGTTGACAACTTCTATGCATCTATAGAGTGTGCTATATGCATCTGACTTTTCTATGAATTTATTTCTATCAGTCAGATTACTATGGATCTGAGATGTCGTGCCATTTTTTACCCATCTTCTCTTGTATTTCAGAATATACTCATGGGTAGGGTGATTGAATGTGTCAATGAGCAAGGGGGTCTTTATAGATTGGTCCAGTCTCCTTGTGCATGTAGATCTTCTATTTCTACTACATTCGTTAATCCATACATGTGGCGTCTTCGGTCCGGTCATCTTCATTCGCAGAAGTTGTATAGAGTCCACATGCAGATTCCTTCTCATTCCACTTTTTATGTGAGGCTTGCCAACTTGGGAAGCATCATGGTATCCATTTTCCCAATCTTCTAAGTCATAACAATAGTTATTTATTTGAGTTGTTGAATTTTGATATTTGGGGTCACAATCATGTTCCTGATTACCTACCAGGGAGACATGTTCTATTTTTACAGTTGTTAATGATTTTTCCGAACTTTCTTGGATTTTTTTATTTAAAAACAAGTAAGAGGTTTGTTCTATTATGCAAACTTTCTTCATTGAAATAGAGAACATTTTTCTGCCAATGTTAAGTATATTCGCTTTGCCAATGCCTTGTAGTTGTAGTCGTGTACCATTCAACTCTCTCAGTTATTCAAGTCTCTTGAGATTATCCATCAGACCTCATGTGCATACAGTTTTCATCAGAATGTTGTCGTCGAGCGCAAATATCATCATCTTCTTGATGTTAGCATGACTCTCCTAATACATAGTCTTGCTCCCCAATGTCGTCATCACAGCTTGCTACATCATCAACTGTATGCTATTGATGAAAGGGGATTCGCCGAGATCGTATCTTTCCACAAGGCGGAGAGACAGTCGCTGAGTTGACCTCAGACAAAATCCCCAAATCAATCAACAACTAACCCACAATAAATATATGCAATGAATATCTAAAAATGTGGAGTTAAAATTTATTATAACTCTACATGTAAAATGTGTATAGGTGTAAGTACAGGTAGAGGTCGAACACTGGGAGGCGAATGGTTGCATGTCATGTATCATGCAATTATTCAATCAATTGTTCATGTCCTTTTATTGTTTTAGTGGGTTTTGGGTTTTGTACTTTTTATATATATATTTTTGTTTTTATAATTTTTATTTTGTTTTTATATTTTATATTTTTTATATTTTCTTTTAATATTTTTAATTATATACTATGAATAGATAGATATATATATAATACATATGTATATAAAGATATATATATATATATAAGAAGAGAGAGAGAGAAGTAATATAGTATATATAAATATAGATATAAATAATTAATATATATATAAATATATAGATATTAATTTTTTTTAGCTTTTTAATATTTTTCTCATTTTTTTATTATTTTTCTTGAATATTTCTAATTTTTATGTATTTTTAATTACAAAAATGTCCATAATATTGGACCAATTAAATAGCCGTATATAATTTGGGTTTTATAAATACAAAATAAACTCCAAAAATTCCCAAATTAATTTTAATATATTAATAATAATATATAGATAATTATAAAAGAGAAAGAATTTATTTTTGGTGTTTTTTAAGGATTTTTCTATTTTTTTGTTGGATTTTGGAGCTTTCTGATTTTTTTAATTTTCTTTTTCATATTTTTAGGGTTTTTCATTTCCTGGACTCAAGATATATATAAATATATCATATATATTTTTTTTGGAATTTTTCAAAAACATTTTCTAATTTTTTTGTATTTTCTAATTTAGACAGTACAAAAATGGCTTCTTTTTCATTTTTAATAATTAGGAAAGATGCAAAAAATGCAAACTAAAATACTGGCGTGCACAAGCATGGCATGGAGCATCTACCCTAATTTTTGTGAATTTTTAGAAGCCTTCTAAGTATTTTTAATAAATAGATAAAGAGACAAAAATAAAACAGCCTGACAGGGGTATTTTTGCAAATAAAACAAGTTACGGGGGCATCAGTGCAAAAATACAACAGAAATAAACATTTATTTTAATTTTTAGAACTATTCTACAATATACAAAAACCGTCAGGGTATACATGCAAAATTTCACGCGCCTCACGTGGGACTGCACGTGAGGCGCGGAAGGACCTAAATGCAAATACAATAAACTCAGGGTCCTTTATGCAAAATTTACATTTTATTTATAACGTGCAAAAATATTTACAGAATTAAAAATTAAATACAAAAAGGCGGGGGATGGTTTTTGCAATTTACCCCCAAAAGAGGCGCTTCATCCGACGGCTGATCTTCGTTCACTTGACACGTGGCGCCTCCACGTGCGCCGATGCCGGTTCGCCGATGGAGCGCTAGGATTAGATCTCGCGTGAGATCTGACGGTCGCTGCTTCGCTCCATCGGACGGCTGGGATCTGAACTGGTCTGGGACCACGATCGGACGGTGAAGGCGAAGGCACGAAGAACAGGGAACAACTCCCCCTTCTCCGACCTTTGATCCGGTGCTGCTCGCTCGTCCTACGCTCCCTCGGGCATCTGATGGTCCAAGAAGCAACCTGGGGCTCTACCCTGTCGACTGGAGCACTCAGGTGAGTCGGAGGCTCACCGGAACGGTCCAGCGAGGTCGATGAAGCCAAAGAGCTCCAGGTACCTGCAGAAGAGTCGAATCGACCCCAACGGGGGTCCTTTGGTCTCCAGCACCTGCAAGAAAGCTCAGCGCACAAAAACAAAGGGCTAGGGGCCTTATTTGGGTTAAAATGAGCGAAAGGGGGTGCGGGGCGGTGATCTCCGGCGGAGGGCGGAGGAGGAGATCTGATCTCCAGATCTGGTGAAGATCTGGGTGAACGGAGGTGCCTGGGGCGTAGGGAAGTGAAGGGGTATAGAAATGGAGGTGAAAGGGTGGTCGGAGCACGGCGAGAGCACTGTGAAAAGCTCGCCGAAGCGAGGCTCCGGCGAGCTACGAAACAACTAAATTACGCTAACCTACGAATCAAAATGCAAAATAAATGACGGAAATGAAATGCTGATATAAAAATCTACCTAGGAAGATAAACGCGCAGCTCTTATACCTGGAGGAACTCCAGGGAGCAGGGTGGCTGCCGGAGCGCCACCATGGGTGCAACCTCCGCCTCTCCGATCGATTCAAAGTGCTGGCGAGCTCCTCCTGTCACCAGGAGCATCGCCGGGACCGAATTCTGGGAAGGGATTGGCTGAAAAGCTGACCAAAATTGAAGAGGAGGGCGAGGTTCCTTATTTAAGCACAAACGGGGCACCCTTATTGACCAGGCCGCAGCCGGCGATACGAACTATGTACACAGGATCTACATGATCGGCGGGGATCAGGGATGATCAGAGAATAAATCTTGTGAAGTGATTGTGGCCGAATGATGGACAAGGCGAGCTGGAAAAAGGCATGAAAAGTGGGGACGCGACAGGTCTGACGGGTTAGTCAGAGGCGCAGGGGGAGTTGACCGGAGGTCAACTTTCCCTGGCCCCTGATTGGTCCACGTCAGTCCTATCTTGACCTATTTATTTAACGTATTAAATGAATTATTTAGAGTTTACTTATAAAATAAAAAATGTTCATAAATTAATGTAGTATTTATTTATGATTTTTATTTATTTTTTTGAATTATTTTATTACGGTTTTATTAAAATATGGTATTTATAAGTATATTTATATACTTTTATTTTTCTTTTGTTTATTTTCTTTTATTATTGTATTTTCTTATTTTATAAATTTATATCTTATTTTTGTGAGTATAAATGTATTTTTATTTGATTTTTATGAGTTTATATATATATTTAAATAAATAGGTATATATGTATGTAAGTATACTTATAGGTATTTTATTATATATTCTTTATTTATTTAATGAATCTTATTTATTTTTATTATAGATTTGTATTTTTTAATAGGATATATAATATATACATTATTATAAAAATATAGATGAATAAAGAATGAAAGAATAAAATCCCTTTTTATTTATATACATTAGGTAACATAGGTGTTTTGTCTATGTGTTTTATAGACTTATTTTTATTTTACAAATTCTTTTTGATTTTATTTTACTTTTAGTATGTACATGTAGTATATACATTATTTACAAAATTCTAAAAATATTAATTTGTGAAAATAATAGACATAGAATAAAATGAATATTTTAATCAGGTATTATGTACTAGAAGGGCCAAAAACCTAACTTCCACAGATGGACTCCAAAAATTATGAAACCAATTTTATAAAATAGTTTATGAAATGTTATATACAATTAAAGGTGAGTTTGGGTGATTTGGAGTTTTTATTTGTAAGATATGGGTCTGTGAAGTTGAGATTTTGGCTTTTTATTATGTGCATAAAATGTACACTGTGTATTATTTTTACACAAACTCAATTTTGTATTTTTATTTACATTATTATATACAACTTTTATGAACAAAGTTTCTTTATTTGATGAATAAATAATTATGTACAAAATAGGTGTCAAACATGCATAAATGGATGAATAAATAAATGAGGTATTTATTGTATATCGGCCCTTATCTCCCCCTACTTTATTCCTTGTCGACCAATACCATGCTGGCCTTGGTCTCGGGGTTAGGGTCATAAAATATTTGCAATATTTTATTCCTTTTTCTTTTCTTTTCTTTATTCTATAATTTTGGCATTAAAAAATCTTATTTTATATACAATAAATACAATGAATAATGAATGCTATTATGTACAAATTGATGCTATTTACATGCATTTGCTAGGGTTTTTAAGGCCAAAATAATAGAATAAAGGTGATGAAATGGAGATTCATCACCCCCCTATACTTGCCTTTGCTAGTCCCTAGCAAATACTTATGCAATAAGTACAAAAAGAACAAAGAATAAGAAGAAAAGAAAAAGCAAAAATAAAGAATTTAAAGAATAAATTGAATTGATCATGATTATTAAACTCATCTTTACAAAATCAAAGTTTGGAGCTCAACTTAGACCTTGGTGTGAAAATGTGTGTGGAACCTGGTAGGGAACCAAATCTAAAACACAACAGCCTCTGAGAGTCACAGAACTCGGTTCAAATCACCTCAATTGCCAGGTCAGAACTAGCCTACATCATACGCAAACCCTTATGACTATGAAGCTGACTTGTACAGTGTAAGTGATAGTGGCTCTCCCTAACCGAAATGACAAAGAGACTGACTTCTCCAGAATGACAACCCAATGATTCCCTAATTCAACAGCTCTTTCCTCGAGGAGCGGGGTATTCCCTTCTAAGTTCAAGTGGCATCCAACTCAAGAGGAGGGGGTAGAGAAAAGAATGGATGGTAGCCAGTGTAGCTACCTATCCTGGGATGCAAGACCAGTGTAGTCAAGTCATCCAGCTGCAGGCTCACATGGTATAACTTTGATGCTCAAGCTTGCTTATTTTCTATACAACATATATACATACTCCGGCAGGCACTTTATTTTTTTTATTTTACAAGCCTGTCCACTTTTTTGGAGTTTTCCCTTTTTTTTCTTTTTTTTTTCAACATACTATTCACAGTAGCATTTACATAAGGAGTTTTTCCTCTTGAGCCAGAAGACTATCCCTCTTTTGAAGCATTATTGCAACCCACACTCTCCTGTCGTTAGACCTCATGGCTACTGGACCAGGTTGGGGTGCACTTCCCTCCCTAGACGAGGACGAATGTTTCCACCCGTGTGCGTCTCAGACTGGCAAATCCAACCCCCTCACCACTCCAACTGAGTTGAGCCAAGTGAAAGGTGCAAGTGCCCAAGTTAGGTCACGGTCGACAAGAGTCATACGTGTGTTTCGAAAAGTTCTAGTTAGTCCACTGAGGTGATTTCAACCTAGCCTTGATTTCTCAAAGAATTAAGTCTGAATAGACCTGAAGTACCTTAAACCTAGTTCCCATAAGGTTCCAGTGCAGTTAGGTGCGGTAAGGTCTAACCAAGCTCCAATCTTCGACTTTATTGGACTAGTTCAATTATCAAGCTCAATCAAAGAATATGAATGCTATGCAAATGCTATTTACAAAAATGCAATTTTTCCAAGAATTTGAAAACAAAGAGAAGAATTTTTACACAAAGAATTTTTGCACTCAAAATATGTACAACTATTTACAAGGGTGTGCCGCTTTATTTTACACGGATTGAGAATTTACAATTTAGTTTTTATATATGTACACTTATTAAAGAATTTTGTTGATTTTTTTATTTTATATATTATTATATGTGACTATTCCTCAAATTTATTTGACACAAGTTTTTCAAACAATTTTTGAAAACTATAGTCCAAAATAATTTTTACAAACATTTTTACAACATGTACACACATTTGAAAATCATTTTGCAAAGGTTTTTCAAAACAGTATATATAGATTTTTCAAAATATTTTTGCAACCATTTTTCAAACCATTTGCAAATCATTTTTCAAACATTTTATTTCACACAAAGAAATAAATCTTTACAAACCACACATCTTTACACAGGTTGAAAACATGTAACAAAACGTTTTCAAAATAGTTTTCAATAAATGTTCACAATACTTTTCAAACTATTTTTCAAACATTTTGCAAAAAACGTTTTCACCTGATTTATTAATCAGTATATACAAAAAGAATTTGAGGAATAATCCCATCTTTTTATTAAGGGTTTTTAACGAATTTAAAGAATTATTAGCCATATTATTACGAAAGTACGAGTTATGGCTAAAGTATATACATAGTATATACGACCCCCCTATACTTAGCTTGAGCTATGTCCTCATAGATCGAAAAGAAAAGAGAAGACATAACTCGTACTGAGTATAGACAAGTCTAAAGAATAAATAAATAAGAGTTGAACGAATGAGAAGTTGACCGTCCCCCCTATACTTAGGATCAAATAATCCTAAGTATAGCAGACTGTACACAAAGCAGGGAGGGTCAAGGGTGGGAATAAACAAATCAAAGTTTTAACAAATCAGGGGTGCACCCCACTATACTTAGGACAAAGTACGTCCTAAGTACAGAAAACTGACACAAAGGGGTGACACCTTTTATTTAGATACAGAAGATAGAAAAGGAAAAGAAGAAAAGAAGAAAAGAAGAAAAGATGGATATATACAGATAGATGAAAAGATCGTGTAGAATATACGCATCACTCCCCCTATACTTGGGGTGAGATATCCCTAAGTAGGCAAGAACAGGAGTGACGAAAAATGTGTAAGGAAAGAACAACTCGGTGCGTGCCCCCCTACACTTAGGACAAGGTACGTCCTACGTGTAGGCACAAAGATATGGCGATAGATCTGGGGCACACATAACATGCAGGAGAAAGAATGAAAAAGGCACACATATATACAAGTGGTGAAGAAACTAGTGAAGTACAGGACGGTATCTGGGTAGCGACTACCGTGCTCTCGCCGTCGTCTCCCTGTGAGAACGAGGACGCAGTCAGAAGGTGAAAAGACACCCTGATATACAGTCAAGTGGGTGTCAGCTACCGGGGATAATCAGATCGGAAAGTATAGCAGAGTCCGGTAGCGTGAAGCAGTCAATCGGCTCATATGGTCAACATGAGGGGATATAGCCGATACCATGAGACCGGGAGGAAGAAAGAGCAGTACAGACTCCTCCGGTCAATCATGTCTCAAGCAGATATGGAAGATAGATAAGAGGAGACACCATGGTACCCGACGATGGTGAGGTAGAAAGATCATAAGTATACACCGAATATCGCAGGCCATGGCTCAACCTTGCGAGGGTCCTCAAGGTGAGCATAATCAGAGAATAATCAGAAGACTCGGCTCCGTGCTCCAACAGACAGGAGACACAACCAGGGAGGAGACCGAGTACACAAGTCAGAAGACCCGGCTTCGTGCTCCACCAACTGGGAGACACCAGAAATGAAGCCGAGTGCCTAGAAAATGATGTACTCTCCCGCAGATAACCCTCGGGGAGTAGTACATGTTAGGCAATGAATAATCAGAACAGAAGCTCACCCTTCCGAGGGTCGTCAAGGAGAGCGGGCTCAAAGGAGCCTGATCCATCAGACGGATCATAGAAACGGTCTCGGTAGGCGACAGATCGGCTACCAGCAGAAGAAACCGTAAAATCGAGAAAGTGTGGCAGCGTCCCGCAAATAACCCTCGGGGAGCGGGGTGCCAACTAGTCATGGGAATAGCAGATACCAGGAGCTCAACCCTGCAAGGACCGTCAAGGTAAGCAGACTCAAAAGAGTCTAACCAGATGAGTCCCATGATCCGCAGATCGGATACGCAACTCAATATGGGACAAAAAATCATGTATATCAGATGACTCGATTCCGTGCTCCGCCGATCGGAGACACAGTCAGCAGTGGAACCGAGCGTAAAGAGAGTGTCGCATGCTCCCGCAGATAGTCCTCGGGGAGCAATGCAAACTAAGCAGTGAATATTCAGAAGGTGTCTCTACCTTGCGAGGGTTGTCAAGGAGAGAGAAGGGCTTGAAGGAGCCGGATCCATCAGACGGATCCACATAGTGGTCTCAGTAGTCAACAAAGCGGCTACCAACAGAAGAGACCACTCATATCGGCAATATGTCATAGTCTCTCGCAGATAACCCTCGGGGAGCTATGAGCTAGGCATGGAATAATCAGAAAAGTGGAGCTCTGCCTTGCGAGGACCGTCAAGGAGAGTGGACTCAGATGAGTCAAGTACATTGGCCTCGTGTACTGACAGGTCAAGTACCAAATCTCAGGGGGAGGCCAATCAAACATATCATCTGACTCGGTTTCGGGTCCCAACATAATGGCGACCCAAGCAGTGAATGAAACCGCAGTCCTAGAAATTGTCGCATTCTCCCGCAGATAGTCCTCGGGGAGCAATGCGAGCTATATCAATGTAGGTCATAGGAATGGTGGCAAGTCATCTCAGGTCCTCGAAAGCAATAAATCATTCAATCATCCGGAGGGCATAAGATCAAGCAAGGGAGTGAATAATCATGTCATTCACCAAACATCCCTTGGGTCAATCCAGTCAGGCTGAGATGGCACAATAGATAATCATAAATTCTCAAAGTGCCAAGGTGGATCAAAGAGTCAGGAGATCAAGGATGGGTCACTCAGGTAGATGAGAGATCATGTAGGATCCGCACACCTCTATCAAGAGATCCAAAGTAGAATGAGCAGTCAATCCTCAAAAATCAAGATGGGTGGAACCTCAAAGAGATAGATCAATCAATGCTCATGAAATCATCATCAAATCATCGCATCATATAACATCCTTAATCCTGGTGTGCGAGAACTAAAATTCCTTAATAATGCATCACACCTATGCTCTATGCATCAGCAAAAATCCTCAAGAAATCCATATGCACGTATCAAAGATAAATCCACCAAGTCGATCTCAGCAACCTCAACATCATGGGCCCGGCCTACACAAATAATCTGTATAAATAATCCTCGATGCGAGCCTTATCAATATGCACAGCATTGCGGGGTAAAGGGAGAGATGATACGGGGGACACGAGGAAGATGAATAAGAAGGGTACACAAAGGGGTGGAGAAGCTGATTGAGCGGGCGTGCCAATATCGTGGGTGGTAGAAAAGTGATACAGAGGGTACGAGGAGGGCGGGCAAGAAAATCGGGATGTAGACAAAATTGGGTGTTCCACACAAGGCGGGAACACCGTCAAAATTGCCGTCCGAAGAGCGGTCTCTCCTCGAACCAGAGAAGATGGATATGGTACGGGGATTACGAGGAAGGATGGTGAAAAAGGATTTGGCGAAGAATGATTGAGCTCAAGCGCCAATATCACGACTTGATGTAAGATGAAGAGATATATGTATAAGAGAGGTAGAGAGACTCAAAGATGAAAAATGCATGACTCACACGGACGGGACCGACTACTCTAATGATGAATGGAAAAAACAAGTCACAAACAAGACACAAGGCAAACCCCCAATTCACCTACTCAACACAGTGAAGACCATCAGGTGACGGTCATTTATCTTTTCGATTTTTAGAGTTAGGTGAGATCACAAAAGTTGTACAATCACTAGGAGGCTCTGATGGGATTTGGGCTTTACTCCTTAGTGTGTACGTGAGCACTTAAAACGCATCCAACGAGGGGGTTGCTCTCCCCAAGACAAGGATTCCATTACGTTTTATTTTTAAGTCTAATAGAGTTAACAGTCCCGATTTTATTGGAGTTATCACTTTTTTGGGTATTTTCAATGCACGTGCCTATCGAGGTTCCAATTTTCATTAAGCATCCTAGGTTGGTAAAAACAGAGGGAGAAGATCGGAAAAGCCATGCAAGTCGGAAAACGATGATGCATGCTAAGTAAGAAGACTTACAGTGCCTCCTAGCTCTCTCCATGCGGGATGCATAACAGAATTTGAAACCTATGCTATATGCAAATGCAAACCGAAGAAATCGCCCTAGGTTCAGAAATTGCTATTATCGTGAAGCACCACAAGTCGCTCATTCATCTCTAGCCTCAAAAAGTCCGGTCTTGGCTCACCCCTCCTCTGTACTCAACACACTTGAGCTTAGGAGAAAGCGCTTTGCGGGGTTCGCTGTGGCACAAAGGCTAAGAGATTAATGAGCGGCTGTTTAGAGTTTGATCTAGGTCCAAAGCGCACTATAGGTACAGGCAAATCAATTAGGGTGTTTGGACCTAACTCTACGAGCAAGCAAATCCTAATGCTAAGGCTCATTCACACACAAAATAATAAAATAGAATAAAGAAAAGAAAAAGCGTCAAAATCATCGAGGTCCCCAAGGGAACAATCCCTCGGGCAATGGACCTCGGGAGTCGAAGTGTACCTGTGAGAGTCCTGTATTATTACAAAATTCTAAGGGTCACTCTCTCACATAAATATGCATATTAAAATAAAATAAAATAAAATGCATGAAAATAAAGACTGTCTTCAAAAATTCTCCTTCTCTTGTCATGGATGCTCTCCCCTGTTGGCTTGGCATAGAAAAGCCAACACCGCCTCACTTGGGTGCATAGGTCCTCCTAGGAGGTCCTCCTTCGCTTGGCGGTCCCTCACATCAAAGACAAAAAGAAAGAGATGGTCAGAGCAGTCAATCAATAATATCAAATAAAAATAAAAATCACACCAATAAATAAATGAAGGACATGAGCAAATAATTGAATAAATAGACAAATAAGCTCATAAAATCATACAAATTCCGTTGCCTCCCCGGCAACGGCGCCATTTGATGAAAGGGGATTCGCCGAGATCGTATCTTTCCACAAGGCGGAGAGACAGTCGCTGAGTTGACCTCAGAAAAAATCCCCAAATCAATCAACAACTAACCCACAATAAATATATGCAATGAATATCTAAACATGTGGAGTTAAAATTTATTATAACTCTACATGTAAAATGTGTATAGGTGTAAGTACAGGTAGAGGTCGAACACTGGGAGGCGAATGGTTGCATGTCATGTATCATGCAATTATTCAATCAATTGTTCATGTCCTTTTATTGTTTTAGTGGGTTTTGGGTTTTGTACTTTTTTTATATTTTTGTTTTTATATTTTTTATTTTGTTTTTATATTTTATATTTTTTTATATTTTCTTTTAATATTTTTAATTATATACTATGAATAGATAGATATATATATATAATACATATGTATATAAAGAGATATATATATAAGAAGAGAGAGAGAGAAGTAATATAGTATATATAAATATAGATATAAATAATTAATATATATATAAATATATAGATATTAATTTTTTTTTAGCTTTTTAATATTTTTCTCATTTTTTTATTATTTTTCTTGAATATTTCTAATTTTTATGTATTTTTAATTGCAAAAATGTCCATAATATTGGACCAATTAAATAGCCGTATATAATTTGGGTTTTATAAATACAAAATAAACTCCAAAAATTCCCAAATTAATTTTAATATATTAATAATAATATATAGATAATTATAAAAGAGAAAGAATTTATTTTTGGTGTTTTTTTAAGGATTTTTCTATTTTTTTGTTGGATTTTGGAGCTTTCTGATTTTTTTAATTTTCTTTTTCATATTTTTAGGGTTTTTCATTTCCTGGACTCAAGATATATATAAATATATCATATATAATTTTTTTTGGAATTTTTCAAAAACATTTTCTAATTTTTTTGTATTTTCTAATTTAGACAGTACAAAAATGGCTTCTTTTTCATTTTTAATAATTAGGAAAGATGCAAAAAATGCAAACTAAAATACTGGCGTGCACAAGCATGGCATGGAGCATCTACCCTAATTTTTGTGAATTTTTAGAAGCCTTCTAAGTATTTTTAATAAATAGATAAAGAGACAAAAATAAAACAGCCTGGCAGGGGTATTTTTGCAAATAAAACAAGTTACGGGGGCATCAGTGCAAAAATACAACAGAAATAAACATTTATTTTAATTTTTAGAACTATTCTACAATATACAAAAACCGTTAGGGTATACATGCAAAATTTCACGCGCCTCACGTGGGACTGCACGTGAGGCGCGGAAGGACCTAAATGCAAATACAATAAACTCAGGGTCCTTTATGCAAAATTTACATTTTATTTATAACGTGCAAAAATATTTACAGAATTAAAAATTAAATACAAAAAGGCGGGGGATGGTTTTTGCAATTTACCCCCAAAAGAGGCGCTTCATCCGACGGCTGATCTTCGTTCACTTGACACGTGGCGCCTCCACGTGCGCCGATGCCGGTTCGCCGATGGAGCGCTAGGATTAGATCTCGCGTGAGATCTGACGGTCGCTGCTTCGCTCCATCGGACGGCTGGGATCTGAACTGGCCTGGGACCACGATCGGACGGTGAAGGCGAAGGCACGAAGAACAGGGAAGAACTCCCCCTTCTCCGACCTTCGATCTGGTGCTTCTCGCTCGTCCTACGCTCCCTCGGGCATCTGATGGTCCAAGAAGCAACCTGGGGCTCTACCCTGTCGACTGGAGCACTCAGGTGAGCCGGAGGCTCACCGGAACGGTCCAGCGAGGTCGATGAAGCCAAAGAGCTCCAGGTACCTGCAGAAGAGTCGAATCGACCCCAACGGGGGTCCTTTGGTCTCCAGCACCTGCAAGAAAGCTCAGCGCACAAAAACAAAGGGCTAGGGGCCTTATTTGGGTTAAAATGAGCGAAAGGGGGTGCGGGGCGGTGATCTCCGGCGGAGGGCGGAGGAGGAGATCTGATCTCCAGATCTGGTGAAGATCTGGGTGAACGGAGGTGCCTGGGGCGTAGGGAAGTGAAGGGGTATAGAAATGGAGGTGAAAGGGTGGTCGGAGCACGGCGAGAGCACTGTGAAAAGCTCGCCGAAGCGAGGCTCCGGCGAGCTACGAAACAACTAAATTACGCTAACCTACGAATCAAAATGCAAAATAAATGACGGAAATGAAATGTTGATATAAAAATCTACCTAGGAAGATAAACGCGCAGCTCTTATACCTGGAGGAACTCCAGGGAGCAGGGTGGCTGCCGGAGCGCCACCATGGGTGCAACCTCCGCCTCTCCGATCGATTCAAAGTGCTGGCGAGCTCCTCCTGTCACCAGGAGCATCACCGGGACCGAATTCTGGGAAGGGATTGGCTGAAAAGCTGACCAAAATTGAAGAGGAGGGCGAGGTTCCTTATTTAAGCACAAACGGGGCACCCTTATTGACCAGGCCGCAGCCGGCGATACGAACTATGTACACAGGATCTACATGATCGGCGGGGATCAGGGATGATCAGAGAATAAATCTTGTGAAGTGATTGTGGCCGAATGATGAACAAGGCGAGCTGGAAAAAGGCATGAAAAGTGGGGACGCGACAGGTCTGACGGGTTAGTCAGAGGCGCAGGGGGAGTTGACCGGAGGTCAACTTTCCCTGGCCCCTGATTGGTCCACGTCAGGCCTATCTTGACCTATTTATTTAACGTATTAAATGAATTATTTAGAGTTTACTTATAAAATAAAAAATGTTCATAAATTAATGTAGTATTTATTTATGATTTTTATTTATTTTTTTGAATTATTTTATTACGGTTTTATTAAAATATGGTATTTATAAGTATATTTATATACTTTTATTTTTCTTTTGTTTATTTTCTTTTATTATTGTATTTTCTTATTTTATAAATTTATATCTTATTTTTGTGAGTATAAATGTATTTTTTTTGATTTTTATGAGTTTATATATATATTTAAATAAATAGGTATATATGTATGTAAGTATACTTATAGGTATTTTATTATATATTCTTTATTTATTTAATGAATCTTATTTATTTTTATTATAGATTTGTATTTTTTAATAGGATATATAATATATACATTATTATAAAAATATAGTTGAATAAAGAATGAAAGAATAAAATCCCTTTTTATTTATATACATTAGGTAACATAGGTGTTTTGTCTATGTGTTTTATAGACTTATTTTTATTTTACAAATTCTTTTTGATTTTATTTTACTTTTAGTATGTACATGTAGTATATACATTATTTACAAAATTCTAAAAATATTAATTTGTGAAAATAATAGACATAGAATAAAATGAATATTTTAATCAGGTATTATGTACAAGAAGGGCCAAAAACCTAACTTCCACAGATGGACTCCAAAAATTATGAAACCAATTTTATAAAATAGTTTATGAAATGCTATATACAATTAAAGGTGAGTTTGGGTGATTTGGAGTTTTTATTTGCAAGATATGGGTCTGTGAAGTTGAGATTTTGGCTTTTTATTATGTGCATAAAATGTACACTGTGTATTATTTTTACACAAACTCAATTTTGTATTTTTATTTACATTATTATATACAACTTTTATGAACAAAGTTTCTTTATTTGATGAATAAATAATTATGTACAAAATAGGTGTCAAACATGCATAAATGGATGAATAAATAAATGAGGTATTTATTGTATATCGGCCCTTATCTCCCCCTACTTTATTCCTTGTCGACCAATACCATGCTGGCCTTGGTCTCGGGGTTAGGGTCATAAAATATTTGCAATATTTTATTCATTTTTCTTTTCTTTTCTTTATTCTATAATTTTGGCATTAAAAAACCTTATTTTATATACAATAAATACAATGAATAATGAATGCTATTATGTACAAATTGATGCTATTTACATGCATTTGCTAGGGTTTTTAAGGCCAAAATAATAGAATAAAGGTGATGAAATGGAGATTCATCAGCTATCCTCCTTGCTAGGAGAAAAAGTTCCTTATTCATTTATGTTAGAGAATAGAAATGTGGAAACGTATCAGAATTAAAGATAAAGAAACATGAAGAACACATGATTTTAACGTGGAACCCTACTCCCTAAGGAGCGGGATGAAACCACGGGAGAACACCTCAAAGGGTTGGTGTGTCTATTGCACTTTCTCACTGGATACAAGGGGTGAGTGGCTTCTTCTATAGCCTTCACTGAGTCTCCACATCCTACAACTGATAGATGTGGGACTAAACTCATGGATATGGTAAATAGATCCTGAAGTGATTCATTTACACATCTACTCAAGTGACGCAAATAAACAAATACTCTAACACTCCCCATCAAGCTGAAGCATGCAATGCTCAGCTTGGACAATCAGAAAGAAATCTCAACTCACAATACAAGACACTACAGACAATATCAACTCAATGCGCACAACTGTCGATTGCTGTCGAGGATGTTACTTCTCATGTTGTGCATGTGAGGAGGAACGAACAGACTAGAGTGTGAGTTAAACTGAATCTCCTTATCAGAGAGCATGTGCTCTGTACTGTGCATGTCTGAGTCACTGCAATTGGATAAGTCTCCACTTGGAGAACTCTGGCCCGCCACAACATGTGGACAACTACTCCATCTCTAAAAGGACCGAACTAAAAAGCCGTGGATTACAATCCTCGTCGGAGTCCACAGTCGCTGGAGAATGGAGTCTGAAGAGTCTCCTCGTCAGAGAACTGGGTCTCTCCCATACTAGCTCAGAGAATGGGATCTCTACTCTGGAGTCCCTATGAAACTACATGAAAACCCTAGCCCACATGCCATAGGGTATGTGATCTCTACTCTGGAGTCCCTATGGATCACATGAAAACTCCGTTCGAAACACAAAGATGGGGACCACATAAAAGATGGCAAACACGTGCACATTGAACTGAAGACCGTATACATGTGTGTGTCTGAAACTGAAGACTCGGAACTAATCTGACATCGAGTCTGAATATCTCAACATCTTTCTAGAGTCTGAAATATGGTTGGTATAGAGAACCTGACATCTAAATCTGGAACAAAACTGTGACTCTACATAATACTCGCTCTTTCTCCCATACCTGTCGGAAAATAGTAACATTGACAAAGTTGGGAGAAGACAAGATAAAGATGGGGAGAAACAAAAACCAATAAGCCGATCATATTTTTTCCGACTTTTCTACATATTTTTAAAACAAATAAGCCGTTCATTCTTTTTTTATTACAACTTTTCTCCTTTTTTTCTTTTCTTCTTCTTTCTTTTTTTCAACTCATCGTCATCATTTTTTTCTCTGTTAAACCTAATTTTTTTAAAACTTCCAGCCTACCTTTTTTTAATAAAATCTCGGCCCGATTGGGCTTACAAAACTGTGCCCTTTTTCTTTTTTTATACGGCCCAACTCTGGGCCCAAATATCTCAACCACCTCCTTTTTTTAACATGCCCTTTTTTGTCTGGCCTCTTCTTCCTCTCCCTTTTTTTAAAAACCTAGCGGCCTTCTTTAGGGCAAACCTTATTTAGGGTTCCCAATCAAGGGGGAACCCATCGTGACACATTTGGGCACCGCTTGCGCGCCTTTTGAAAGATCTGAAGGAGGTCGTCGCCCCCAAAGGGCGCTGCCACCTGTAAGTGGCGTTGGGATGCAGGAGCCAAGGGAGAGGGCGACACCACTGTTGCAGGAGGGCGAAAACGCCGCGGCAGAGATGGAGGGCGGCACTTACGCCTGCGATGGAGGTTGGGAGTACCGCTGCGCGAGGCATCGCTGGAGGAGGCCCACTGGAGGAGAGCTACCTCCGACCTGGGACTGGAGCAGCTACCTAAGCGAGAGACGATTGGATGGATAGAAGAGCATGAGGGAGGAGTCGAGCAGGAGCCGTCGTTGCTGTGAAAGCACGAGGGAGGCGGCGTTAGGTCGCCGCCTACTGGAGGGTGATTAGGGCGCGCCACAACCGCTTGAAGCGGTCATCACCGCTGGGGCATGGAACTAGAGATCAGGAAGTAGATGCGCCGACCCATCTTTTTTTTTGAAAGATCTAGAATACATTCGGTACGGTTAAGGCTTGCTGGAGATCAGACAGAGATGGAGATGTAGTGGCGCACGAGGGAAGCGCCGCCAAGAAGGAGCGTGTATTTCTCTTCTGATTCTTCTGCTCTCGATCAGGAACTTGCTTACATATCTTAGATTGACGATCTTCAAGATGTTGATGATTGAAATAATAGTGTTTCAAGAACCAAACCCTATACCTATTCTTGATCACAAACACAGACATAATTAGGGTTTCAATAGAAACCCTAGAATCCACAAATAATCAAAACAAACAAGAATAATCTTGAATAATCTCTGATGTGAACTTGAATAGAACCATAGATCTTCATAATACTCTTCAAGAACATAATTAGAGTTTCAATAGAAACCCTGAATTTGTATCTCAAATCTTGAATACAAAAATAAAGAACATAACAAAAAATCCTCGAGAATCAACCCGTTCTGATACCATGTTAGAAAATAGGAATGCGGAATCGTATCAGAATTAAAGGTAAAGAAATATGAAGAAGATGGGATTTTAACGTGTTTCTCTAAGGAGCGGGATGAAACCACGGGAGAACACCTCAAGGGTTGGTGTGTCTATTGCACTTTCTCACTGGATACAACATATAGTTCTCATTGAGTCTCCACATACCACAACTTGTAGATGTCGGACTAAACTCATGGATGTGGTAAATGGATCTTGGAGTGATCCATTTAACCATCTATTCAAGTGAAACATATAAATAAATACTCCAACAAATTGCATTTCTCGAGAAGGGTCTCTTCTCTCGAACACCTCGTATCTTTGGTTCGGTGACTTATGTTTATCACTTGACTCTTGGTTGTGACAAGCTTTCCCCCAGAGCCGTCAAGACATCATTGTTGGGTACTTCAAGACTCTGAAGAAGTACCGCTGCTTTGATCCTGTCACATGAAAGTACTATGTCAGTGTTGATGTCATATTTTTTTAGTATTTTAAGTTATTTTTCTCTCACATGTGATAAGATGACTTCTTCTGAGTTTGGTAAGGAGGTTTACATTCCATCTCCTCATTTGCCTCCAACTCCTACCACACCTCCCGCAGCTCAGACTTTGCATCGAGACCCACGCTCCCCTGTCTTCCCCATCATCCAGCACACCCCAGTTAAATCCTAAACATTTGATTACTACTTATGGCTATGTTGATGTTTCTGTACAGGATGAGACTTTACAGGATGCGAGTGCAGCACCTCAGAAGATTACGATACATGAGATAGATCATTTAGAAGATCTTGACCAAACTCAACTACCTGAATGTTATGAAGCTAGAATCATGAACTTGGAGGGCTATTCACGAGTCAGTATGGACTATGATGAGAGGGCATCTAAATTATTGTTGAAAAAGGTTCAAAATTAGATCATCTGAATGAAATGTGTTATTGATGAATGTTGATGATCTTTAACGGATTGTTTATCCTCTCCAAAGCATCTATTTTAAAGGTGTGCACAATAAATTGCTTGTCAAAATTCTTTGTTTACTTTTGATATTAGAAATGTATGCATTCCTATAATCAGGAATTACAGATCCCCGAATTTGCTCATTGGATCTTGTGCTGAACAAATCATAATGCAGTGGGACACGAAGGGGGGCAATTATACTGCTTCCATTTGCAATTTCACCTGTCCTGACAATCTCAGCCTAATAGTTGGCACCAGCCAGAGTTCGGTGGAAGAGGTACTAATGCAGTGCGGGATATCGATGATATCTTTATCTTATGAAGGGATGTTCATCCCGCTAATTTGGCATGATGCTAGTAGGCTGGCCAGAGTTTTCTCCACTTTACCATGCTCTTTCTGTCATAGGAGAACAGGGTATCGGCTACGTGAAGCTGGAGTTTTTTTGGTCAGGAGAAAAATGCAACAGCACATGACCCTACAAATTTTAAGGGACAATTTCGAAATGAAAATAGTTTTTTATTGTTATGGCTGTCTTTTGCGCTTTTGTTGATCAGGAACAATAGCCATAGACATAAGCTAACCAACTCCTAAAATGAGTTTATAGTCTTCATTGAGCCTGATCTGCTTCAAAAAGGTATGACACTGGCCCTCTCAATAGCCAGACCAATTAGTAAATATGGAGGATAAGTTCTAACTGCTTTCGCCTTTGCCTATCTTGCTGTTCTGTCAGTATACCTCCTTGCCATCCTTCCCTTCCATACTAGGCCTAAAAAGTCTTCCTTGGAACTAACCACTTTGACACCGTACTTAAGTAAGGAACAAGTTCCCTATCTTCATAGCTCAGGGCGAAACTCTACTTTAACACTACGTGCCTCGGGGTGTTGGATTGATTCCTTTCTGGCTGCATGAATGCCGGGCACTTGCGATTACTGCACCTACATCCTTGGACCTACTACCCTATCATGTTGATTTTACATCATTAATGAACTAGTCTGCATTTGTTTCTGCTTCGGTTGTATACATGTGAATTTGAATCCTTGAATTGCCAAAAGATTTATTTTTATCTGTGGTATGATGAGAAATTGAGCACCATTCCCATTTGTAGTTTAATTGAGAACATGCTCAGGTGCATAAACTAATTTCTGTATTGCCAACATGTGGATGATTGTTAGTATATTGACCTCATGTTTACTTTTCCTATACTTAGCTTGAGCTACAAGAAAATTGGGAAAAATATGTTTATCTTCTTGAAGTTATTCGCCATTTGTTTTTGCTGCATTTGCTAGACTCACACTGTACAATGTGCATTTAAATTGGTTATAAATGTAATGTCCATGACTATGATGGATTTCACAGATAAAATAAAGAACCAATGTCTTAAACACTAATATGCATTTAAAACTAAACTTTCGCTTGTGTTATGTACGTAAGACGGGGTAGAATCCCCCTTCACAACAATCAAAGTTTTACATATATATTTGCCTACTCGTTTCTCTACTGCATCTCATAAATTGGCAATGTTGAGCAGAGATACTCTAGTATGGATCAAGTGCCTAAAGAGGGCCTCCAATCCAGAGTCAAGTTGACAAACTCCATCTTCCAGTCCTTTCAACTGGTTTTTCACCATCTGCGACATCTCCAAGCACCCATCTTTGTTGGTGATCCTCTTGCACAAGCAAAGAGGGACTTCTTGTAAATCTGCATTGCATGATGCTCTTGAGATGAAACCCCACCGGCTTGATCTCTGTCTTGACAGCTTGGATATATATGAAATGATTGTTTTGAATATGCTGATGGAGATCATTTTTGTTTCATGTAAGGACCTTGCAACAAGAGATTCTTCATTTCCGCTGGGCAATGATGAGTAGAGTAAACAACTCTCCTCCATCTGCTTTAGGGTCTTAAGGAATTTGGACATATCCTTCTTGGCCTTTCTCACCGAAGAAGCAAAGATGGACGTTTTGGCTTGAAAACTTGTGTCGTCCACCCTTCCGGTCCTGAGAGCTGATTGAAGGCCTTGCACTTGATCCTTGATCAAGCAGAGGACATCTCTTAAGTAGCTTGCCATGTCAAGCAATCTAACAGAGCCTTCAACCTCCTCTGCCAACCATTTTGTGCACCTCTTCTTTGCAATTAATTGCTGGCTGCATGGCATGCTGAGGATGTTCTCAACACTAAGATATAAACGTGCAAGGCCTTGCAGCCAACCACGCAGAATTTTAAATGTCGGATGTGTTTGCTTTGACATTGATGCCTTGAGAAGCTGAATTTCCTCATCCAGTTGAAGAACAAAGGGATGTGAAGTGGAGGGAAGACTTGTTGAACGGACATGACAAGCATTGACATGTGCCATGGATGAGTCGGGAGTACTGTGGAGAAGTGTTGAGATAAGATAGGATGGGTCAAGGGAGGAGTGTGGAGAAGTGTTTAGATTAGATGGGATGCAAGTTGGCTGTGGCAATATGATATATATAATGCGAAAGATGTGCATTTCTCAAGCTAGAAGGGGACAATGAGAATCAATCCAGCATGGGTCTAATGGTCCACATGCAAACAAAATAGGTCTTTGATTGTTTTCAGATCTGGTTGATGCATCAATGAACATCATTTTTTTTGTTAATTATTGGTATTAAAGAAATAGCTGCACGAGCATCCTCTACCTACTTGTCTCCCCAACAACAGGTGGTTTTATAATTATGAACATTGCACAGCAGTAATTTGCATGGGCATAGTACTGTTTTGTCTCAGATCTAACTAAGGCGTGGACAGAAAATATGGATTGACAGCTAATGTGGAGCAGTTGATCCTTGAGGAATCTTCAGAGGAGACAGGAGAAGGGTTTTAAATTGGATTCAGAGCAGTTGGACTACGTGCACAGTATAAATATTGTGCCACACGTGCAACTGGAACACTGTTGGTTACTTGTGATAATTTAGCTCTCGTATTGAAACATATGATGTACTTAAGGAGATGATGTTTGGATCTTTGTCCTATTTGGTTGCAGGAAAGGAATGAGGTATAAGCTTGAGAATTAAACTGTACTTTTTTTAGTTCTTGTTAGGTTGGCTTTTTATTGGTATTTGACGGACAAATTAGATCATACTTTGTAGTATATTTGGTTGCATTCGATTGAAGATCTGTTAAAAGTTGTATAGCAAGGTGGACGTAAGTTTGTTAGTGCAGTCAAAGGAACAAAATATCGGCCCCTTGCAGTGGTCAAAAACTTAATTTGTTATCTACCATAGATAAGCCGTCTCTTTAGGAGGTGGCTTTGTTTAAGTGCAAAGCCACATTCAAAAGAGGCTTCTTCGGTTCGATATCAGGAACCAACGGTGCCCGCAGCTAAAACCAACTCTCTTGGTTGCATCTCCTCTGCTGCTTCTCCTTGCTTTGTTGTTGCTCATGACAAGGCCCCCTTGGATGCTCCTTTTGCTGCCTCCATTGTTATTCCTCCATCGGTTGCCCTCTCATGATCCCCTCTGTGCACAAGGTGATGCCCGATTCTACGATTTAGGGTTTAAGGTTTATGAATGGGGTTTAGGGTTTATTTTTACTGTGAATGAGTTAGGTGACGTGGTCATGATTTTTAGATGCAATAGTAGATGTACTACTTTGGCATTGTTCATTTACGTATTGATTTCATTATATAAAGATAAGTTCGGAAATGGCATTCGTTGGGTTGGTTGATAATATCACAACTATGTTTTGAAATGATGTATTGAAGATAGTTGAACTCCATGTATTTCATAGAATGTCATAGGACCTAGGAACAGACCCATCATTGGAAATATTGTATTCAGAATAAACCTGAGGTGTGCTGGATGACGTGTGATGAGCATGAGAAGGAGCAGGCCTACGAGTATAATATTGTGGCAAGGGTGAAACATGGACTATGGGAGGTGGCGGTATAGAAGGAGGTGATGGAGGTGGTGACGAAGGTGGTAATGGGTTCATAGGAGGAGGTGGCATGTACACCTCATCATCTGAATCTGGTGAAGTCTACCTATCACCTGTAGGAGAAAAATACATTACCGACTCAAAAAATGTGACATCAACACTAAAATAATATTTCCTATGCAATTTATCATAACATCTATATCCCTTCTGCATCGTAGAGTACCCAACAAAAATACATTTGACAACTCTAGATGAAAGCTTTGTTAAGACCTGGAGAAAATGATGGACGAAGGCAACAAAACCAAAAAAATGAGTAAGTGAAAATAATTCCTTCTCTGTAAAAGCCAAGGAGAAAGGAATTTTCTCACCCAGTACAGAGGGGGGATGCGATTCACAAGATATCAAACCGTAAGAAGCGCATCACCCCATAACGAATGTGGAGCACGACTCTGAATCAGAAGAGTTCGAGTAACATCAAGTAAGTGGCGATGCTTTCTTTCTGCAACACCATTCTGTTGAGAAGTGTAGGCACATGATGTCTAATGAACAATACCACGAGATGAAAAGGAATGTGAGAGTGTGCACAAGTACAGAATTTCAATGCATTATCAGTTCTCATAAATTTGACAAAAGAAGAAAAAAAATATGTACTTCATTGATAAAAGTTGTAATCACATTCCCAGCTTCATATTTATTCTTCAATAAAAAGACCCATGATAGGTGAGAAAAATCATCAACAGCAACACGGTAAAACTTGTATCCCTGGTGATCGGGAACATGACTAGTGTTAGAGTATTTGGTTGTGCGCCCATTGAGTTGTAACAGGGTAAGTGGATCATGGAGAAGATCCATTTACCCCATCCATGTGTTTAGTCCCACATCGTCTAGTGGTGGGACTTGGAGGCTCTGGAGAGGCTATATAAGGAGCCCCAGACCTCCTGTACTCATTGAGAAAGTCAATAGACAAACACGCCCCGTTGAGGGCTTCTCCCGTGGTTTCATCCCGCTCCTCACGGAGTAGGATTCCATGTAAAAATCCCGTTCTTCTTATTGTTATTTTATCTTTTCCATGTTACGCTTCCGCTTCCGATTTTCTAACATGGTATCAGAGCGGGTTCGATTCTCGGAGTTTTTTTTTCTTGAATTGTTGTTTATTCGAGAGTCATTTTTTGATGAAGATTTACACATGAGTTTGTTCAAGATCTGTACTATTATTGCTAGGTTTTCCGTTTTTTGAAAACCTAGATGTGCTGTCAAGAAATCCTCTGCATCGTGGCGTCGATTCCTGTCAACCAGGCTGCTATGCGCCGATCTGAAGCTTCTGGAGTTTCTCCAGAACCATGCGAGCCCTCCATCGCCGCCAGGAGCGAATCTGATCTCCTGACCTCCAGCCAGCACAACTCCAGGCCGCAGCCCTGGAAGCTCCATTAAAAAAAAGGAGACGAAACCCTCGTGAGTCGATGATGTTGAAGACCCTTTGAAGGGCGCAGGTGGGCTCTTCTAAGGCTGACGTAGGCCCAGGCGATACCCTCTTTGCTCGAACTCCAACACTCGAGTGGCGTACCTCCTCCCTGTGTGCGAACAACGCGCGATGTCGCCCTCGCGCGCGTAGGCCGCGCGACTCCAGATCCCCTTTGGCCCCGGGCGCGATTCCCAGGCGCGACCCTTGCTCCAGATCCTCGTGCGCGACGAACTCCTTCCCCCCGCGCGCAATGGCCCTCCATCTCCAGGCAGGCGAAACCCATCAACCGCGCATCACACCCCAAGTAGCAGTTCAACCCACATACTCGCGTGCGCGAAACCCATCGTCGCGCATCGCGCACTCCAGTTTCATCGGTCTGCAGGCGACTCCTCGCGTGCAAACGCATCCGTTCCGCGCGCACCCTCCCAGGCGGCATCTTCACGCGATGGCGACGCCGTTGGAGCTTTGGCGGCAACATTCCAAGGGTCCCACGATGGGGAACCCTAGGCCCGCTGGCTCCATTTAAGAAAAAAATATGTTTGGAGTTATTTGTTTAAAAAGGCCCTGACGTGTGCTGTGTTAAAAAAATGGGGGGCCGTAAGATGTGAAAAAAAAGGAGAGTGCTGCAACGAAAAAAAGGGAGGTTGCATAAAAAAATCGTATGCGAAAAAAAGGAAGTCAAGTTTTGCAAAAAAAAAAGAAGAAAAAAAGGCGCGTACAAAGAAAAGCCGTAAGCAAAATATCCGAAATTTTTTTTTTGCAAAGCCGTAAAAAAAATTTGAACGGCTTACAAAAAAATGAAAAAAAAAGGAGATCCGAGAAAAAAAATCAATCGGCCAATTGATATTCATGTTTTTGAGAAGCCGGAAAAAAAATTGTTGTAATCGGCTTATTGATATTTTATATCCCTAATTTCTTTGTCTTCTCCCAACTTGATCGACGTCCATGATTTCCGACAAGTATGGGAGAAAGGGGGAGTATAAGAGTCACAGGTCTTCTTCCAGCCATATTCAGATGTTCCAGATTCACGTGCAGAGACCATTCAGATTCCAGACTCTACAGTTCGGTTTCAGACTCGACGATTGTCTTCCGAGTCCAGTTTCAGACACGCACGAGTGTGCGGTCAATTTTCAGATGAGCATATGTTGCCATCATTGTCAGAGGTCCCCATCATTCTTCTAGTTGTCAGGCCAGAGTTTTCATGTGAGCCATAGGGACTCCAGAGCAGAGGACCATTCCCTATGCCATTGAGGGCAAGGGTTTTCATGTGGTATCATAGGTACACCAGAGCAGTGCACCATTCTCTGAGCCAGATGGGAGAGCCATAGCATGAGAAGCAACGTCCTCGACTGCAGCAATGTGCGCGTTGGGTTGATATTGTCCGTAGTGTCCTGTAGCGTTGAGTTGAGTTTCTTTCTGTTTGTCCAAGCTGAGCATTGCATGCTCCAGCTTGAGGGGGAGTGTTAGAGTATTTAGTTGAGCACCTATTGAGTTGTAGACGGGTAAATGGATACCTCCAGGATCCATTTACCCCATCCAGTGGTTTAGTCCTACATCATCCAATGGTGGGACTTGGAGGCCCTGTGGAGGCTATATAAGGAGCCCCAGGCCTCCTGTAACAGATGAGAAAAAGAAATGCATAGCATGCCCCTTTGAGGGCTTCTCCCGTGGTTTCATCCCGCTCCTCACGGAGTAGGGTTCCACGTAAAATCCCAATGTTTCTATTGTTTTATCTTTTCTCTGATATTCCGCTTCCGCTTCCGATTTTCTAACAACTAGGACCCCAAATGTCAACATGAAAGAACTCAAAAGGGGAGCTACTGCTCTGACTCGGACAATTAGGAAATGCATACCGATGGTGCTTTCCCAACTGACATGCCTCGCATTGGAAGGATGAGCGAGGTGAGATCCGATGGAGAACTTGACGCATCCTCTAAAGAGGAAGGTGATCAAAGGGTAGGTGTCATAGGAAAGGTGAGACATGTCTTGTATAATGGGAGGATAGTCCAACATATGGAGTTCAGACCAGTCGCTAGAGGCTGCCCTACTCATGGACACAACCAATCACCCTTCTCATAAGAATGTCATGAAATAAAGAGATGATGGATCAAAAATAGCCTGATAATGCAAATTCTTCATAATCTGACTAATAGATAATACATTCATAGAAAAAGTCAGGTGCATGTAACACATTCTATAGACGCATCGAAGGTGTCAAACTGATCTCCCCATGTCCTGTGATGGAGGAATGATTTCCATCAGCTATGAAAATAGTTCTCCCTTGAGGAACCTATCTGTAAGCTATAAGATGATCTCTGTCTTTACATAAGTGGTGTTGTGCCCCAGAGTCCATAATCCATTCTGTAATATCAGATCCATGACAAGTAGCAAGAGCAGAAATGCTACCTGAGGTATTGGCAGCGGTAGAGGTACTGATAGAGGCAGAATCAACAACATCTGAGTGGCCTCCTAGAGTAAACGAGGAAGAAATGGGACCAGTAGGAGGCATAATGTCCCCCAATCAAGCTACTAGGTCATCAAAACTCTGATCCAAAGATGGAGTTGCAGGTCACTCCACTTGCTCTGCTACATGAGCTAATGCAAGAAAACCATGCTTGGAGTAGCTTGTATCCTCTATGTGTCCAGGACAATGACAGTATATGACCTCCTCTTCCACGAGGTCCACGACCACGAAATTGAGAAGAGTCCCCCCTACCGCAGGAGGCTGCCATTGCAGAAGAAGTCTGAGTAGAAGCATGTGGTGAGACATTGATTCAGCTAAGTCTACGGAAAGCCTCCTCCATGGGAGGAATAGTAGCATCTGCCAGTAACTGTGAACTAGACCTGGCCAATGGGTCGGGGGCCCGCCCGCCCAGCCCGTACATGGGGCGGGCTTTGGACTGGTGACATCATGTAAAGCCCGGCCGGACCAGGCCCGTATGTTGGCCCGGTGTTAAAATGGGCGGGCCATGGTCAAGCTCCATATAGCCCGACCCAGCCCAGCCCGGCCCGCTATGCTATTAAATTTAATTAGTATGCAATAGGACACTAATACCACAGTCATCTTTGTTTACTCCAAAAAGAAATTATTCCAAAAAATTCACCCCAATTATAAATTTATCACAAACGTCCTTTCACATTCCTTTAGCTCGTTTCCCATTTCCAATTCCTAAATTCACCCAAATTTAATACAAATCCCAAGTCACCAATTGCAATTCTTCATTACATCCCCACTCCCTAGTCCCTAATCCCATTACTGGTTCACGGAATCACAATTCACGAGTCATGACTCATAAGTGATAGTTCTCATGATTTGACTATATAAGTCCCTCATATTTATTTAATAAAAAAATCACAGTAAAATTGGTGTCGATTCACATTCCTAGACTTCAATTTCCTAAATTATCTAAGCATCTTAGATTCTTAGCCCCACCCCACTCTGCTCAGTGCTCAAACGAAACTGCTAAGTGGTTAGATGGGCATGGTGGTGATGCACTGCCTTCTCCAAGCTCTCTCCTTGGTGATGCTAAGTACTAACCAGCAGCTTCCGAGTGTTGAATCCCATGTCCCGATAGTGCCATTGCTTCTTATCCAGGTCAATGTGTTGACTGTTGAGTGCCGAGTGTCGAGTGAACGACATTGAGTGTCGAAGATGTTGCTGAATTCCAACTGTCGAATCTCTCAGTTTGGGTATGTCCTAAACTTTTTATTTCATTATCATTAAGATTTGTAATTGGTAAATGTCATGTAGATCATTTACAAAGTTGTAAAATATCATGGTTCATGGAACTATAATTTTATATATTCTATATATCTCTTTACTCGAGTGTTATCCCATTAATAAGAATAAAATAGATTAAAGAGTAAACATCTTTATAAACCAGAAAAGAATTTTCATTATTTAGGACAAACAGTTTTCCTACTTAATTATTCATGTGTGTAATTAATAACTATTGATTGAAATAAATCATGATAAAATAATACCTATAAATGTGTGAAGATTGATCTGTATTTTGCAACTCTGTAGACTGTATGCTATTGATAAAAACATGATCCATGTATCCGACATCTCCACGTATTGTAGATTAAAAAGTCAATCCAAGTATTTGCTTTTTATTTATTAAAGACAAATTTCAACTAATGTATGGAATTTTCAATGGTATACGAATAGTATTTATCACTTTTAATGTCATTAAATAGGATTACTGATGATGGTTTGATTACATGATGGATTTTATAAGATATAGGTACTTATGGAAATAGTGGAAGATTGCGAAGAGCAAGTGGGTATTCTTACAAAATATTTATTATAGTTCATGTTGTGACCTAAGTGGTTTTACTTCTATTTATTGTACATAAATTTATAATGACGGATTCTTTAGGATAACATTTTTCATTGGAAAAAATTCAAAGGAGAAACAAATGATGAAAATACGAAAATACTAAGATATTTTATATTGTTATTACTATTCAATCACAGTTCTATATATTCAATTGTTGAGATGTATCATAGAAATTGTAATTACAAAGTTGGACCACTTATCAACTAATGTATTTTCCTTCTTAAAAAATTATGTTACAAAATATATGGTCAATGGGCCAAACCAGCCCGGCCCGGCCCAAGCCGGGTTGGGCCTGGGCCATGAAGTACGGTCCATGGGCCGGCCCGGGCCCTAGATAGGGCTATTTTAAACTTCGGCCTGCTTGGCCCACCCCGTAGCCCGGCCCAGCCCGGACTTTGCCCAGGTTTACTGTGAATGGGATGCCTCAAACTCAGAGTCAAGTGTTGCGAGGAATACACCAATCATGGTGGTATTCCGGTAGGTTTTGCTACTCATGGGTAGCCTCAGGAGGCGTAAAATCGTGGAGCTTCTCGAACATTCCAGGCAAGGACATATATAGGGAATGAAGGGGCATATGTTCTGCTTGACATTAAATATGTTGTGATGTAGTTGTAAAATCTATCTCATTCCTCTCCTTTGAATAGGTGGCTGCGAGGATATCTCACATCGCCTTTGCGGTGGCCGATGTAACACATCATTGGCGAACTCTGACATCAATGTACCAGATAACCAGACATGTACATAAGCATCATCTACCTCCCACGAGGCATTGATCCCAGTTTTCTTAACCAGCACTTCCTTAGTAAGAATATGTTTCTTACCCATAGACTTCATGAGGATAATGAACTGCATGGCCCATAACTCATAATTCATCACATCCATCTTGACAATTATGATGGACCGCTGAAAGTGAATGTGGAGAGGATATAGACTTTTTTCTCTGACATATTGCCGGGTGAAGAAAACTATCATTTTCGAGACCAATAGAAAAGCGTCTACACACACATATATAGGGATTTGATTGCATGTATAGAATTAGAATGCAATCAAATCCATCAACACGAGCGTACCTCGATGCAAGCGGAGAAGATGCTCGTGGAGAGGGTCGACGGCATCGGAAGAGGGGGTTGGCGGTAGGTGGTAGCGCCCAAGAGAGAGAGAAAAGGTCGACGGTGATCGGCGACATTCGATAGAGAGAAGGTCAGAGGCAGCAAGAGAGAGAGTAGGGATGGCAGGTAGACTGGGCAAAGTCCGGGCCGGGCTACGGGCCGGGCCAAACAGGCCGAAGTTTAAAATGACCTTATCTAGGGCACGGGCCGGCCCGGCCCATGGGTCGTACTCCATGGCCCAGGCCCAACCCGGCTTGGGCAGGGCTGGGCTGGTTTGGCCCATTGGCCATATATTTTGTAACATAATTTTTTAAGAAGGAAAATACATCAGTTGATAAGTGGTCCAACTTTGTAATTACAATTTCTATGATACATCTCAACAATTGAATATGTAGAACTGTGATTGAATAGTAATAACAATATAAAATATCTTAGTATTTTCGTATTTTCATCATTTGTCTCTCCTTTGAATTTTTTTCCAATGAAAAATGTTATCCTACAGAATCTGTCATTATAAATTTATGTACAATAAATAGAAGTAAAATCACTTAGGTCACAACATGAGCTATAATAAATATTTTGTAAGAATACCCACTTGCTCTTCGCAATCTTCCACTATTTCCATAAGTACCTATATCTTATAAAATCCGTCATAATCAAACCATCATCAGTAATGACATTAAAAGTGATAAATACTATTCGTATACCATTGAAAATTCCATACATTAGTTGAAATTTGTCTTTAATAAATAAAAAGCAAATACTTGGATTGACTTTTTAATCTACAATACATGAAAATGTCGGATACATGGATCATGTTTTTATTAATAGCCTACAGTCTACAGAGTAGCAAAATATAGATCAGTCTTCACACATTTGGAGGTATTATTTTATCATGATTTATTTCAATCAATAGTTATTAATTACACACATGAATAACTAAGTAGGAAAACTATTTATCCTAGATAATGAAAATACTTTTCTGGTTTATAAAGATGTTTACTCTTTTAATCTATTTTATTCTTATTAATGGATAAGACTCGAGTAAAGAGATATATAGAATATATAAAATTATAATTCCATGAACCATGATCGTTTACAACTTTGTAAATGATCTACATGACATTTACCAATTACAAATCTTAATGATAATGAAATAAAAAGTTTAGGACTTACCCAAACTGAGAGATTCGACAGTTGGAATTCGGTAACATCTTCAACACTCAATGTCGTTCACTCGACACTCGGCACTCAACAGTCAACACATTGACCTGGATAAGAAGCAATGGCACTATCAGGACATGGGATTCAGCACTCGGAAGCTGCTGGCTAGCACTTAGCAGCACCAAGGAGAGAGCTTGGAGACGGCAGTGCGTCACCACCATGCCCACCTCACCACTTAGCAGTTTCGTTTGAGCACTGAGCAGAGTGGGGTGGGGCTAAGAATCTAAGATGCTTAGGTAATTTAGGAAATGGGAGTCTAGGAATGTGAATCGACACCAATTTTGTTGTGATTTTTTTATTAAATAAATATGAGGGACCTATATAGTCAAATCATGAGATCTATCACTTGTGAGTCATGACTCGTGAATTGTGATTCCGTGAACCATTAATGGGATTAGGGACTAGGGAGTGGGGAGGTAATGAAGAATTGCAATTGGTGACTTGGGATTTGTATTAAATTTGGGTGAATTTAGGAATTGGAAATGGGAAATGAGATCAAGGAATGTGAAAGGACGTTTGTGATAAATTTATAATTGGGGTGAATCTTTTGGAACAATTTCTTTTTGGAGTAAACAAAGATTACTGTGGTATTAGTGTCCTATTGCATACTAATTATATTTAATAGCATAGCAGGCCGGGCCGGGCTGGGTAGGGCTATATGGAGCTTGACCATGGCCCACCCATTTTAACACCGGGCCAACATACGGGCCGGGTTGGGCCGGGCTTTATGTGATGTCACTAGTCCAAAGCCCGGCCCATGTACGGGCTGGGCGGGCGGGCCCCCGGCCCATTGGCCAGGTCTACTGGCGGGTGGGGTTAGGGGTTTCTCGAGTACAAGAGCTCTAGCCTAGGACCGCCGCTCTGATACCATGTTGGGAAAAAAATAAGATTTTTTATTCCATGAATCCTAGAGCTCTCTTATATAAAGGAGATACCTATGGGTAAATTATATAAGATAGATAGATAGATATAAAGTAAGTTATAAAAATAGTACAAAAACATAAATATATCTCTACACAAATGTTCGAATGGATAGCTTAACTTTGGTATATTTGTCTACCAAGTTAAATACCATTTTTATTTCACTTGTCCTCTTTAGGGAGATTAATTAGCAGGTCATTTATTCTTATACGATCGAAATATATTTTCTACATTCAGGAGACACACACAATGGAATGGTTGGCTTAATTTTCTCATTGATTTTTCAGAATAGAATGTGTTTTTTGGTTTGAAATGAATTTTGTGACCATGTTAGATTCCAATGGGAAAAAACAAGAACAAATATTAGGAGTGTTAGACATGTGAGCCCCAGGAGAACCATTTCTACAATAAATGTTATTGTAATATTTTAATATATCAATAAAAGCTATTGATTTTTTTAACTCCCTATAGGAGATTAAATTTATGAATGCACTTATAAGACCTTAGTACAATTAGGTTTATGTACCTTCGTCTTCTTAATAATAATATAGTTTTTGATTCAATGGTTGAATCATAGAGGCTGGTATTTGGATGATATCTAAAGAGTTAGATTGAGGATCCGTCAAGCACCGTCAACTGATTGTTAAGAAAGGATCTCCAGTCTAAGAAGGAGATGGCAATCCTTCTTTGAAGGTTGATATCCGATCGACCTCTTAATGCATGTCCTCTGCATAGGAATAGATATTCGGAGGTGTCAGATAAGTGAGATTAAAGAGTTGACTTAACGAGATTGAGATAATCAAGACATATGTCGTATGATGTCACAATATAGGCACGCATCCTCTGACCAGAGACAAATGTTAATACTATATATCTAAGCACGTAATTAGGCAGACCATTAGGTTTATAACCTAATCAAGGTCTATACAAATGCGAGCTAATGTGCATACAAGGGCATATGGGCAATACGTTCTCTCAAAGGGATTATACAAGTTCACTACCGAACCAGAAGACATGAGCTTAGTCATGAAATATTTGGACCAACCAAATTCCATGCATGGTCATCTTGCTTTGGAAGCATGGTAGAATTTGTAGGTAAGATATATACTTTTCGAAAGCATCTGATCGATACCAACTCCTAATGATCGAATGAGAAACTTAATGATAAAACCCTGAAGAAGACGATTCAAATATGATATAAAACTTTGGATTTATTCTAGGTCTTCTAGTATGCAGGACGTACGTATATTTGGAATACTAGAGGGTGATGTGATCATAAATGATTGTATAACCCGAGGAATTGATGAAACGATTTGGATTTTAGTGACTCCTCTCATAAGATTAGTAATACGATCTTAGGCCAAATGTCTAACATTGATCTGAATGTGATTCAGATGTGATGAGAAGATTAGATTTATGGTTTGATTTAATCAAACATCTTTGAGAGGTCACATGGTCTAGCTATGAGATAAGATCTCAATATCCAAGTCACTATAATGTAATGTACAATCTTCATGTCCTTATCTCCAAGTATTCATGGAGAAGGCACATTATTCTTGAAAAAGTTCAAGTAATTCTATTATTGATAATATATCTGAGCATTGAAAAATTGATGAATAAATGTGATTTAGTTGTCATAAATAATGTGAATGTGATTCATATTATTTGGACACATGAGAAGAGTCATCTAAGATAATTAAATAAGAGTTAATTATCAAAGATATGATTATTGTGGATATCACTATCCACAATAATCATAAATATTATAAATATGATTTATAATATCATTGCGAAATTTAATTGTAAATAGGATTTACAAATTAAATGTTAATGTGAATTGGATTCACTTTGTACAATTAATTGTAAATGTAATTTGCATTTTATATTGGGTGATAGAATATGATTCATAATGTCAATGACATGATTGAAGTTGTCACAAAATAATTTGGAATTATTTTGGTGAAAATTTAAGCAATGATAGTTGTTGCACATGTAGAATAATTAATGGTATATGAGATCTCGTCGATATTGGAAAGAGGTGGAGTGCATTTCTTATTAGAAGTGGACGGCCACATGGAGATTCCCTCCATGGCGGTTGTCCACCCTTTCCAGATTATTCTACATGAATTGATTTAATTGAATTTATACTGTTGAATATTTTTAAACGTATTATTTTTTAAAATTAATTAATTGTTGTTGTAATTTTTATACAACAAAATCATAGCCATTGATTTCAATTAGGAGTGCATCTCTACCATCCAATTTGTTATAAAAGAAAGGCTAGCCATAGCTCTTTCTCTCGCTCAAGTTGAAAGCAAAATCTCTCTCTCTCTCTCTCTCTCTCTCTCTCTCTCTTCTCATACACGTATAAGAGGTTCTCTCTCTCAACCCTGGTGGTCGTTCACTTGGCGATTATAGAAGGCATCGCCATCGTTGCGTTGTCGGATCAATTGCCCGTGGATCCCTACCTTCTTTAGTGCTTCATGCTCATGTGGAAGGTTATGTAATTCGTGAGATGAAAACAAGAGGTTTCACACTCGGATCATCAACTCAAAATGCGGGAAGCACATGTCTCATTCATGCACCCACAAGTGCATCCTTCGTTGGGTCAGACTTGAGACAGGAGGTCTCTTCATTTGGAGACACGCGATCACAAACAAGCGTTAAGAGTTAATCTTTTTACTTGTGTGTAATATTGATGAAACGATATAAGAAAGGTTCTCATGACATGTGATTTCATCTTTGCTAAACATTTTAATTTCCGTTGTCCCTTGCTGCTAGTATGACTAGTTGTTTTTGATCGCATGTGATACGATCTTCATAATTCCGTGATGCGCTAAGGCTTAAACCCTAGACTTCAAGTAGTATCAGAGCATTGGTCAAAGGTCTTGTTTATGATCTAAACCTTAAAATAACAAGGTTTTGTTTATCAGATGTACAAGGACTCGTGGTTTATGCATATGATGTTTGTTTTGAATCGTTTTCCGTTAAAATGAAAATCTATTGTTTGTGCATTATTTGAACAAATTTTTTGGGTACTTGCCAAAGGTTGGCATCAAAAGTGCATTGCTTTAGATTCGAAAAGTTCCCGCAGTGGAATTATGTTTGCATGTAATCATGAATCTGTAACAAATTAATTTTTGATTACGTTTTCCTATCATCAAATATGTTAAAAATATATTAATTAAGTATAGAATTAAATCAGCAAATCGCTTGCACTTATTTCACACAATTCTAACTCTGTTTGCCCTAGATATTCCATATTTAGTGGAAATGGGTCGGAAGATGATTACGTTTTTAATGACAAAAATCGTAGTTTAACTTACAATAGTTGTAAGTCAACTTTTCACGCAAAACCAAACATGTTTGCTTGATCTAACTAGAAATTTAGGATCTTTAACATGTTTAAGGTACCTAAGATTTCTGAGTGAATACTATATAGTATCATGCAATCATCAATAGAATGATCAATAAAACCGCAAGTAAATTGATTCAATTTGTAATGTTCTAAAACATGATCGTGAATGTGTCTAGACCAGGTATGTTCGCTTGTTTTCTTAATTAGCACCTTTCATGTCATGGAAATTCTCCCTCCCAACATAACTCGAGCGCCTGGCCGGATCGGTTTCGAGGAAAGTATTATATGAGTAAGTCAAGTTGTACTCTAATTACTAAAAAAATTATAATAATATGTACTTGTGAGCTAATTGTATATAGTAATATCAAGAAAGCCCTAATTGTTTGTTGGTTGTATTGGAGTGATAATTAATTTAATATGATTAAATTAATTAGATCCAATTAAAATAAACAATCTATTATAATAGAGATGTAATCTGTTGGAAGAATTAATCATAAGAATATGATTCATAATGATTAATTAAAATTCGAATGGGATATGGAGGATCATATAAATGACATCCATGATCTCTTGTCAAGGCGAACGGTTCTTCGCCATGGATTGCACGCTGGAGACGCCTATGTGAAGTCATATCTCCGATGTACAAGCGTACATTGATTGGGCTCTTTACTTCTCGATAGAGTAAGGTCGTATGCATTGTGACTTTAATATTGTTTCTCGTATAATTGAAGCGGTAATGGATTGTGCATAGCGAGTTCTATTCCTGTTGACGGTTGATTCAATTAACAACGAGTCAACGTCACCTTAAGAGTGGTGGGCACGGGTGTTAAAGACCGAATTGGGAAATGCAAGTCGGAATGAGTTTTCGCTTCCTTTACAAAGTTACATTTTCTCATATTATTAGGGTGTAAAAAAAGTAGAAGGGAGATCCCAGATCTTGCTAAAGATATAGCGGTAAGTATATCTCTTGTTTGAAAGTTTAATAAGGGAATTGACTTTCAAATTTTATAAAGGCAAGACTACTTTGATTTAAAAATCCTTAATCAAGGAATATAATTTTGAATATTATCTGTATGTTCTAATAAGTGTATTTTTAATCTCAAATATGAAATCCTTGAACCCGCTCGGCAGGCTTCTAGAGGTCAACCAATTGATCAGACCAAATTATTCAGACTGCTTTGTAATTTGGAGCTTGTTCTTCTGTGGAGCACATTAGCTATGTGCTCACTAAGAACAAGCATGCCAACCCTCTAACATTGGAAGATAAATACAATGAAATATATGATAAAGATCAAGCATTAGCTAAGTGTTATATTCTGGGGTCTTTATCTAATGTGCTTCGAATATGTGGATATTGACACTACTTTGGATATAATGTTGAAACTGAAAGAGATGTTCGATGAAGTAAACCGCACTCAACGTTACAATATTCTAAAAGAACTTATTCGCTGCAAGATGCAGGAAGGGACTTCAGTTTGAAAGCACGTAAATACAATGTTTGGTTATCTCTATGAACTGGATACCCTAAGGCACAGATAGATGTATACATGCAATCCTACTTCATTCTGATGTCTTTGCCCAGGTCTTCCAACAACTTTGTGGTATCATACCACATGAATAAGTTGAGTTTAACAAACATTGAGCTGATATCTCAATTGAAGTCCCCTGAGGACGTCTTGAAGAAAGAGAATCCCACCACTTGTAGTGCAATGATTGCAAAGGTAAAAGGGAAACGCGGTCGGAAGCATGAGGATCAGATGGGTATGTCCCAGAAGAAAAAAAATAAGAGTCAAGTTGTTGGCTCATCCTCTCGTGCTTCTACACTATTAGCATAGAAGAAGACCGGTACTTGTCATCACTGCAAAAAGGTAGGACATTGGAGCGTAACTATCTAGAATACCTGAAACCCCTCGACAAAGGCAAAACCCCAGCATGTATAAAATTTGCTTCCATCATTGAAATCAATTTTCTCATAGGACAAGAAGGAAGTTGGATCATTGATTTTAGGGCTTCTGTTCATGTATGCAATTTGTCACATCTGTTTCAGAAAATTAGAAAACTCGATGAAGGAGAGATGTCATTCAAATGGGATCTGATGCAGCTGTTGTAGCAGTCATCGTCGGGACATTCAGACTATCATTATCTAGTGGGTGAGTCTTTGTATTTAAAGAATGTCTTGTGTTCCAGATGTTATAAGGAACTTATTATATGTATCTAAGTTAGTTAGAAATGAATATACGTTCTTATTGTGAGTAACATGTCATAAGCCGTTATGATAAACATATTGCATATAGTATTCTAAATTCTGGTGGAGTCTGTGAATAGTGCATTGATGAATATGTCATGGATGTAACACTCACTACTAAAAATCCTAAAAGATCTAGAGAGGAGGAAAATCATTCAAACATGATTTGGCATCAAATGCTTGGTCATATATCTGTTGATAGGATCGATCGATTGATAAAGGATGGACCTTTAGATTTTCTACAGGTCCAAAATTTACCTACCTATGAACATTGCATTCGAGAAAAATGATCAGAGAACCATTCCGAAGCAAGAGTACACTATGAGAGGGTATTCTTGACCTAATACATATCGATTATTTGGTCTCTTCCGTACCACAACACGAAATGGACATCGATATTATTTGATGTTTATTGATGGCAATTCACGATACAGGTTTATCTTTCTATTACTCATAAATATGAAACCTTTTAAAAGTTGAAAGAATTCATGCCTTTGGTTGAGAATCAAACCGATAGGAAGATTAAAAGGATTTGATCTGGCCGAGATGGCGAGTACCTCTCAGATGAATTTAAAGAATATCTCAAAGAGAGAGGAATTGTATCCAATCTCACACCTCTTGGAACTAACCAACTAAATGGTATTGCTGAAAGATACAACAGGACCATCATGCACATGGTCCGTTCAATGATGAGTAAAGCACATTTACCTCTTAGTTTCTAGGGATATGCAGTAGATATTGTAATATATATATATATATATATATATATATATATATCCTTAACTAGATTCCTAAAAACCCTTATGAGATTTGGTTTGGAACCAAATCTAGTGTTAGACACCTGAGGATTTGGGGTTGCTTGGTCCATGCGAAGGACGTGGCAAGTAAGCTAGAATCTCGTACTAAAGAGTGCTACTTCAGTGGGTATGTAAAGAATGGTATTGGATACCAACTTCATGACCTTGAGACTCAAAAGGTTTTCGTCTCTAGAGATGTAAAATTCTTAGAGGATGAATTCCTTAAAAGTCAAGACAAAAATGAAGTAAAGGGACTCATTAAATCCCTTGAGGATATTGAGCTTCCTAAACCAGAAACTAAAGATGTGGATGAAGATGAAACACCCATACCTATTTGAAGGAGTTCGAGGGTGGCTATGCCACCTGAAATGTACATATTTCATGTATCAGATGAAACTGACAATGATCCAACTTCATTTGATGAAGCACTCGTGGATCATGACATGGATAGATGGTTGTTTGCAATGAAGTCTTAAATAGATTCCACATACAAGAATGATGTATGGACCCTAGAGGATCCACCTAGAAGGGGGAAAATCCATTGGGTGTAAATGGATCTTCAAGAGAAAGAGGGGATCTGATGGGAAGATAGAGACCTTTAAGGCACGGCTCGTATCCCGGACTACAAACATAGAGAAGGCATCGACTACGATGAGACATTCTCTCATGTGTCTATACTCAAATTCACCAGGGCATTGCTAACTATAGTTGCATATCTTGACTACAACATCTGGCAGATGGATGTCAAGACCGCATTCCTCAATGTATACGTCGAGGAGGATATCTATATGGAGCAGTCTTAGGACTTCATAATTGAAGAAGGCAAAGTATGCAAGCTGAAGAAATCTATCAATGGGACCAAAAAGCTTCACATAGCTGGAACATCAGATTTGATGAAATCATAAAGAGTTATGATTTTGTTCAGAATCTTGATGAACCATGTGTGCACAAGAAGCTTAGTGAGAGCACTATTGTGTTCATCGCGCGTTACATAGATGACATCCTTATCATTGAGAATAATACATGGATGATAACTAGTGTTAAGGGCTGGCTCCATATATATTTGAGATGAAAGATCTTAGAGAAGCCTCTTATATTTTGAGTCTGAAGCTGTTAAGAAACAGAAAAAGATGATTTTGGGTCATGACATGGGTACATTAAGAAATTCTTGAAACGTTTGCATATGGAGGATTCTAAGAAATGATTCCTTCCCTTGAGAAATTATTTACACCTATCTAAAGGGATGACTCCTCAAAGTGTTGAGGATAAGAAAGCCATGGTTGGATGTCCTTAAGCATCAGTTGTGGGAAGCTTGATGTATGCCATGATGTGCACAAGGTCATATATTTGTCATGCAGTAGGAGTGGTAAGATGTTGCCAATCCTGCTATGGAGAACAACATTGGAATGCAACAAAGAACATCTTTAAGTATCTAAGATGGACATAAGATTACATCTTTAGTCTATGGAGATGGTGATCTCCAAGTCTTAGGATACACATATTCTGACTTCCAATCTGATATAAATATCCGCAAGTCAACTTCAAGGTTTGTATTCTTGTAGAATGACGGTGTTGTAAGATGGAGAAGCAAGAAGCACGAAACTCCGATTGATTTAACAATAAAAGATGAATATATTGCCGCATCAGGTGCTGCAACGGAGGCGGTGTGATTACGCAAGTTTATCCTAGAACTTGGCATAGTTTCATGATACTCCCATCTCGTTGCTCTGCGACAACACGGGAGCTATATAGCTCAGGAGAAGGAACCCATATGGAATAAAAAGAGCAAACACATGGAAAGGAAATACCACATCATTCGAGCGATTAAAAAGCGAGGTGGCGTCATCATTACAAGGTGGCATTTGCCTATAATGTTGTTGATTCCATTACCAAATCTTTACCTCAAAAGGTTTTTGACCAGCATGTAATGAATATGGGTTTAAAGCTTGTACCTGAATGGTTCTGAGGGATAGTAGGAGATTGTTAGACGTGTAACCCCCGTGCGAACCATTTCTACTATAAATGTTATTGTAATCTTTTGATATATCAATAAAGTTATTGATTCTTTTCACTCTCTATCTGAAATAAAATGACTGAATGTACTTATAAGGTTCCTTAGTACAATTAAGGTTACGTACCATGGATGTCTTAATAATCATGCAGTTGTTGATTCAATGGTTGAATCATAAAGGTTGGTGCTTGGATAATATCTAAGAGTTAGATTGAGGACTCATCAAACACCATCAAGTGATTGGTAATAAAGGATCTATATCCTGAGAAGGAGATGGCATTCCTTCTCTAAAGACTGATATCATACCGGCCTCTTGATATATGTCCTCTGCATAGGAATAGAGATTCAGAGATGTCATATAAGTTATGTCAAAGAGTTTATTTAACGAGATCGAGATAGCCAAGACCTATGTCGTATGCTGTCACGATATAAGTACGCGTCCTCTGACTGGACATATAAGTATTACTATATATCTAAGTATGTACATTAGGCATACCATTAGGTTGATGACCTAATCAAGGTTTATACACCGATGAGATGGTATGCATATAAGGGTATATGGGTAATTCGATCTCTCAAAGGGATCATACAGGTTCACTACTGAACCGAAAGACATGAGCTCACTCATGAGATATTGGGACCAACCAAATTCCATGCATGGTTGTCTTACTTTGGAAGCATGACAGAATTTGTAAGTATGATATATGCTTTTGAAAAGCATATGATCGATACCAACTCTCAATGTTCGAATGAGAAACTTAATGATAAAACCATGAAAAAAACAATTCATAATATGATCTAAAACTTCGGACTTATTCTAGTTCTTCCAGTATGCATGATGTACGAGTATTAGGAATACTCGAGGGTGATGTGATAGTAAACGGTTGTATAACAATGATATTTACATTCCGATGGAGTGATGAAACATGTTTGGATTTTAGTGACTCCTCTCATAAGATTAGTAATATGATCTTAGTCCAAATGTCTAACATTGATCTGAATGTGTTTCGGATGTGATGAGAAGATTAGATTTATGGTTTGATTTAACCAAACATCTTAAAGAGGTCACCTGTATCTGGATATGAGATGGGATCTCAATATCTAAGTCACTATATATGGAATGTACAATCGCCATGTCCTTATCTCCAAGTATCCACGGAGAAGGCACATTGTTCTTGAAAGGGTTTAAAAATAATTTTATTGTTGATAATATATCCGAGCATTAGAAAATTAATGACTAAATATAATTTAATTGTCATAAATAATGTGGGCGTGATTCATATTATTTGGACACATGAGAGGAGTCATCTAAGATAATTAAATAAGGTTTAATTATCAAAGATATGTGATTAATCTGGATATCACTGTCCACAACAATCATAAATGTCATAAACATGATTTATAACATCATGGAGAGATTTAATTATAAATAGGATTTAAAAATTATATGTTGATGTGAATTGGATTCACATTGTATAATTAATTGTAAATATAATTTACATTTTATATTGGGTAGTTGAATATGAACCATAATTGCCAATGGCATGGTTGAAATTGTTACAAAATAATTTGGAATTATTTTGGTGAAAACTTAAGCAATAATAGTTGTTACACATGTGGAATAATTGATGAGATATGAGATTTCATCAATATTGGAAAGAGGTGAGTCCATTCCTAATTAGAAGTAGAGGTCACATGAAGACTCTCTTCATGGTGTTTTTCCACCCTATATATGGAAGGAGGCTCCACTCCTTTCCATATTATTCTGCATGAATTGATTTAATTGAATTTAAATTATTGAAGATTCTTCAACATATCTATTTTTTAAATTAATTAATTGTTGTTGCAATTTTTATGCAATAAAATCATGGCCATTGTTTTCAACTAGGAGTGCATTTCCACCGGCCAATTTGTTATAAAAGAAAGGCTAGCCCTAGCTCTTTCTCTGACACCAGTTAAAAGCAACAAATCTCTCCCTCCCTCTCCCTCTCCATCTCTCTCTCTCTCTTCTCATACACGTCTAAGAGATTCTCTCTCTCAACCCTGGCGGTCGTCCACTTGGTGGTTATTGAGAGTGTCACCGTCATCGCACTACCGGTGTGCTATCGGATCGATTACTCGTGGATCTCTGCCTTCTTCGGTGCTTCGTACTCGTGAGGAAGGCTATTGATTTCGTGAGACGAAATTAGAAGGTTTCACACTCGAATTGTCAACTTGGATTACGGGAAGCACATGTCTCATCCACATGTCCGCAAGTGCATCCTTCGTTGGATCGGACTTGAGACATGAGGTTTCTTCGTTTAGAAACACACAATCGCAAACAAGCTTAAAGAGGTAATCCTTTTACTTATTTGTGTTCTTGATGAAACGATATGAGAAAGGTTCTCATGTCATGTGGATTCACCTTTGTTAATTTTTTTAAAATTTCTGCTGCCCCTTGCAACTAGTATAACTAGTTGTTCTCAATCGCATGTGATGCGATCTTCACACTTCTGTGATGCACTAAGTCTTAAACCCTAGCCTTCAAGGAGCCTGCATTATATATGCGTATTTTGAAATTATGACTACATTTTTGTACAAATTGTGGGCAAATTTTACCCAGGTGGGTAATGTTGAGGAGAGCTACTCTTGTGTGGATCAAATGCCTTAAGAAGGCCTCCAATCCATAATTGAGTTGGCACACTCCATCTTCCAGCCCTTTCAAATGAACTTGCAGTATCTGCACTAACTCCAATCATCCATCCTTTTTTAGGACTTCTTGTACAAGTAAATGAATGTTTCTTCTAAATCGGCATCACCAGAACTTGCCTCTACATCTGCTTCCTTCACAGATTCCCTTGAGAGGAAATTCCATCAATTTGAATTTTTTTATCTCACTGCTTTGATAAATACGAGAAGATTAACTGTAAAACATTGATGGACATAATCTTTGCTTCCCATAAGGACCATAGGACGAGAGATTGGTCTCCTTTGCAATCAAGCAACGAGGGGTGGAGAAGACAGCTTTCCTCCATTTGCTTCAGAAATTTGAGGAGCTTGCATATCTCCTTCTTGGCCTTATGTATAGAGGACACATAGGAAGAGATTTTAGCTTCACGTAGACTGGAGTCATCCACCCTTCTCATCCTGAGAGCTGTCCCAAGTACTTGCACCTGATCCTTGATCAAGCATAGCGCATCTCTCATGTAGCTTGACATGTCGAGTAGTCTCACGAAGCGTTCGACCTCCTCTGCTACCCACTTCTCATGCCACTGCCGAGCAATGACTTGCTGGCAGCTGGGCATGCTCAGAATGTCTTCAAGACATGCAAAATTGCAAGGCCCTTCAGTCGATCACACAGATTTTCAAATGTTGGATATGTTTGCATGGAAATAGATGTGTTAGAGATTTTGAATCTTCGAGTCGAAGAGCAAAGGGATGAGATTGGAAGGGAAGACTGGTTGAACGAGCATGGCATGGATTTACTTGCGCCATAGTGGAGCTAGTAGTGTCTGGAAAATGGAGATCTGATGATATTTTGCGAGGTCACAATACCAACTCAAGCTAGAAGTGACAGCGAGAACCAATCCAGCTTGGCCTTGATGTACACATGAAGTTAATGCAGTCCATGTTTACATGCAGGTCTAGTTGAGACATCAAGAAACATGATTTTTTTTATTTTCTACTCGATCATTATTATTAAAGAAATAGCTGCACGAGTGTCCTCTGCCTACTGGTCTCCCCTACAACAGGTAATTTTATGATTATGAACATTGTACATCAGTAATTTGCACAGGCACAGTACTGTGCTGTTTCAGATCCGACAAACCATTAAAAAAATGAACAAAGCTTTCTTCCACTTTAAGTAGGATTGGCTACATGGATTTTTGCTCAAATCCATGTTGAAAAATTCAACTATTTTTACGCCACTTGTCAACTACCTAAGGCAACCCCACAAGAAGTGATTTGAACCATGGTTTTTTGGGTGGTAGGCAATCTGCACTCACTAGATCATTGAAAACATTGGACAGGAAAAAAATGCATTGACAGCTAATGTGGAGCAGTTGATCCCTAAGGAATCAGCAGAGGAGACAGGAGAAGAGTTTTAAATTGCATTCAGATCGGTTGGACTATGTGCGCTGAATAAATATCGTGCCACGCATGTAAACTGGAACCTCTTGGTTCCTTCTTATAATTAGCTATCATACTAAAACAAATAATGTACTTAAGGAGAGGATGTATAGATCTTTGTTGTGAAGGTAGATTGATGATGACAACAGACATTACCGATGATTTTAGCTTGGACTTTGTCCCGTTTGGTTGCTGGAAATAAACAAGGTATAAGCTTGAGAATTGAACTGTACTGTTTTTTTTTCTTGTTATGTTGGCTTTTTATCGGTATTTGAGGGACAAATTAGATTATCCTTTGTGGTATATTTGGTTGCATTTGGTTGAGCAGCGATTACAGGTTACGTAGAAAAGTGGTTGGTTGAAAATGTTTACATAGCGAATCCATTTAAATAGTCTGGTGGCATTGTGATTATCATTTCCTAAAGAATGATAATCTGGTGTGTGCAATCTGCAACATGAGCACCTGCATAAGCTACTTCGTTATTCACCACCAAGTGCAATTCGCTCTGCGACAACAGGTACGCACATCTGCCATGCATGTCCAAACCTCCAATTGAAACATTGTTGTCTTTGAATAATGCTGAAGAATAACTTGAGGTGATTAATTTTTCAAGAAAAGAAATAAGAATGATGAGTCTTTAAATGAGACTCGTCAACACAAAAAATCTAAGCATATTCAGAAATATCTTTTAATTCTAAAGTTATGAATTATTTGGGCTTGAAAGCAAAAGGCTCCCAATTCTCCTGTTGACAATAGGTAAAATCCCAAATCTGCAAGCCACCCAACCTTTCACTAGATCATAAATATTCCACGAGGTGGTGGAGATGACAGCAAATCGAAAATTAAAATTACAGAAATCACTGTGCATGCCTAATTCACAAAGCCAATACCAGATAGACCCCCAAAAAAGGCAGAAGCTTCTGCTTAGAGGGGGGAAAAACAAAGGACAGCCAAAATAGCTACCGATGAAAATATATGACCTAAATTGCTTAGAATGCAACAAACATTGACGACAATGAACTTCTAACGTGATCATAATGGAGCCTTAACAGATGATGTAGCTCAGAGCACCTGTAAAAAGAGTCAGAGAGTAGGGACTACTCATCAGGGGCACTACTTGAACTTCTTAATCAGTGCCGCGGATCGGAAAACTGCATCATCCTTGAAAAATCTCCACCAGAGAAAAGTGACAATGATGGCGATGATGTGGCTAAGGCCGTGGGAATCTACGTATCCTTTGTAAGGAGGGAAGTCATATAGCTCAAGAAACATGATCAGACCAGCTCCAACTACAGATAGCCCTATGTTGAACTTGGAAGGATGGCCAGTGAAAGTGGCCCAGCCTGCCCAAACTAGAAGCTGAGTAACACCCATGCCGACAGTTACCTTCTTGTTTAGCCCTGAAATGGTTAAAAAGAGATGCCCGAGAGTTGACCAAAAAAGATTTGTGGAACCTTCCATTTTCTCATAATAAAAAAAATAAAACATGAAAACATCACATGGAAATATGACAAAAGGAACTCTACCATCATATAAACTACGTTGATGCGATTCGTTATGTTTGTCGAAAACTGTCTCAAAGGAGGCAAACGGAGCTACCCCCATTGGATATTGAGTTAGCTGCCCCCACAAAGAAATGGTATCTTTCATTTGAAAATTGGTGGATTGATATAAATTGATAAGAGAATAGTGTTTCAAGTTCTATGCAAGTTAGACATCCCCAAACTATCCATCTAGAAGGGGTCGTTAGAGAATTGAAAATTGACACCCATGATAGAGAGCGCAGAGGGAGTCTTAAGGTTGACGTGAGGTGTGAAGGACTACAAACTGATGTTATGGGATCTGTCACCCCAAAATTCCATGTCAAAATAAAGTTTCCAGGGAAACTTATAATAGGTGGGCCTTTGTATTCAATGTGATGAAAAAAATTATTAGAAGGCAAGGTCCAAGTATATTAGCATCTAAAATGCACGGTACTGTTCATGTGCTACAAAGATTTAAAGCTAAATTTCTGTATGGGTGTCGTATAAGGACATTAGACAGATTTTTTAAGCATTAGCAAGTTCTCTCAAGCAAGGCAGCGTATAAGCATTAACAAGTTCTCTCAAGCAAGGCAGCGTAAGATAAAAGAAATCCACATTTAAAAAATGCACATGCATCTTTCAAGTATGAAATATATACAGAACAAATTGCATAAATAATAGCTGTTTTGTTTTGTAAAACTCCACGATTCATGATGCCCATACATCCCCTGAAAACATCATGTCTGTTTGAGTGACCTATAGAACACACAATAACGATTGAGTGTCGGGATTAAATTACCAGGGAAGTCGTGAAATATCGTGTAGATTAATATGCTAATTGGTGAATCAATGGTGTCAAACAAGCTTGAGCCCGATGAGCTTGGCCCAGGGTCAACTGGTAAAGTGTTGATGAGTTGGCCTCATTAAGTTAATGAGTCAAGCTCGAGCCCAGACTTGGAGATTGGTTCATTCCTGAGCAGATTTCAAGCCAAGGGCTGATTGGACCATTGGATAGACAAGGAAAAGATATACTCTATACCTCAATTAAGAGTTCAGACAATAACTGCTGGTAAGGTAATTGGCTAGCGGTTCCACATAAGTAGGCATCCCACGTCTGAGCCTGAAAGAGGAGATAGATAATTTTTAAAGACATTGATTGATAAGTAGGTTCAAGCCTTAGCAAGCTGCATTCGAGTTCAGCTCTTTGGGCCTCGAAGATTTTACGCCCAAGTTCAAACCGAGCGTGGTTTAGTATGTCCTGCATGAGTAGGTTATGAGCTGTATATAGAATGCTTGAAACGACACCCATGTATTTTTGTTTCTGCAAAATGCAAACATGCACATCAATTTTATTACCACAAATCCCTTTGAAAAGCAAGGGGTTTTACCTTAGTGAATAAATGAGAGGCCACTGATTTGTATTTTCAAGGCAGGTGTGCATTCTACTGTCAAGGTTAACAAAGCCCTTCGTAGAATAAGATGTTTGGAACACCTTTTCTTTAGAGCACTTAGCCCAAACGACGATGGTGTTTTTTTTTTTGACACTCCAAAAGGGGGAGACACCCGTAGGTGTTCGCCCCAATTTATTAATGAGGAAAAAGAGAGAAAAGGTACTTACAAGTGAAGTAGAAAAGATAAAAAAGGGGAGGATGATAACAATATTGCAATCATACACCCCGAACCCATATACGCACTACCCGATAGACCACTCCGAACAGAAACGGTTAGCGTCAATACAAATGTTCTCTACATAGAATCTCTGTCCTGCAAATATTAATTTGTTCCTCGCCAACCATATACACCATATGCGAGCGAAGGGGATCATCCTCTGCGCCCTCGACTGATTTGCAGCGCGTTCAATACTTTCCCAAAAGGATGCCATCGAGGAAATATTCAGCCACGCAATGTCCTCCCATAGAGGCCGCACACGGTCGCAGTGAAGGAAGAGGTGCTCCGCCGTCTCAACTGCCGCGTCGCACAAGCCGCAAGATGTGTTAATTGCCGGCGAAATTGCCCCCAATCGGTTGCGAGTGGGAAGTCGACCGCGCCTAAGGATCCACCAAAAGATGCCAATCCTTTCCGGGAGCTTGAGACCCCATATAAGTTTGCAGTGGTTAAGAAAGGTCACCTCCGGCTGGTGTTATGAACATCTTTTTTTTTTGAAGCTCATGAACATCTTATTTTTAGAAGCACTTTATATAGTAATGTGTTATGAACATCTTTTTTTTTTGAAGCTCATGAACATCTTATTTTTAGAAGCACTTTATATAGTAATGTGTCATTTTGACATCTATGCTTTCATTTGGAGAAGGTTGAGTATCTTTGTTGAGAGCATCTTAATTGAAAACAGTTTTGGACTAACATTTTCAGCGGAGTGCATAAAGGATGAGGTAAAACAAAAACTGAAACATGATAGTAATAAGAAGAAAATGAATATTGCCATCAATTTACACTATAAGCATGAAAATACAAAAATATTAGTGAAATAACAATATAGATCTGAAGACAAAGACTTACCAATGTCAAGTTCATATAGATTCATATAGAAGATATGTGTTACAATAAATGACAGCAATGGAGCGGCAACCATCACCCTAGAAGCTGCATCTCTCAAACTGAAGGTTCTTACTATAGATAGAATAAGAGAGTAGCCAAGCACAGCTGCAGTAGCAGAGTAATCAATCTTCTTGACAATATCGAAGTCCCTAAAGGTTTTACAGAAGGATCAAGTTGAAAAATAAAACACATTAAACAAGATCCATGAAACTGCAATCACAAATCTCTTTTCCAAAAAAACTTACTGGATGTGATAAATAGCACTCCATAACATCGCATTCATAGCCAACACACCATAAATGTGCAGCAGGCCAGTGTACTCATAGTAAGGCTTTCTAGACTGTGGCTTCAATGGTATCTTATAATGTACCAGAACAAAAAAGGACAGCCAGCCGTTAAAATGCAATATAAGATTTATTGCAGAAACTGCTGCAGAAACAGGCTCCTGGAGAAATGCAGCATTGAGAAAATGATTCACATTGCCAACAAAATCTGCATTTCAAAAAAGAGAATGGCCGTGTCATACCTCTAATACAAATACGCGCTTGAAGGGCCACTTGCCATGATACTTCACAGGAACCAGCCCAAATGACCCTCTGTTCTTCTCTGTTTCCATCATACAGTAATATTGGCAATCCTTCCTGCAGTTCCATTCTCTCCAGCGGAGATAAAGTGGTTCTTGCATATACCAAGGTCTGCCAGCTACATCATCAGACAAAAACTGACAGTGCTGAAAAAGATTTTCTCCTACATAACCCGTCCTTTCACATTCTTTTACACAGTCCCTGCCATACAAGAAATGATTTAGCTTGAAACTGGATACCCATCAATTTTATTTTCCAATCATACAGAATTATAATATCCACGAGCTCTGAAAATATTTTTTTCTCTATAAAATTGATGATAAATTACTCATAGAATATTTTCTCTATAAAATTGATGATAAATTACTCATAGAATAAATGCAGCTTGGCTTAAGTGAAGATGAGCCTCTCTACTGTTTTATGTGATAAGAAATTTTCTTTGAAAATCAAAAGTGTCAAAAAGTAGGCGTGAGACATGCTATGCTCTATGGATCTGAATGTTAGCTTAAGAACCATAGACATATGCAGAGAATGACAACATAAATGAAAATACTACGGTGGATGTGTGGTCATACACAAAAGATTGGATTTGGAATGATATGATCAGGAAGAAAATTGGTGTAGAGGATAACATGAGAGAAAATCACTTAAGGTGGTTTAATCATTTGCAAAAGATGTCAGCCGATGCGCCAATTACAAGTTGCAAGATTCGAGATGTTGAGCCAGCTAAGAGTGGGCAAGGGAGGCCAAAGAAGTGTTGGAAGAAGGCTATCCAAAGTGATCTTAAATATTTCCATACAAGTCCGAGAATGACCCAAAATAGATCTGAATGGTGGCAAACAATTCATGTAGCCAACCCTACTTAGGGAGAAAGTTTTGTTGTTGTGATAAGAATATTTTTATCAATGTGTTTATTCTCAAGTATGGACATAATTAATATATCTTCTCAAATCTTTCAAGGAATTATACTTCTATTTTTTTCATTTTCCTTCATTGTTTGGTGCTAACCGCCTCGAATAGAAATAGGCAAATAATCACAACTTACTATTTGGAAAATATACGTAGTCTCCCATTGTCCAAGGTTGCAGAAATCGGTAGTCGGTACTCGGTCGGTGGGGTCACTGACTAAGGATTAATTGACAGTTGGATGACTAATCGGATTTAGTCGGCCATTAGTCAATTTTGAATTTTTTTCAACAACAACAACAAAGCCTTTTCCCACAATTAAGTAGGGTCGGCTACATGGATTCTTCGCCTCCATTCAGATCTATCTTGGGTCAATCCCGAGCTTATATCCAAAAAACTAAGATCCCTTCGTATAGTCTCTTTCCAACACTTCTTGGGCCGTCCTCGCCCTCTCTTAGCCGGTTCAACATCCCAACACTCGCATCTCCTAACTGGTGCATCCGTTGATCTTCTTTGCAAATGACCAAACCATCTTAAGCGGTTTTCTCGCATCGTATCCTCGATCGAAGCTCATCAACTTTCTTTCTGATTACATCATTCCGAATCCGATATTTACGTATGTGTCCACACATCCACCTTAGCATTTTTATTTCTGCTACAGCCATTCTCTGCACATGTCTATGGTTCACAGGCCAACATTCAGATCCATAGAGCATAGCAGGTCTCACTGCTGCATTGTAAAACTTTCATGTAATTTTTAAAGGAATTTTCTTATCATCGGTTTTGAATTTTTTAACTATTTTAAATATATGAATCATTTTTATACATATATTCTTATATGTTTGCATATATTTGTACATTTTTCTATTTTTTAAAGAATATTTGTTCACTTTCTATGCTATCATAATGAAACAAATGAAGTAATTGACTTTAAATATAACATTAAGCATAATAGAATAAGTTTGTTTAAAAAAAGCAAAAAAATAAAAAAAAACTCCATATAAAAGTCGGTCGAGTATGCGGTCCAATTAATCGGGTTGACCAACTAATGACAGACTAGGCCTAGTCGAGTCGGCTACACCTCCGACTCGACTAGTCGGACCGACTAGTCGACCGACTTTTACAGCAATGCCATTGTCTTAACTGCATAGTTGAGAAGATTATAAATTCCAAACAAGTCCAAATTATCCTTACCGAAGGCACTATTTTAGGCTCTTGGGTAAGAAATAACGGGCGCGCGCTGTCACATTATTAGTGGCTTGCATAAAACAATTTTCTACGGCAATTGTGGTACATGTTATAGAAAGAGAACCAAAGAAAGTATGCAAATAAAGCACAAGAGACTCCTATTTTACAGAGTGATGCCTATCATTTTATACAATGGTGAAACTTTTGGCATATTGGCTGCTAGAAATTTTCCAAAAGGAGCAACTAATAGCTATACTATATTGTTATTAAAAAAACTACAATACATGGCAACAATCATGCATGAGCGCAGAGTAATATGTTAACTATCTTATTCAAAAAAATGTATTAAGGGAGGAGCAAGTTCATAAATATATATTTCTTAAGGAAAAGGAGTATGCTCCCTGGGAGCAGCCAACGGGGCTGCTCCCACCCCTATTTTCCCCCCATTTTTTATTTTTTTGGAAAATAAAAATTTGTATATTCATCACTATATCCCTCTAACATTCTATTAAAATTTCGTCAGAAACGGAAACTCCTAAGCCCTCCATCAAGATGTCATTTTTTTAACAGTCGCAGGATTTTTTAAATCGACCATGTTTGGATGGAGGCCATAAGAGTCTCTGTTTCTGGCGAAATTTTAAAAGAATGTATAAGGGATATAGTGATGAATATACAAATTTTTATTTTCCAAAAAAATAAACAAAATTGGGGGGAAAATGGGGGTGGGAGCAGCCTGTTGGCTGCACCCAGGGAGCAGCCCCATTTATCTTTATTTCATAACTTCATAAATATATATTTCTTGGAAAGTGTAATGAATGCCCCCCAGTTAGATGGTCACAAGTGGAAAGCATGTTAACGAAATAAATTTACATCACCTTGAGCCCAAATATTCTTCGAAAAAAATACAATTACACAAGCTTTACGAAAGTCGCATAAAGATCTTTATTGAAACATAAAATGTGGAAGCAAAATAGATAATCAAAAGAACAAACATTGAGGAACATTAGGGTTTTACGCACTAAGGAGTGGGAAGAACCACAGGAGAAAACATCTAGGGGTAGGTTTTATATTACGAATCTCTTAATAAGTACAAAAAGTATGGGGCTCATTATATAGCCCCGCAGATACACCAAAGTCCCACTAATAGATGATGTGAGACTAAACATGAGGGTGTTGTAATTGTATCCTGGAGAAATCCATATACCTATCTAATACATATTCTAACACTCCCTCTCAAGCTGGAACTGAGAAAGCAGCATCTTGTTTACAACAACAAGGCCTTTCCCACAATTAAGTAGGGTCGACTACATGGATTTGTTTGCCTCCATTCAGATGTCTTGTTTACAACAGAAAAACACACAACTCATCTTTACTTGATACATCCTTGAGGAGCAGGAAAGAGACCCATGCGGAGGGAGTCACACCAGGAGGAGAGTTGTGCTTGGAATCGATGCTCAGTGAATTGGTCGGTACATAGTAGTTAGGTTGGAGTGTAGATATTCATGCAAGTTGAGATGATGGGAAATAAAAGTCTGAGATGATCCCAAGTGAGCAGCTAGTCCATCTAAAGTAGTTGATGTCGAACATAAGAAGTAGAGTGGCCGTCTTTGATACCAATATCTTGAGAGTGAGCCGCTCTTATACTGAAACTCTGTGGTAGGATCTCTCCATCCATGTGGAAACCTCGAAGTGTTAGTTTCTCGTATAATGACCTCAAGTAGTGGAGTAGTCGGTTCTCTCACATAAGACTATGGAGTTGAGATCTTTTATGGTGAGCCACGAGTAGAGCAGAATGGACAGGATATAAAGCTTGGGCAATCTCAAATAGAAGAGAAAGTATGTCCTACTCTCACCCCCCCATTTTTTCCCATACCTTTGGAAAATTTAAGGATAATTTGACCAAGTTGAGAAAACAAATAAAATAGGTGGAACCAAATAAACATCTTCTTTTCTTTTTTCTTGATCGCCCCATTTTTCTCAACTAAATTTTTTTCTCATACGGTAGCCGTTTTTTTGTAACCATAACATTCTCTCTCTCTCTTCCTCTTCAATTTTCTCTCAATATATATATGTATATATATAGAAAAGCAGCAATAACCCCCTTTGGCCTTACAATCAAATGGAATAAGTAAAAAATAGACCAAGCCCATTAAGGCACCACATCAATGCTCTTTAGGGTTCTCAATAGAACCTCTAGCATTCACAACATGGTTGAAAGTGTGTGAGAGGAGGTGGGCGTAGTGAGATGCACGAGCTCAGGTGGTGTTGTAGTAGCATGTGGGGAGGAAACATGTTGGGTGTATGCTTGCAAGGAGTGAAAGGACCCGACATCCTTGGTGTCGTCTCGAGGTGTGCCGACAACGTACAAGAGGTGCAACCTCATGGAGTCAATGGGGGTTTTGATGCAGCACAAAATTCAAATATAGGGCGTGATATTTTTATTCGTTAATTTTATTTACGTTTATTTTGAGTCGTCGTAATATTTTTATTTAAATAAAGAGATCGTGTGTGATCTCTAAATTAGTCAGTCAATTTTAAATTTGAATTTTGAATTTGAATTAGAGTCAAAATAGGATAGAGGTCGATTTGAATTTTAAATTCAAATCAATTAGGATCGGGTGGGATTTTAAATTTGAATTGCTTCTATTTTTGTAATTCCACCTCTACTATATAAAGAGGTTGGTAGCCTATTGTAAAAGGCAGTTCAGTTGATATGAAAATTTGAGTTTATCTCTCTCTGTCTCTATCTTTCCCTCGACGCGATCTTGGCGATTCCTCTCCAAAATCCCGCGCAACCGGCGCGATCTTCTCTTCTCTCATCCTCTACTTTCTTCTTCCACCAAATTTCCACCATCAATATTTTTATTTCACCGTTGGAATTCTTGTTTGCATCATTTGGTATCAGAGCATGGCAACCGAATCGTTCCTCCGATTCGACGATCCTGTCGACTATTGGAGGATGCAATTCGACTTGAGTCGTCTATCTCATGGCAAGCATTCACGTGCGCATCAACAAAAGTTCAAGCAACGCCTTATGTCAAGCATCAAAGTGCAAACTTGGTTGGATGTGCTAATCGATGAAGATTCATCCGTCAACGACAAAAATCAGAATGAGGCGCTTGCTGTCCCACCCAATTTTGAGGCATCAAATGAAGGTATTTTCACTAATACCGAAGGTTTATTCGATACAAATGCTATACACGAAGAAGACGAAGATTCAGGCCCTATTTTTGACGAAAGTCTCTACGAAGAAGACCACAATCTCATCAAGCTGCCTGTATTTGACTTTGTTGTCCAAGCGGGTCCCCATCCTACACGACCCACACCCTCGCTGGCCCCACACTGTGCCACCATCCAGCTTCGACGATGCGGCTCGGCCAACCAACAAACGAGCCGCGGCTGCGAATCGCGTGCAACCCGTGGCCCACCTGTGCGTCGCCTCGCGCGCAATCTGCGCAGGCCCCGCACCGTTGGAATTCTTGTTTGCATCATTTGGTATCAGAGCATGGCAACCGAATCGTTCCTCCGATTCGACGATCCTGTCGACTATTGGAGGATGCAATTCAACTTGAGTCGTCTATCTCATGGCAAGCATTCACGTGCGCATCAACAAAAGTTCAAGCAACGCCTTATGTCAAGCATCAAAGTGCAAACTTGGTTGGATGTGCTAATCGATGAAGATTCATCCGTCAACGACAAAAATCAGAATGAGGCGCTTGCTGTCCCACCCAATTTTGAGGCATCAAATGAAGGTATTTTCACTAATACCGAAGGTTTATTCGATACAAATGCTATACACGAAGAAGACGAAGATTCAGGCCCTATTTTTGACGAAAGTCTCTACGAAGAAGACCACAATCTCATCAAGCTGCCTGTATTTGACTTTGTTGTCCAAGCGGGTCCCCATCCTACACGACCCACACCCTCGCTGGCCCCACACTGTGCCACCATCCAGCTTCGACGATGCGGCTCGGCCAACCAACAAACGAGCCGCGGCTGCGAATCGCGTGCAACCCGTGGCCCACCTGTGCGTCGCCTCGCGCGCAATCTGCGCAGGCCCCGTCAACGTCGCCAAGTGCGCCTTCCGTTCTCAGCCCGCATGCGCCACCAGCCAAGCCACTGGCGCGACAGATATCGCTGCCCAAGCTTCTGGAGCCCTAATTCTAGGGCACGGTGCCACCGTCGTTGTTTCGAGTCTTTGGGCGGGAGTCGCCGCCACCGAGCTTACAATCACCGCCACTTTACGAACAACCGCAGTCGGCGTCGCTGGAGGCGGCACCCGATGATCACGAAGCCCTCAATCCGGAGCCTCCCTCGTCGCCACCATCACACCCAACAGTGGGTCTACCTCCGCCCCAGACCCCATCGCAGGAAGGACGGATGCTCCCGCGAAAAGCCCCACCAACGATGCCGCCAGAGGTCTCCGTTCCCAGTTCGCCGCCATTGTTCCCTCAACATCAACCTCTGCGTTATTCCTCGACGTCGCCGTAGGCTTCCTTGCACCTTGCGCCGCCGCTTACGGCCTCCCGACCCATCTCGTCGCTGCCCCTAGCGAGGGCGGCCGCCTCTTTATTGCTGGATGGAAAAACCTAATGTGCAGTTCATCAAGAGGATTCAAATCCCACAGCAATCGGGATTGGGAGATGATTTGGGGTATTTGCAGTAAAGACCCTCCTCACAAGAATTTTTATCTGAACGGCCAATTGAAGGATAAGTTAGGTTATGGGGACATTTTAAGTGAAGGGGTAGAACATTTGCAGCTATACCCCTCAGTTGAAAGAAACTACAAACGTAACGTGGAAAAGAATCAAAATTGGGGTTATTTGCTCAACCAATCCAGACAAAATTCTCCACCGACGGACGAAGAATGAGCAATTCGTCAGGAGACGAATTTTTCAAGCGGGGGAGAATTGATGCAGCACAAAATTCAAATATAGGGCGTGATATTTTTATTCGTTAATTTTATTTACGTTTATTTTGAGTCGTCGTAATATTTTTATTTAAATAAAGAGATCGTGTGTGATCTCTAAATTAGTCAGTCAATTTTAAATTTGAATTTTGAATTTGAATTAGAGTCAAAATAGGATAGAGGTCGATTTGAATTTTAAATTCAAATCAATTAGGATCGGGTGGGATTTTAAATTTGAATTGCTTCTATTTTTGTAATTCCACCTCTACTATATAAAGAGGTTGGTAGCCTATTGTAAAAGACAGTTCAGTTGATATGAAAATTTGAGTTTATCTCTCTCTGTCTCTATCTTTCCCTCGACGCGATCTTGGCGATTCCTCTCCAAAATCCCGCGCAACCGGCGCGATCTTCTCTTCTCTCATCCTCTACTTTCTTCTTCCACCAAATTTCCACCATCAATATTTTTATTTCACCGTTGGAATTCTTGTTTGCATCAGGTTTGCTTCCTGGAGATGCGACGGGGGTGTCACCTGGAGGTGGAGGTAACATGCATGCAAGTTGTTGAGGTTGGAGGGGGGCTCTATCCTCAAAGGGATAATGTTAGGGGGCATCACTTGTTTGAAGAAGTGAGCTCCTGCACGAACTATTGTGCACAAAATCGGCCAGCCGCATAAGGGGTTGGTTGTGCTTGGCTCGAGCGCACTGGTGGAGTTTGAAGCATAGGTTTCCACCAGGAACCCATTGAGCAACTTGTCATACAATTCTTCTTCTCCTTCATTATTTAGTGTTCCAAAGATGGACCCAAACTTGTTGGCATCTACAAGATGAAGATCACAACATGAATCCTGAGATCTTTCATAGAGAATCTTTTTGAATAAAATGAACTTCCATGTACGCGAGGAGCACAAAATCTAAGGTTTTATGGAGACAAAGACAAAATTGTAGAATCAACTTTACGGTTTGAAAACTCGTAAAGTATTTAAGGTGGAATAGATCTCATTGATGTCTAATCTTATGGCATATCTCAAGGTGTGAAAGGACCTAACATCCTTGGTGTCGCCTCGAGGTGTGCCGACAACGCACACGAGGTGCAGCCTCATGGAGCCAAGGGGGATTTGCTTCTAGGAGATGCGACGCGGGCGTCACCTGGAGGTGGAGGTGACACGTCTGCAAGTTGTTGGGAGTGGGGAGGGGGGACTTTATCCGCAGAGGGATACTATCAGGGGGCATCACTTGTTCGGAGAAGTGAGCCCCTACGCGGTTGTTGTGCACGAAATGGACCAGTCGCATAGGGGTGGTTGTGCTTGGCTCGAGCACAGAGAGGCGGAGCTTGAAGCATAGTGTTCCATCAAGAAACCATTGAGCAACTTGCCACCCATTTCTTCTTCTCCTTCTTCAATATTTAAGGTTCCAAAGATGGACCCAAACTTGTTGGCATCTACAAGATGAAGATCACATCACGAATCCGAAGATCTTTCAAATCTCTTTGAATAAAATGAAATTCTGAGTGCGCGAAGAGCACAAAATCTGAGGTTTTATGGAGACAGAGACAAAATTGTAGAATCAACTTTACGATTTGAACACCTGTAAAGTATTTAAGGTGGAATAGATCTCGTTGATGTCTAATCTTATGACATATCTCAAATCTCCAAATACTATAAAATAATCCAAATAATTTAAGCTTGGAGACAAAACCAGAATGGACTTGCTCCGATACCATGTTGAATCATAAGATGCGAAAGCAAAATCGATAATCAAAATATCGATATTAAAGAATACTAGGCTTTTACGTGGAATGCTACTTCCTAAGGAGAGGGGTGTAACAACAAGAGAATGTCTTTAGGGCTAGTTATTCTATTATGAATCTCTCAATGAGTATAGAGGGTGTGTGGTTCTTTATATAGCCTCATAGATACACCAAAGTCCCATTGATAGATGATATGAGGCAAGACTAAACATGAGGATGTGGTAATTGGATCCTAAAGAGATCCAAGTAACCATCTAATACATACTCTAACAATCTTCATATTCAATCTATAGATCAATCTACACCCCTTAGCAAGGATATTATTACCTACGCACGTTACACAATAAGAAAGATTTGAAATATCAATACGATCTTGGTCGATCTAGAAAGGGATACGAGGATACATCGGGATAAATTGCAGCTACTGGTGGAAATTTTAGAAATGGCTCAAAAATGTTTTTCCTACAAATTAAGAACATCATAGTTCTTAAAATAATAAATAACATACAAATACACTCTTATATGCAAAAAGATGTATTTAGCACATTAACATACACTATACTACGCATATCACATACGCAATACCCTATTGAATGCTAAATGTTGAATGTTGAATGTTGAGAGATATCCGAAAAGAAAAAGAATGAGATTCGTACAGTAATAACTTACACAGAAAGGTGTAATTAGCATTATACTACATCGCATTCTATATATAAACAAAAGACTGAGCTATATCGAAAATCAAATCAACAATAAAATGCATACAATAATATATATGATAAAGAACATGATTCATAACAAGTAGTAATTATAAATTTGATGGACAAAATAATGCATGGCACCATATTAGCTCAAACTGCAATATAGTTTGTGGTCCCAATCCATAAAGAAAATTCATAGTTGTTTACTCCTAACTTGTCTTACCCGTTGTACGTATTTTTTTTTGAAGCCAAGAAAAGGGGGATATACTCAATGGTGTTCACCCCAATATATTAAAGAAATAGGGAGAGGGATACAAACGAGAAATTAAAAACTAGCCACCCAACGTAGGAGGCAAGAAGCCTCCAGAACTGGGCACCAAGAAACAAAAGAAACAAGGAAACAAGCACGCTAAACACGACTCCAGTCAGCCACCAAAGCCCTCGCACGACAGAGCACGTTCTCCAGATAAAACCGCTGCGCAGAGAATATGGCCTCGTTGCGAGCAAGCCATATCGACCATAAACAAGCCACCGGTGCCAAGAATCGCCTTCTCTCCATATGCCTATTCAAGAAGAGGGAATCACAGAAGGTCTCCACATCACGAGCATGCACCCAAGCCACGAAGGGGTCATCCCACAACCCCCGGACCAAGGGGCAGAGAAAAAGTAAATGGTCTAGGGATTCCACATTTGAATCACACAGGCCGCAGGTATTGGAAACCGAAGGCAGCAACCTTGAACAGCGATCGCGCGTCAAAAGCCTCTTTCTGCAGACGAGCCATAGGAAGAAGATAATACGCAAGGACAAGCCCAAGCTCCAGAAGAAGCCACAGTCTCTCACCAGGGAATCCGATCGAGCAGGCATAGTATCAAGCAAGGATGCGTAGGCCTTCCGAGTCGAGAAGTCGCCATCCCTCCAAATCCAGTGATCCAAGCCCACAGAGGGAGAAGCCGCTTGAGCAAGGACGTTCATCAGAGCAAGAAAATCAAAGAACCTCTGATCCGAGAAGACCCCCAAAAAGCGAGGAGACCAAGATGCATTCTCCCAGCAGCACGCGACGGAGACCTCCTGATTTTCCGCCACAGCAAAGAGACGAGGGAAGCGTATAGAAAGTGGCTCCCCCCCCAACCAGCAATCACTCCAAAAAGAGAAATCACGGCCGTCCCCCAAAACATGTTTAAAGGACGCTCTGTTCTTCAAAAAACCTCCTGAAGACCACGCCAGAACGGAGAGCTCCCACACTCAACTCCCGAATCGCCCTCGCCGGCCCACTCTCTCCCATGAAGCTCCCTCAAGATCCCAATAAAGAAGCTACCATCTCTTCCCCACACCCTGCTCGCCCACTTAAGGAAGAACGCATCATTGATCAGCCTGAGGCGCCTAATCCCCAAACCACCTGCCAGCTTCTCCCTCACCACCTCCTCCCAAACGACCAGGTGAATCCCACGCTCTCCGATACCCAATTTCCCCCATAAGAACCTCTTGAAGCAAGACTCAAGTCGTTTGCAAATCCCAGCAGGCAGACGTCGAGTCAACAAAAAATGAACAGGAATGGCGGCAAGGACCGAGCGAAGAAGAATCAATCTACCTCCTTTTGAAAGAAGCGTCGCACGCCAACCTGCCAATCTCGCCTCAACCTTCTCCACCACCACACTCCAATCCTTAAGTCTAGGCCTCCCAACCACCAAGGGAAGGCCCAGGTAGTCGAGCGGAAGGCTGCCCAAAGCAGAGCCCAGAATGTTCGCAAAATCCACTGCCCTCGACTCCGATAGTCCAAAAGTAATAACCTTAGATTTGTTACCATTAATGTGCAATCCCGATAATTCGCTAAAGAGGTATAATGTCATCGACATGGCCGCAACTTCCGTATCACCCCCTTCAATGAAGCACAAAGTGTCATCCGCAAATTGAATCAGCGACACAGAAATGGCCCCCTTTGAAAAGCCCTTGGAGAGGCCCGCAGCAACCACCCGGTCCACCATACGAGCCAAGACATCCGACGCAAGCACGAATAGAAGGGGGGCCAGAGGGCATCCCTGGCGCAGACCCCGACGCGGTTGAAAGCGCCCCCCTTCCAAGCCGCCATTAAGCAATAGAGAAAAGGAGACTGTAGTCACGCAGCGCCGCATCCACGAAATCCACAACTCCGGGAAACCTCGCCTCTTGAGGACCGACCATAGAAAAGCCCAATCAATGCTATCATAAGCTTTAGCGAAATCAATTTTCCAAAGCACTCCTTGACGCCCCGAGGCTTTCCAATCCGCCACCAGCTCCGACGCAACAACTATACAGTCCGATATTTGTCTCCCTTTGATGAAAGCCGCCTGAACAAAGACTTGTATGCTTTTAATTCAATGCCTTTAGCTACAAGTATATTGAGCAAGAATTTTTCCCTTCGTTGAAACTACATCAAATCATGACATGTATGGAATACATGACTCTAATTTCATATAAATGACTCCTTCAAGTTGTTTCAAATAGCATGTGTTGTCTTGTGATGGATTGCTTTGTCTGTAAATGGCAAGGGATCAAATTTCGATTTCGATCACCATTTCGGTGAGTGACCAAAACAAAATTTTGATCGAATTTTGATCGAAATTCGACCAAAATTTCGATCAGCTTTTGAATAGGGGATTCCAATTTTCGGTCGACATCGACCATTTCGATCGAATTTCAGTGACCCACCAAAAGCGAAATGTGACCGAAATTCGGTCGAATTTCGCCAAAATTTGATCCCATGGCAAACGGGGAATGACCCAACTCAAAACCCAGACATATACCATGCAATTGCCCTTGTCCCATGTAACATATTTACATGTTTTGCCTTCCAATTATGGCTCTAAGAGAAGGTATACTTCTGCCATCTTTTGATTGATATTCAGTAGATCAGTGACCATCGAGCAAGGCTTTAAATTTCAGATTTCGGTTTCGTTTCGCTAGGTCCAAAAAGAGATATTTATGAGAATTTCGTTGGAATTTCTATGTTGATTTAAAGTTGTCTAAAGATAGAACAATGAAACCGTCACAAACTACAAAATAGCGAAGAAGGAAGCAAAGAAGGCTGTAAGCGAAGCTAAGTCAAAAGCTTATGAAGTTTTGTACAAAAATCTCGACTCTAAAGAGGGCCAGAAGGATATATTCAGGCTAGTTAAAGCAAGAGAAAGAAAGATCAAAGATTTTTCTCAAGTGAAATGCAATAAGGATGAGAAAGGTCACGTGCTTGTTACTCAGAAGGATATAGAGACTAGATAGAAGTAATACTTCCATAAGCTTTACACTGGGGAAGGAAATAGAGAGATCACTTTGGGAAATCTAGCTAGTAGTGAAAGTTACTTGAATCATGCAAACTATAGATGAATACAAAGGAAGGAAGTAGAGGAGGCTTTGAAAGTTATGAGACATGGGAAAGGTGTAGGACCTGAACATTCCTATAGAAGTTTGGAGAGTTTTTGGTGAGCGGGGTTTGACTTGGCTCACAAATTTATTCAATGTTATTTGGCGAAGAAGAAAATACCTGAAAAATGGAGAAGCATCATGGTGCCTCTTTATAAGAACAAATGAGACATTCAAAATTGTTCAAATTACAGAGGTATCAAGTTGATGAGTCACACTATGAAAATTTGGGGACGTCTGATCAAAAGAAGGTTGAGGCAAGTTTCCAAAGTAAAAGAAAACCAATTCGGATTCATGTCAGGTCGCTCAACTATCGAAGCCATCCACTTGCTTAGGATAATAATGGAGATTTACAGAGCTAAAGGAAGAACCTCCACATGATTTTTATTGATTTAGAGAAGGCTTATGATTCTGTCCCACGAGAGATATAATGGAAAGTTTTGGAGAAGAGACAAGTACATGTCCTATACATTAATCTCATAAAAGATATGTATGACAGGGCTTCATCGTGTGTAAGGATACAATCTAGGAAGACTGACTATTTTGACATCAACATTGGTCTGCATCAAAGTTCAACTTTGAATCCATTCCTTTTTACTTTGATTATGAACGAGGGAGGATTGTATCCCATGAAAAGGGAAAGACATAAATATCCCCAGAAGATTTTACTCAAACTTTAATGATCGTTAAGCTTCATTTTGGATGAAAAATCAATGTGTTCCAATTAAAGTAATAATAGATGAGTTCACATTGGTATGCATGGATCTAATAGTTGGAAAATGTAGTATGTACCAGAGATGTGCATTTCTAGTAAGGTGATTTGACACATCGGAGTCAATTACCCAAATCTAAGAGGTCACAGATACCAAGTTGTCAGACTACTTAAGTTGTAAGAAAGACCATCAAAGTACTCATCAACATGTGGAGCGGTAGGATGTAAAAGACTCATCAGACGAGTATAGTTATCCCGGGACAAATAAACACCAAAAGTAGACGAATAAGTGGAGATGCAAAGTAATAGGAAGAAGCTTGGTTAGTATAAACATGCTTACCAAACTTTTCCAGTTGTTACATGCAATGCTAACAAAAATAAGTCAAGCAGCGAGGATAGTGACCACTACGACCATGTACTTTACCACAAAAAACAAACACCAAAACCAAAAAAATCTTTTGCTTCAACCAATAAAAGCAAAAGCAAAAGCATCTACAAAAGGAATATAAAGCTTAGGAGACAAATCAATAAAAGCAATAATCTTCAAAAGACAAATGTAGATGGTCTTCGTGTCGTGAATCGAGGTAGATGATATAATCCACTCTTTGGGAACATGGTATCATAAGTAAGACCATTCAACAAACTGCATGTCAACCACTTAGCCCTCTTAATGGCTCACTTGTCATAACATGGAGGTGGGAGATAGCCAATTCTTTGAATAGTGGTTCATGGTAGTGTAATAACTTGGATCAAATACACGTCACTATGATCAATAAATCAAATCTTATGATAAATCTCTATCAACCATACCTTACTAAACTTTTATATGTATTTTTTCTAGATTATCCATACGCTCACGATCATTTGCTTGAATAGTAGGATGGATGCAATCTTCTCAACAATGTTGCTCACAAGGCAGATCAACACATGACTTATCATGCTCTTATAACCTTTATCAGTAGGCTCTAGAATGCTACTAGACAAGATGTAAAACATATCTAACCTTCAACAAAAATCCTAAATGCTCGAGACCAGAGAGTTCAGTTGCGGGCACCACTCAATTTAATAATGGTACCTAGCAACACGTGAGCAGAAGTGGAGACGCATGGTTTGATCTCAAAGAAGTACTATATGGCATGACAAGAAAGTAAAAATGAGCAAATCACAACAGTGGATATCATAGTATTAGAATAATACGAATCAATTAACATTAACAAAACCACGGTATGACACCTAGACGAAACAGTCACCATATGACACCAAGAGGAGTTCAAGACATTGAAACCATCACAACAGGTCTTCGAGAAGCATAATCTGCTAAAGGATTAGAAGAGCATATATAAGTTCCCAAAGGTCGCAAAAACTACTAGAGAGGCAATTAGATCGTCAATGAAAAGATTCATGCCAAATATGCAAGAGAAGAGTCGTTAGCCACATGATGCGACAATGACTAAAGTGCCAACATGCAATAGTTGTATTTGTAAGTTGTAACATCTACAAGAGGCAACTGTCGAGCCTGGTATTATCAACTAGAACAACTGCATGAGGCAACTACTACGGCTCTCACAGGCGACAACAATGCCGTGAGGGTTGCAGCAGTTGATGACAATGATGATCGACTAGGTGGACAGTGGCAACGATTGAGAAGGGAAGGTGTTTTTGGTTGAAGTCTCCTCTCCCTTTTTATCTGATTAATGAGGAGAAAAAGTTGAGAATGAATGAAATGTCTTACTCAACGAGTTTAGGGTTCCTTATGTAGCATGAAAGTGAAACCCAAGAGAACTCAAAAGAGAAAATTACATAAAGACCCTAAAGGGGTTACGGACCCAATAAGAGATAAAGAGAAATAATTAAATAATTAAATATCTCCAATACCCCCCCCCCTCAAGTTTGAGAATATCTATAAGTCATGCTCAACTTGGAAATTAGCCAAGAGATGTATTTCTTTACTAGTGCGTTCGTGAGCATATCCTCCAGTTGAAAGTCTATAGAGATGAAGATCGGTGATCTTCCCTCCTACTGCACCTTGAATGAAGTGGTAATCAACTTCAATATGCTTAGTCCGCTCATGGAACATGGGATTGGGGGCAATGGATATAGCAGACTTGTTATCATAGTACAAAGGTATCGGAGTAAAGTTCTAAGCCTTCTCCCACTATGAGTAGGGTCGGCTACATGGATTCTTGCTCAAATCCATGTTGAAAGATTCGACTATTTTTTACGCTGGTTGTCGACTGCCTAACACAACCCCTGCAAGAGGGGGATTTGAACCCTGGTCTCTTAGGTGGTTGACACACTGCACTACCACCAGACCATTTAAGTGGGTTCCAATATAAAGGAGACTAGCTAGACAATCTAATAAGTGGCTCGAGCCATCACTCTGTGTTCAGTCTCTGCACTCGATCTAAAAATCAATGTTTGCTTCTTGCTCTGCCATGTAAATGGGTTGCAACCAACAAACACGGTATAGCCTTTAATCGATCATCGGTCCTCAGAGGAATTGGCATAATCCTTATCTGCATAGGTGATGGTATCAATGTGGCTATTATCCCGTAGAAAAGGCATCTCTCGGAAGATTCCTTCAGATATCGAAGGATCAAAAGAACATCCTATCAATTAATGAAAAGAGGTTTCTCCATGTGATAGTTGGTTATGCCCATAGCATATGATATATCTAGCCTAGTGACAGGGAGGTAGAGCAATTTGCCCACTAGACTTCTATATCTTGTATTATCCATAAATTCATGATCAACATATTTCTGCATCTCTGCTGAGATGCCAGATGGTTTGCATCCAAGTAAATCAGACTATGTAAAGAATATCTTGGCAACACTTCTGTTGTGATAGGTATAATTCCTCCTCGATGTGTATCACCTTTGTTGAAATATAAAATGCGGAAGCGGAATTGGAAACAAGAAATAAAACATAAACATCTTGAGATTTTACTTAGAACCCTACTCCAAGAGGAGCAAGATGAAACTACAGGAGAAGGCCTCTAATGGTCAGATAGTCTATTGAATCTCTCAATGAATACTTGAGGTGTGGGGCTCCTTATATAGCCCCATAGATAAATCGAGGCCCCACTTATAAATGATGTGGGACTAAAACATAAGAAGGGATAATTAGATCTTGGAGAGATCCAATTACCCATCTGTTACACTCCAACACTCCCCCTCAAGTTGGAGCTGAGAATGTTGCAGCTTGCAGCAAAAGAAAATACACACATCACATCTTCACTCGATACATCTAAGAGAGATAGGAGGAGACATGTTTGGAGTAGTCGTTGTAGGGAGAAGACTTCGTACGAAGACGAGTCTGCGACGATCAGGCCGTGCATGTAGTAGAGTTTGTGTGGCGACCAAGTCATGCTTGGAGTGAGCCGCTAGAAAAAGTCCAGTGAGGAGAGAAGTTGTACAATAGAATGTGTGGAAGAACTCAATGCTCGATAAAGACGGTTGATAGCAATATTAATCTGGAATGTCGTGGATGGGCAATAGAAGTTTGAGATGATCCCAGGAAGAGAAGTTCATCTGAAGTAGTTGATGTCGAAGTCGAACACCAAAAGGCAGAAGTAGACTAGTCTTCTCTCATATGCAGAGCTCTAGAATTGGGTCTCTCCCATATCTTTGGGGACCCGAAATCAGTTCGCTTATATAGGGACCGTTGAGATGAGATCACTTTCTAAGGAGTCGCGAGTAGATGATGATGGTCGCAATAGAAATCCTATAGAGACATCTCAAGTAGAAGAATATGCCCTTCTCTCACTCTCACTTTCTCCCATACTTGATATAATAAGAACAATGATCATCAAGTTGGAGAAACAAAACATGATTTTTTTCTCCAACTTTTCTCATCTTTTTTAATAAGTCGTTTCTCTCTCTTCTTTCTATAAGCCAATTTTTCCTTTCCCCTTTTTCATCGAACTCCTTTTTTCTGTTGGCCTTACTTTTTTAAAAACTTTGGCTGAAAGTTGGGCCCAAAACATTCACTTTTTTTCTCTTTTGACAGCATCCCACAGTTGGCACCCATTTTTCCATTTTTTTGGAAGTAGCATTTCTCCCACTTGGAGCCCATTGGGCTTAGATAGAAATAGGGAAAAATAAACACGGGGCTTATTGGGAAGGGCAAGGTTCAGGAAAGCGGTATGTGTATGCGTTCAGACAGGTAACTGAATACTGAATAAGTGGTATGTGGGGGCATATGCAAGGTTTTCTAATTTTTTAATTTAAAAATAAATAAATATCTATAAATAATATTACTATTGATTTTATGTATCAAAGTAGAGTTAAAGAAAATCTAAGAAAAAATAGTCCATGTTAGACGGTTGAGTAGATGTCATTAATTGTCTAACATTTATAATCACACAAAATTTAGCCATAATATTTTTACATATTAGACAATTCATAACAAAACATCTTATTTCTTCATGCACATTTGCAATACATGAGCAAAACCTCAATCGACATATATTAAAACTTTAAACAATAAATTGCATATACTTGTGAAAATGAGAAATGAGCAAACATTGCATATACATAATGACATAATTCATTGCAATTGTATACAAATGCATTGCATATTTTTACAATTGAATGGAAGAAGACATAGAGCTACGAAGGTAAGCATCCGATTGAAAGGTTTGGAGAGTTGAAACTGCTGCAGTCCAAGCCACCAAGCTACCGGAGCAATATGCGAGGCATATACGAGGAATATGCAGGCCGCATATGCGTTTAGGATGCATAATGCACCAATTCATATAATCGGTTCGGTATACACGTCGCACGAGCATATGCGGCCGCATATGCTGCCCATGCTCGATTTCATGAACATTAGGGAATGGTTTCACCCCCTCCCCCTTACTTTGATTGCTAGGGTTCCCTTGTTGGGAACATCTTTCCACACTGCCCTAGGGTTCGGGAACTCATCGTGCAGAGAATATCACAAGACTAGCAACTAGGAACCCAACATTACACATGGAGTAGGCCTCACTAGAGATCAAAGAGCGCTTGAAGGAGATGATCGATTGCTTGGAGGTGATGCCTCGTGTTGAGCGGCACCAACTAGAGATACGATCCAGATGGGGGGCGTTGCTTAGGCTCGCAAATCGACCAGGAGGAGGCATCATTAGCTGGAGGGACTTTACGTAAAGGAGATCGAGGATTTGCATCATCAGCTGAAGCCTGGAGGCATAGAAGGTCATATCGGTATCGATATCGTATCAGACCGCCCAGAAAAGGATATATGGAGATATATCGCCAATATATCTACGATATCAATGGAAATGTTGGAAATCGCTCAAAAATGACATCTTTTTGCCATTTTTACAGAAATTAAGATCATCCAAGATATTCAAATAACAAGTAACCTACAAACACACACTTATATCACATATCGATCCATTTATACCCTGTATATCGCACATACTGGTCATTTCGAGCATATCGATGTTAATGTTGATTCCTGACTTATAGATATTGGAAATATAATTCATTTAAGTTGTTATAACATGAAATAACTTACAAATATACACTTAGATAACACATAAAGTTCATCTATGATCTTATATTGCACATATCGGTCATATCGAACATATTGCTAGTACTGTTAATTGTTGACCTATAGATATTGAAAATGGAGTTCGTTCAAGTTCTTAAAACACTAAATAACTTACAAATATACTCTTAGATCGCACATATCGATCAGTTATGACCCTTATATCGCATATATCGATCATATCGAACATATCGTTGTTATTGTTGATTGCTAACTTATGGATATTAGAGATATAGCTTATCCAAGTTCTCATAACACTAAATAACTTAAAAATATACAAGTGTATCACACATATCGAGCATCTATGACCCTTATATTGCACGATTTTATCATATCAAGCATATTATTGTTAATGTTGATTTTTGACTTATAGATATTGGAAATGAAGTTCATCCAAAACTTATATTGCATCACATATTATGCATAAACACAATGTTTAAGCTATTTTTTGGAAACCAAACAAATAAAGAGCATAATAGTATTTTTAAATAGACATAAATAAATGTACTAAGCCTTCTCCCACTATAAGTAGGGGTTAGCTACATGGATTCTTGCTCAAATCCATGTTGAAAGATTCAACTTTTTTTACGCTGGTCGTCGACTACCTAACGCAACCCTTGCAAGATTGGATTGGAACCCTGGTCTTTTGTGTGGTAAACACATTGTACTACCATTAGACCATTAAGTGGGTATTCCAAGTTCAAGAACATAATTCATAATAATATTTTCGAAAGGAACGAAGATGAATTAAAATCGATTGAACACCTCCAAGTTGAAGAACCATTGTATGCACCTCCCTGTCACACCATACCCTACCAAACGGAGGTCACACTACCCGATCAGCGAGCCTGGGGGGGGGGGGGGGGGCAGGTTGCCCCCCCCCCCCCCCCGCGGGGGAAGCGCCCCCGACCCGAAATAAAATATATAAAATATGATGTGTTTTAATACTAGGAGTAGCAAAATAAGAAGTGAAATCAAGCTTAGAAGAGTATTATTCATCAATAATATAGATATCGACGAAATTTTAGCGATATCGGTCAATATCCGAGATTTTTTGTATTGAATCCAATCAATTTGGCTGATATGGGTCGATATAGCGATATATCGTTGATATAGTGTCATATATCGCTCGATATCCCTATAAAAGGATATACAACCTAATTTCGATACCCCTGACCTCTCGATATCGATATATCGTCTATATATCATGATATGTCCTATGGCTGGAGGGGAAGCCATGGCACCACCATCGTCCTGGAGGAGGTGATGCCTTGAAGAAGGGCGATGTCGCATGTTTTTCCCCTTTCTTCAAAAACACCAGACCCCACTACGGGGGCTACTACTACTGTTGTCATCCTCTGCCGTAGGGCATGTTTCGTACCTGGGTTGAGTTGGAGTAACCTCATGTAGACAATAGTTATTTGGATGGTTAAGAGGGTTGGAGACGGTCGGAATGAGGAATGTGACGTGATATCACATTGGTTTGTGATGGAATTCCCAACCTAGGGATGCAACCTTGGGGAACCTAGTAACCAAATGAACCCATAGGTACTTGGATGGCAACACCAAATGCTTGATGGTTGGATACGGTGCACGGTGCTGCTTGGGAGTTAGTGGCATGTACAAAGATTTCAGGTTCCAATACAAAGTTGTTAAAGAAGATGGAACCCCATGCCTAGAATTGATGTCGCCTCATACAATTAGGGTTCCATCATGAACCCCTAGCCCTTAAACTCGATTCAGATTGAAACTTCTAGAATTTGAACAAGAATTGCTAGAATCGTCTATCGGAATCAACACAAAGCCTTAGAAAATAGGAATGCGGAAGCGAATCAGAATAAAATGATAAAGAAAGATAAAGAACGTGAGAATTAACGTGGAACCCTATTCCCTAAGGAACGAGATGAAACCACGTGAGAAAGCCTCAAAGGGTCGATGTGTCTATTGACTTTCTCACTGGATACATGAAGTGAGGGGTTGCTTATATAGCTCTCACTGAGTCTCTACACCCCACAAGTGCTAGATGTGGGGCTAAACAACTAGATGTGATAAATGGATCCTTGAGGGATCCATTTACCCATCTCCCACATAAGCAGGAATTTAAAATTTCGTAAAATTTCGCCGAAATTTCGATTTCGAGGGGCATCGAAACTCATATATATGTTGATTTTGCGGATTTCGATCGAAATTTGGTGATATTTCGACATATCGACCCGTTTCGACCCATTTTGGTTGAAATTCATGGGTTTCAATACAAAATTTCCTGGATTTCAACAAAATTTCAGTGATATTTCGACATATTGACCCATTTCGACCCATTTAGGTTGAAATTCATGGGTTTAAGCGAGACCCCCGTCTGGTAGGCTATGGTCTGACAACAAGGTACATATATCAATTATTCAACTTGGGGAGTTTCTTCCCCTTTGGGGTTATGTAATGGAGATGAGACAACTCCATAGCTTCATACATCTGATATAGCTTGTTCGTTTCATTCGTTTGTCATTTATCTTCGTAAGTAGATGCATCTTTATTGTAAGTCTGTAATTAATTTTGTAATTCATTTGAACTTTGTCAATGACAATTATTTCTATGAACAAGACATTGTTTAATTAATCACTATCTATATTTTTAGAATAAAAATGCTCGTCTGTTTTTCTTAACAGAAAGACGTCTTCTAAGTACTGTTAACTTAGTTATTTTGATTTTCATTTCTAGTATCTATCAGTCAACTCAATAGTATGTCTAATATGACCGATATGGTGTGATATAAAGCGTACGGATGAGAGATGTGTGATATAAGTGTGCATTTGTAAGCTATTGTTGTTTTAAGATCTTGGATTGGATGATATCAATTTCTAGTATGTATCAGCCAAGAATCAACATTAAAATCGATTTGGTCGATATGATCGATATGATCGATATGTACGATATAAGGGACATATGTGAGCAATATGTGTGATATAAGTGTGTATTTGTAGTTATTTATTGTTGTAATAACTTTCAAGATTTTAATTTGCAAAAAAATGGTCGAAAATGGTTTTTTTGAGTCATTTTCGAATTTCCATCGAAACGGTCGAAATTTCACCGAAATTTCAGTTTTGAAGGAGACCGAAACGAAATCGAGATTCAAACCTTGCACATAAGTGACGCATACCAATATACTCCAACACCATCCTCAAGTGGAGCATGCAATGCTCAGCTTGGACAAACAGAAATAAATCTCAACTCACAATATAAGACACTACAGACAATATCAACTCAACATGCACAAATGTATGTTGCTGTCGAGGACGTTGTTTCTCAGGTTGTGCAGGTGAGGAGGACAAACGGGCTGAAGTTTGAGTCAAACTGAATCACTTTGTCGGAGAGCATGAGCTCTGCAGTCTGCATGTGTCTGTCAGAGTCACTGTGACTGAAATGAGTCTCCACTTGGAGAACTATGGCATGCCACAATAATGTGGGCAACTGTTCCATCTCTTTGAAAGGGGCCGAATAAAGAACATCACTAATTATCTATATATAAATCTTTGAAGATGGGTCTCTCTCATAGGAACCTCAAAGTGGGTTTCCTCTTATAGGAATCTCGGAAGGATCTCGTACTGGAGTTCACGAACATTGGAAAATGTAGTCTGAATTGATGCAATATTTCTCAATTGGCGGGCAACATCAAATTAAAGTAAATGGTTGATTTGGGATTTTCAAATTACGATTCTCGTCTTTAATTACTTTAATTTAAATTAGTTGCGCATTTTATAAAAACAAATTGAGATTGTAATCTCAACTTTTTTGGTAGATAAAATTAGTTAAGAGTCAATTAGAATCGGTTGGAGTCAATTAGGATCGAGTATGATTTTATATGAATTCAAATTTCTTTCTAATTTTGTAATTCCTTCCAGTCCTATATAAAGGGGATGGTAGTCTATTGCAAGGACAGTTCGGTTCAGATTATAAGAAAAATTGAGTTTATCTCTATTTCTCTCTCTCTCTCAACGTGGTCTTCACGATTCATCTCTTCAACCCCACGCAACCGACGCGTTATTTTCTTTCTTCCTCTCTCTTCTAAATTCCTTTCACCCAAAATTATTTCTCTACCGTTTCAAACTCTCGTCTGCATCAGAAATTCTCCCCGTCGAAGAACTGAGTCTCTCCCATACTGGCTCAGAGAATGGGATCTCTACTCCAGAGTCCCTATGGAACAAATGAAAATCCTGACCGAAACACAAAAGATGGGACCACAAACAATGATGGCAAACATGTGCACATATGAAAATGATCGCATATATGTGTGTGTTTTGACACTAAAGGACTCAGAACCAATATGGCGTCGAGTCTAAATATCTGAATATCTGTAGAGTCTGATCTGAACAATCTGGTTGGCCTGGAAAAATCTGAATCTGAATCATGGCCGAAGAACTATACACAATACTCCCTCTTTCTCTCATACTTGTCGAAAGCAATGGCATCGACAAAGTTGGGAGAAGACAACAAAGATGGGGGAACATCACATAAGTTGATATTTGTTTAATCGTTTTTTTGTTCAATTAGCCGTTCATTCTCCTTTTTTGGCTTTCCTTTTTTCTGACTATTTTCTCTCTCTCTCCTTTTTTAATAGCCATCCATTTTTTCTTCTTTTTTTCAAAACAAATCTTCTTTTTTAATGCAAACGGCCCAATTGGGATAAATAGCAGCAGATTTTTTTACTAACGTTGCAGTGGGGCTCTCCCCCCTCCCTTTTATATTTAGGGTTCCCACGGGAACCCCTTCTCTTCTAAAACACGCCGCTGAAGCTTGAGGACGCCACCACGCGTCTGCTGCACCGCTCGGGGAGGCGCCTCTGCCTGGAGGCGCGAAGGCGGCCTAGAGATGCGTGGGCGCGAGGATCGCCGAGGAGAGGCGGCATCGATGCCTAGACTCATGTTGTGCAAGCTAGAGAAGCCGCCAGGAGAAGGGGATGCAGATTGGAGATCAAGTCGCCCGCGCGAGTCTTGCGTGCGTGAGGGGTGTTGCAACGCATCGCCTGGCTGAGAGAACTCCTGGAGGAGGCATATCGCATATCTGGAAGGAGGACTTGGAGAGGATGCGCTCAAAAATGAAGATGATCGATGCGTTGAGGTTGAAGCCCTACTACTTGCAATGGAGATTGCGCTGCCTGCGCAAGATCTGGAGGAGAGCTGCTTTTGGATGAAGGCGGCGAGGAGATCTGGGGTTTTATCGATGAGAGTCAGGGAAGCTCTCGTGTGTTGCCTGCGCGCTTGGAAAGGATCGTGGCTCCGCCTGGAGTCATCGCTTGGGTTGTTACTGGGGCATGACACTATTTGGAGGCGTTACATGTACGGAGGTTGCCCTTGGAAGAAGGTCTCGCGCTGCCTGCGCGAGATCAAGGTTGCAACCGAGAGCAGCGCGATTGTTCAGATCTGTTCCTGATGATACCGGTCAGATCGGCTTCGAACTTAATGATACACGGAACATGAATATAGCAATACATCTTCAAAATAATCCTCAAGAACATAATTAGGGTTTCAATAGAAACCCTAAAATTGAATCTCGAATCTCGAACAGAAACAACAAACATAAAATCATCGATAATCGACCCGCTCTGATACCATGTTAGAAAATAGGAATGCGGAAGCGTATCAAAATGAAATGATAAAGAAATATAAAGAACGTGGGATTTAACGTGGAACCCTACACCCGAAGGAGCGGGATGAATCCACAAGAGAACACCTTAAATGGATGATATGTCTGTTGACTTTCTCACTGGATACAGGGCTGAAGGGCTTCTTATATAGCCCTCACCGAGTCTCCACATCCCACAATTGGTAGATGTGGGACTAAACAACTGGATGTGGTAAATGGATGTTGGAGGGATCCATATACCCATCTCCCACATAAGTGACGCATACCAACATACTCCAACAAAAAATAGTAATAAAACTCGAATAATTAATCTATAGAATCAAACTGTTTTGACACATGTTGAAATATAAAATATAGAATCAGAATAAGAAACAAAACAAAAACAACTTGAGATTTTACGTGAAACCCTACTTCGAGAGGAGCGAGATGAAACAATGGGAGAAGACCTCTAAAGGTCATATATAGTATACTATTGTATCTCTCAACGAATACATGAGGTGTGGAGCTCCTTACATAGCCCCACAAACAGACCGAAGTCGAATTTATAGATGATGTGGGACTAAAACATGAGAAAGGGTAATTAGATCTTGGAGATATCTAGTTACCAATCTATTATATACCCAGACAACTTCAATGCCAAGGAAGTATTGAAGTTCAAAGGTTTAAAATTCTGTATCGATTATTATATCGACAACATGACGATACAATATTTCTACGAAATTCGCCCATATCGACCAACATTTGTGAAGGAATGATCTAAAAAAGCCCCCATATCATCATTTCGCTCGAAATTTCAATCCCATACCGAAACTAAAATTTCAACGAAATTCTGTTGAAATTTCATGAAATCTGAAACCCTGTAAGAGTTGATCAAGGTCCTTGGTGACAAACACCTTCTGGACAAAAGCCTTGGTCTCTAAAATGACGGTTTCATCTTCACCAACAACCATCATATCATTAACAAAGACGACTACTATCACAATGTAGTGGATTGTCGTCTAACAAACACGGAATAATCAGATGCCATCATGTAAAATCCAAGAGAGAGATCTCAAGAGTAAGCATGCCAAACCAAGCTCGTGCACTCCGCGTTAGGCTATAAATAGCCTTACGGAGTCAGGTATACACGGTCCCCCTAAACAGAGTAACCCGATGGCTAGGTCATGTAGACCTCCTCAAGGTCACCATGCAAAAAGGCATTCTTCATGTTGAACTGAAAGATGGGTCAAATATATTACAACTGAGAGAATAGTGTCAATTGAGCCCATCTTGCCACAGGAGAAAATTTCTCAAAGTATTCCACTCCATAAGGTCTGAGTGAATCTCTTTGCCACAAGCATGACATTCATCCTATCAATATAACCGTCAGGGGATTGTTTGATTGTAAAGACCCACCGAAATGCAACATGCTTAACACTTGAAGGATACGACACAAGGTCCCCACATGCCTCTAGATGTAAGCATGCACATCTCCTCATCCATGGTCTGTTTCCAACCATGATCTTGCAATACACTATAATGATCACGAGGAATAATAATAGCCATAAGAGCATATGCAAATCACATGTCTATCAATGTAAGTAAAAGGTGACATGATGTATAGTACACTATCTTTTTGTCCACTACAAAGCTATAGGGAGTTTTGGAGGAGCATCTGAAGCTGCAGTAGTGGGGACACTCAAAGAGAACACATCATCCTGCGATACATTCCATCATCAACGAAGAGAGTTTGGAAAACATCTGAGAAAAAAGCATTGGCAAAAGGGTGACCAAGCTGTAAATGCCATATGAAGGGGCAATAAAGATTGAGACAACACCAACAAAGGTAGAATCAACAGGGATATCAAGGTAATCAAGGTGACGAGGCCGTTCTTCTCATGTCCACCAAAAATCTGCATCATCTGGATGTCCTAAAAATAACAATAGAACTTGTCAAAAATTACACAACGCTCATCACGATTTATGAATAGATAATAAGCTGAAAGGAAATCAGGAGTGTAGTGAGCTCCTGTGATCCTGAGCTTAAAGGAAAACTCCATGGTTCCAACAGTGATAACAATAGAATGAGCACCGTTGACAACATGAACCGACTTCACAGTGAAATAATTTTGCAAGGTCACCACACTACATTCTCACATTACATGAGTAGATGTACCAAAATCAATGATTTACGATGGGGAAGTGGCAATAGTAGAGTTAACTACTGTACCTAAAGTAGTAGCAAGGTCCAGAGTAGGAGTGATCTCATTGGTAGTCGTATTGGATTTATGTAGCAATTGCATCAGGCGTGAGTAATCTACAGCATAGAATTGGATTGTTAGTCCACCAAGATCATGATCATAAGGTACATCATTGTTGCATCATAGTCAGATGTAATGTTAACATGTGGGGATGTGCCGAACTTCGCCCAACGCCTCTCAGATGGGTGATTGGTCTTCTAGAAGTGAATGCATGGCATGCAACCACGGACTCGACCAAGACCACAGTCACGACCTTGGCCCCTACGGTAACTAAAGCAGGCTCCTTGTTCAAACGAAGAAAGAAAGACAGTTCTCCACAGTCTGTGGAGATAAAGTGTGAATAGTAGAAGTCCCAATCTGTTGTAAACAGTCAAAGATGACCTTGATGGAGAGAAGAGTATCAGAGGTAAGGAGCTATTCCTTTACATTCTGATAACAAAGATGTAGGCCGACAAAAAATATGGAGACTTGCCATTCTAATCTTTCCATCACATGTTGCATACAACATGCCGGTTGGAATATGGCAAGTTCCTTGTAGAGACCGGTGAAGTGGCGATAGTATTCATAAGAGTGGACTATACCTAAGATGCAGACCAGATCCGCATATTGATATTGGCAAGACAAGACTCGGTAGTATGCTGAGAGTACGTTGTACCAGTTCCTCCCACATCTCCTTCGTGGTGTTCTTATAGAGGAGGTTCGCTACAATGTGGGACTCAATGCTATTGATTATTCATGGCATGACATGATAGTTGTCTCAAGCTAAGATCAGTAGTCCTCATTTGCCTCCGTTAGATGCTCCTTAGTCAGGATTGATATCTTCCTCTGACCACGATGAGCATCTTGAAAGACCTAGACCAGAGCACATAAATCCCAATGTCCTTGAGTTTGATATAAATACCATGCGTCATCACAGAGGATGTAAAGAACAAGGATTTTGTCACGATTGGAGTCATGGCCACCGCGGTAAAAAAATGATCAAGTGGTGTTTGCAGAGATCTAAACAACCATAGATTTAGGGCACAAGGGTCTGGACTGCCATGTAGAATTCACACGTAAGATCACATACATGTGCAATAAAGAAAACATGGCTCAATATCTAAAGGAAATGCTGCCTAGGTATGCTTGCGGGGGTAGCAGCACTAGAAGGCACCATCTAAAGGGGTGGTGGCGCTAGAAGGTGCCAAAAATCGGCCAGGAGGCATCGATGATCCCCGACAGATATGGTTCTCGACGATGCAGAAGATTCAACCGCAGATCAGACTAAGAACTCGATGATGGCAAGACCTGCTCCGCTGATCTCGACGATGGCTCGATGGCACAGATGGTACCAACAGCATTGATCTATTTAATGATCTACGCACCCAAATCAAACACCCCTAATCCACAACAAACCCTCACTGCAGTACGAACCAAGCAAAAGACAAAGAAGAAAAGGGATCGCGTGGATACCTATAGCCGGGATCCGCTTCCCCATCGGCTCCCGCGCCCAGCGCGCATCTGATCACGACGACGAAGACGATCCACCTTCCCGAGGCCATGGCGATCCAGCTATCTTCTAACCCCACCGTGAGATCGACCCATATGGCGTGCGGAACAAGGAAGAGAGGAGAAAGAGGTGGCACTATGGGATTGCTCGCGCTTCCACGGAGAGAGGAGCCAAGGGAAAGCGGACGCGTGGTGAGGAGGTGAGGAGTGTCGTGGGATGGCCTTATATAGGAGGAGCTAAAAAGGGCAAAAGAGGAGAGAGAGCATGGCTCTCGTAGGCAGTAGTGCAATGCGGAAATAGATGGGCGGCTTGGGGTTGTTTGGTGGGCAGGGGATAGGCGGTTTTCGCCTCCATGGTCCCCGCGATCGGTTGTCCTTTCGACACGTAGGACACGGTAATTTGCGTCAATGACCGTTTGGGTTTTTTTCTTTCAAATTCCTTCAAAAATGTAAAACTTGTAAATTGAATCTATTTAATGTTCTACGTACTCAGTGGATATTAATTCTAAATACATGAATGGTAAAAAATACAGAGTAAATGATGAAATGTAGTTAATTACTCGAGAACAAAGCTCTATTTTCAACTTTTAGTGTGATGAATCACATAATCGTCATCAACCACCACCACATGGAAAATCGATGGAGCGGATTCTCTGTTGTAACCTATGTTATATATAACAGATGTGTTGTAATCCTTTTTTTTGCGAAATTAGTTTCGAAATGTTGAACTTTTATGGATTGAATCTATGATTAGTTTTCTGTACCTATCAAATTCCGTTCAAATCCAATGCCTATAGATGTTTCATTTTAGAGGTCAGCAACATCAGAACATTTAGGGTCTGTTTGGTTGCTGGGTTGGACAGGGTTGGGTTGGGCTGGGTCGGGGTGGGTGAATAGTAATCTGTGAGGAGGAAGTACCCCTGTGAATAGTAACCAGGGTTGGGCCAACCCTGCCCAACCCTGCAACCAAACAGGCCCTAAATGTTCTGATGTTGCTGACCTCTAAAATGAAACATCTATAGGCATTGGATTTGAACGGAATTTGATAGGTACAGAAAACTAATCATAGATTCAATCCATAAAAGTTCAACATTTCGAAACTAATTTCGCAAAAAAAAGGATTACAACACATCTGTTATATATAACATAGGTTACAACAGAGAATCCGCTCCATCGATTTTCCATGTGGTGGTGGTTGATGACGATTATGTGATTCATCACACTAAAAGTTGAAAATAGAGCTTTGTTCTCGAGTAATTAACTACATTTCATCATTTACTCTGTATTTTTTACCATTCATGTATTTAGAATTAATATCTGCATTTTAGCACGCGTAATTGCATTCATAATCATCTTCACATTTTTACTTAACTTCATGTATTTTTAATTAAATCATGCTAACTCCAATTGACATGAAACCAACTTCATTATGTGCATATTACTAACAGGATTAAAGGAAAAATAGAATAAAATTGTTAACTCAAATATTTGGCCCGTGAGACAAAACCTTAATTTCAGAATGGATAGACTAAGACACGCATATCTTCATCATATAATATCCTATTTCATTCTACTCACTTTTAAAGTAATATATATTCAAAGAACTTCAAAACAAGACCAATTTCATAAAAATCGAAGCTCATATGTGAAAGTTGGGTTTTTGGGCCTCTTTTACGCATTATGTATTTTAGCGGATTTGGCCTGATTTTTTATGTACATACTGAACCCTTTTTATTTTATTTCTTTCATTTATACTCTTTAATGAAAGTTTTATTAAAATTCACAAAAAAACAAATCCAAAATAAGACTAAAATCAAAGAAACTGACCGAGTTTGGGTATCCCTTGTGAGTCTGTACAAATATTTCTCGTTATTCATTTTATTTTATTTTCCTAATTTTTTTATTTACTAAAAATCCAAACAAATAGAGTAAATATGTGCCCTTTATTTTATCGTATTTTTTATCAATTTTTATCTCTATTTAAAAATGATAAAAAAATACAAAATCTAAAAAATTGAAGTGTTCTATGTACATAGGGCATCACCAAAAATATCATTATGCACGGATGACTCCTTGGCTCTTAGTCACTTTATGAATTTGCAGATCTTATCGAGACGAGCAACTTTTGTGAAGAAAACTTTTCGATCTGAGGTCTCCTTCTATTTCTTTTTTATTTTTTTATTATATTTAATTTTGAATTTTTTTGGAGCGACATGTGGCGCCTCCTGGGGCAGCCACGTGTCGTCCCAGCTCTCTCTCTCTCTACCCTTTTTCTCCCCCCGGTCACATGCTTTGCACGTAATCACCACTCTCTCTCCTCTTCCCCGATGCACGTGCCCCGCATGTACGTCCCCAACCTTTGGTCGTTCCCATCCCTCTTCTTCTCTACCGGTCGCCGCCTTCCTCGGATAGGCTCGCCATTGATCGCCTTATCCATCCTTCGTTCCCAAAGATCCCGCAACCACCAGTGCTTCGTCACTTCCTCTCCTCATCGTCAACTTTATCTCATCTCCTCTTTCCCTATAAAAGGGCATCGTCGACCCTGAGCATATCATCTGTCAATCTAAGGGGGGCGACTACCAATCTCCACCTCCCTCTTCGTGACAGGTAGAGGGAGATCAGTAGAGGCCAAGATGGTCATCGGACTTGGGCGAGATCCACGAGAGTCCCTCGTGTCGCAGCTACTTATGAAGTTGTTGAGCTTCAAGGTCCCCCTCTTGCTGGACCTTTGGAAGCAAAGATCAAGTTGAGATCTTTTGATCTCTAGCAAACATTGGCGAGAACAAACCCGAGATAACTTCCTCTTCCTTCACCTTTTTCCTTCTTACTCCTCTGTTTTTCTTCTATTTCTATGTTTCTTCGTCTTCCTTCGTATCCTCTGTTCTTCCTCCTCCAACAATTGATCTCATCACCATCGATCTCCCCCTTCAGTTCTCCTTCTACCTTTCATCTCCGCCATCTCCGGTGAACACGTCACCAGAGATTACGATTCCATCCACCACCTTCATAGGAACTCGCCGCCCCATCTTTATTTTTAAGCATTAACGATCAGGCCAAGTCTCTATGGCTTGAGTCAATGTTTCCTCACAGCTGCACTCGAAGAGGAGGGAACTTCCAGATGCTATATATGTCGTTCGATTAAGGATGATCTTGATCGTAACTATCGATCCACACCCAAATATGCATATCCGATCGACCATTCACCTCAGTGAGCAACACACAACTTCTTTGCACGACATCCTGCACTCGGTCGACCGCCTCAGCTGTTCCGCCTACGAGCATCACCGACCGCCATCATCGAGTGTACCTTGACCCGCGTGCTCGACCGATGCCTCGATGCCGCCTGTGACCGCCCGCTTAGCCTCAACTCGCCCAGTCGCCTGCCTCGACTTCATCCCCCACCTCACATGCACGACACATGAGGGCAAGGTTATTTGCAGAGCGACCCTCCCACAACCTCTAGATTAAGAATGAGGTCCTGCCCAGCCAGCACGTGCTCCGTGGAAATTTTATGCCCAAGCCCCTACGTCTTCTACAATTCATGCCAGCGTTCGACTCTCAAGCAAGCACGTTCCACGCACGTGCCCTTGAGGAGATATTGCATTCAAGCCCTCTCAAGTATAGGTAATCGCATCTAAGCCTTGTCAACATAATTTTCATTATCAATTCTATTTTTGTAATTGCATTTAGGCTCCTATATTTGGACTTTAATTTGAACCCTCATTTGGCATGATTTTATTATTCTACATAATTGCATATTGTAGAACAACTCATGCTTTATCATTGTGGTTGTTGAATACATTTTTGTAAGCTGTATTTTATTTAATATCATTATTTTGGTGGAAAACATCATATTTTACCCACTGTATGCAATTTAATTCATACTAAATTAATCGTTGTTCCAAAAATTATAAAACCTTTACACTAGTTATAATTTAGGTTGCTTTACATTGTGACCAAATAACATCTTGTTTACAAGCATATCGAGGTCATAATAAATTGAATGGTGATTTTAGTAATTGCTTTTTAATTAATTCCACACTTAGTATATTTAGGGTGCGTTTGGTTGGGGGTTACCCCCACTTTGGGTGGGTTACCCCCCAAAACCCATATTCTCAACCCACTAGTGGGGTCCACTCTCTTTCCAACCAAAAAAATATATATTATACCATCATATCATCTAAAAATCATAAAATACTCAACTTCTACCCACTATTCCAAACTTCAATACAATCACATCACAACAACCACCCACTTTTTCAAATTTCAATACAATCATACCATAATAACTATCAGCTTTTTCAAATTCCAATACAATCACATCACACAAACCCTCCCAACCCTTAACCCATCAACCAAACACACAAACACAAAACCGGGTTATCCACCCTGGATAACCCACGAACCAAACACACCCTTAGGAATTAAAGATCATTCTAGATATCTCCCACATAGACCTATCTTGGATAATTTAATTTCTGGAAAATATTGATGTTTGTATTTATTAAAATTAATTTTCTTAAAGTCATTTAGTCTGCATATTTTATTTATAGTTAATTCAAATTACATCCAAATATTCAAAAAAATCGAGTAGCTTAATTTCATCATATTTCATCTCGTGGCCAAGTTTGAGGATTTTTTGACTTAATTTGATCGCAAATTATATTTTTGTCCCTAAACTTTGTCAAATTTGCATTTCATACATTAAATTGCATTTTAAAAAATGAAAAAAAATGCCTCTTTGAAAACCTGATTTTAGATCGACTGTAAATCAACCTAAGGAGACAGTTGCCTCCCTGATTTCAACCTTGGACTTCCCAAGTAAAAAGAGAAAAAAAATTAAATTGACTGCTTGCCATAATTGACCTATAATTAAGTGGTTTTTGATCGATCCTAAATCGCCCTATAAGTTTAAATAGAGCTTCGCTCCCAAGTAATTAACTGTATATCATCATTTACTCTGCATTTTTATCATTCATGCACTTAGAATAAATATCTGCATTTTAGCACGCATAATTGCATTCATACTCATCTTCACATTTTCACCCAACTTCATGCATTTTTAATTAAATCATGCTAGCTCCAATTGACATGAAACTAACTCCGTTGTGTACATATTACTAACAAGATAAAAGGAAAAATATAAGAAAATTGCTAACACAAATAATTGACCCGTGAGACAAAACCCTAATTTCAAAATGGACAGACTAAAACATGCATATCTTCCTCATACAGTGTTCAATTTCATTCTATTCACTTTAAAATAATATATATATATATATATTCAAAAGACCTTCAAAACGAGATAAATTTCATAAAAACCGGAGCTCGTGTGAAAGTTGAGTTTTGGGCCTCTTTTGTGCATTGTGTATTTTAGCGGAATTTGACATGATATTTTATGTACATACTTAACCCTTTTTTCTTTTATTTCTTTTTCATTTATATTCTTTGATGAAAGTTTTAAAATTCACAAAAATCCAAATCCAAAATACGACTGAAATCAAAGAAATTGATTGAGTCTGGGTGTCCCTTATGAGTCGATGTAAATATCTCTTGTTATCCTTTTTTTATTTCCCTATTTTTCTTATTTATTAAAACTCCAAAAAAACAGAGTAGTGTGTAAATATGTGCCCTTTATTTTATCATAATTTTTCTCTATTTTTATCTTATTTAAAAATGACAAAAAATACAAAACTTGAAAAATTAAGGTGTTCTATGTACATAGGGTGGTACCACAAAAAATATCATTTTGCACAGATGAACTCTTTGGTTCTTGATCCCTTCATGAAAGTTGTAAATCTCATCAATACGAGCAACTTTCATGTAGAAAACTTTTCGATCTGAGGTCTTTCTATTTCTTTTTTATTTTTGATTATATTTAATCTTGAAAGTTTTTGGAGCGACACGTAGCGCCTCCTGGGGCAGCCACGTGCCGCCCACCTCTCTTTCTCTCTCTACCCTCCCCCCCCCCCCAAATCATGTGCTTTGCACGTGATCACCACTCTCTCTCCTTTTCCCCGACGTACATACCACGCACGTGTGTCCCGAACCTTTACGGCCTTCACAGCGTTGAGTTGGTGAATTTGTGGTTTGCTTTGTGTTTGTATTCTAGGTGTGCACTCGGAGACTGCGCTCGTAGCGCCCTTTCTATCACTCCTCGTTTCACACCGTGCTCTTAATTCAAACCTTTTGACATATAGAATGGCAAATTGGGGTAATTATTGCTCAGACTTCGCAAGCCTCTCGCTGACCTCTCCAAACAGACCATCCTCACGGGTTCAGGGACACTCTTCCCCTAAATCCCCTTTGTTTCATGGATACTCTTCCCGTGAGACTAAGGTCAATAATTCATTCTTCATTCTCGAGGGTGTTAAGACCCATACCAACCCTCTGTTCTCTCACCACATTGAGGAAGACTCTAACCTAGATGCTTCTAGATCGCCTTCTTACTATCCTATTAATTCAAACCCATTGTATTCTGATGGTGAAGAAGACCAAGACAGCAAGATGCTTCCCAAGAAGAGCATGGATGATGAGGAAGATCATGACACATTAAGGGACATACTAGCCAGACTTTCACAAGCTGAGCAGAGAAATGAATTACTCAGACAGGAGCTTGGACAATTAAGAGAGGGGAGATCAATGAGAGATGCCTACAATCCCAGTGATGTACAGAACGAGAACTGGCTTAGGTCATTCGTACCCCCAAATACTGGAGAATTAAAGCCTCACTTCTTAACACTCTTGCCAAAATTTTATGGCAATGCAATAGAGGAACCATACATATTCCTGCAAGAGTTTGAAATGGTATGTGACAATCTAAGACGACCTGGTGTAGCGCATGATTACATTTGTCTTAGAGCTTTCCCCTTTGTTGTAGCAGATAAAGCCGCCTATTGGCTAAATAATTTGGGGAGGGTAGCCACTACGTAGGCTGCATTGAAGGACATGTTTCTCAAGATGTTCTACCCATTGAGTAGAACTAACCAGATAGGTCTCAGATATCAAGTTTCATGCAGATGTCCCATGAGCCTTTCCACAAGGCATGGGAGAGATTCAAGGACATGATTCAGAGATGCCCAAGTCATGGTATTGATCGACCAATCTTGATCCAGAACCTGTATAGTGGTATGACTCCTGAGGTCCAAGGATGGTTGAATGCTGCCTGCGGAGGGAGCTATATGAATAAAGAAGCCGACGCGGTTTGGATGGTTTTAGATCAGATGGCAGAGACCAGCCGCACAAGATCATCAAGCAGGGATTATGACAAGCCACCTCCCTCTCGCGTACCTAAGGAGTTGGTGAGAACATCTGTTGTCGATCTGAAAAATGACATACTCCCCAACATGAGATAATCAGTGATATGTTAACTAAGGTTGACCAGCTCGAGAAGAAGGTGAGCGAAATACACAAGCTTGCTGAATGGAAGAACCTCGCCAAGCTTCTAAAACAGATGGCAGAGTTAGTTGATAGGGTATCCAAGATCAAGATACATGCTCCGTTTGCGCCGCCTGCTCCCATCTACCGAGTGCACCACATTCAGGAGCAACCCATGCAGGGGTCTTACAGCACATGGACTCCAGGTCAGCCTGAGGTCCATGAGAGACAGTTCATAGAGACGACCATCAAGATAGTCACCGAGGAATCCCCATAAGTATGGGAGGTGAATGAGATCTGGTACACCAATGATCCCAATGCTACACAGCACCAGCAACAACAACGCCCATAACACCCCCTCAATCTCAATATCGCCAGTTTCAATCGCCTCAACAGCAATCGTATCCTCATCAGCAGAGCCAGTATCGTCAGCAGGTCCATCAAGGACCTAACATACCGCAATAGGGTTAGCAACAACAGTCCTAGAGGCAGAACCACGGAGCCTCATCTTCAGGTATCTCTGACTTACATAGGATCCTCGATGATCTCAAACTCATTCGTAATGAGCATCATGATCAGAGAGTCTACATCAATCGGCTTTCACAATGGCATGATGAGTTCACCACACTCAGGACCTCCATCCCAGCACAGGTTCAGGTTAACCCCAAAAACCTGAACCAAGGACAGAATCGTCAGAAGGATCAGGTATACTATTCTGATTTCTTAGGATCAGATCATGAGATCCTATCGCATGGTGTTCACCATCTTACTCTCAGGAGCGGTAGGATCGTGCAGACCCTTGATCTGGCATGACAGAGTAGAGCGGAGGATACCGATGAGCCAACCCCTATGGATAGCTCAGAGGAGGAGGATCATCATCACCGGCAATGCCTTCAAGATCACCAGGGGGATTTGAATCCCCAAAAATCCAAAAAAAAAGCAAAAGATCAAGAAAATCCAAAAAGAAGAATAAAGCGACATCAAGAACGATCGTGATCATCGAGCCTTAGGGAGATGAGAAGACCACCTTGGATGCATCACCAGCGGTTTTCCCAGCTTCAATTTCAGTTCCATTTCATGCACGTTAGTCGAGTCCTATACATAGTACGAGTCCAAATCAGAGTCATGTACAACTAAATTTTGATTCCAATAAGAACTCAGATGATGATATTTTCGTTTCACATCGTGGGCCTCCTATAATCCCTTTCCCTCACGCGTTATCTAAGAGAAAGAAGAAAAATTCTCAAAAAAATGTAACATTTTAGAGATGGAAAAGATGTGCAATGAGAATGTTAAAGTTGAGATATCTTTCCTTTAGTTAGTGGATATGGTTCTTGCATTCAAGAAGTACCTAAAGGCGAGACGTACACCTGTTAGGACTAGCAGGAAAAAGAACACTCAAACAGTGAAATATGTGTTGTCCATAGCCACTACTTGTGCGATCCGCAATGAGGTTACAAGGAAGAAGAGAGATCTAGGAGCACACTTTGTCACAGTCAGATCGCTAACACATCATTTGCTCGTACTCTACTCGATAACGGACCCTCAATCAATTTACTGCCATATTCCCTCCTAGATCATCTAGATTTAGGACCTCTGAGGAGATCGAGAGCACTCTTACAATTCGCAGACTTATCTATTAAGAGGCCCAAGGGGATGTTGAAGGACGTTATCCTTGGCATAGAGGGGAAGATGTACAAGGTAGACTTCACGGTCCTAGACATGAAGTGTCCCTGAAGATGGCAAGATTCCCAAATCATGCTAGGTCATCCTTTTCTAAGGACGACCGAAGCTATCTTTGATTATATTTTGGGAAAGATACACTTTCATGCACGATGAAAGTGTAGAGTTAGAGATGCAACAAATGAAATGGCAGAGACCTGATTCGGAGAGCAGTACAGAGCATCTCTCGTCGGAAGTCGAGTGCTACAGAGTTGACACAGTTGATCACTGGCAACAACAGTCAGCTTGGGTTGACAAGTCGCTCGCACCAGGAGAGGATGGTGTAGATGAGGCCGTTAGATAGATCATGCAGAATCAATCCTTATCCACAAGAGAATTTTCTCATGCATCTCCCTACGTCCTCGATGACTCAAAAGCCGACTTAGGCTTGCCATAGCTATTCCCTTTAGGTCAATCCGAGGATGAGGATGATGAGTCGAACTTGGCTTTTACTGATTGCTTGGACACTTTTGACGATCCAACTCCAGAGCCGAATTAGTTGGTGGCCAGAACTTCAGTGACATATACATCCACTATCAGCATAGATCCAGAGTTGATTGAGTCAGATTTTCTTGATGACAACACTTTACCTGAGCTCAAATCATTACCCACAACACTCAAATATGCCTTCCTTGCAGGCCCACCATGGAATTTCCCGATCATTATTAGTTCTACCTTGACTGGAGAACAAGAATATTGCTTGCTAGAGATTCTTGAAAAGAACTGCAAGGCCATAGGATGGAGCGTGTCCGATCTTCGCAGGATTAAGCATGCTTTGTGCTCACACCATATTTACCTTAAGGAAGGTGCTAGACCTTCTCGTGAGTTCCAACACAGGCTGAATCCAAACTCATGAGATGTGGTCAAGAAGGAGATTGAAAATGGTGTGATGCGGGGTTTATATATCCCATCTCTTATTCCAAGTTGGTGGCACCACTTTATGTAGTCCCTAAAAAGGCGAGACTTCAGACAGTCACCAACTCGGTGGAGAGGAGATTCTGACGCGAGTACCCACGTCATGGCGTGTTTGTGTGGATGACAGATGCTTGAATGACATGACGAAGAAGAATCACGCCCCCTTTCCATTTAAAGACCAGATCCAGAGAGACTTGCAGGGAAAGAATTCTTCTTCTTTCTAGATGGGTACCCAGGCAACAACCAAGTGACCATCACTCTAGAGGACCGGGAAAAGGTCACCTTTGCATGTCCATTCAGTACGTATGCATTCAGGTGCATGCCTTTAGGGCTCTGCATGCACCGGAGACTTTCCCGTGATGCATGATTGCAATATTTGTTGAGATGGTGGACGATTTCCTGGAGGTCTTCATGGATAACTTATCGGTCCACGATGACTCGTTTGATACTTGTCTATCTCATTTGGATCGAGTCCTCAAAACGTGTGGTGAGGTGAATTTGGTGCTTTCTTTAGAAAAGAGCCATTTATGGTTTGAGAGGGTATTGTGTTGGCGCATGTCATCTCCAAGAAGGGAATGGAGGTTGACCCTACCAAGGTGGTTGTGATCAAGAAAATTCAACCACCAAGCAACATCAAGCAAGTGTGGTCATTCCTTGGTCATGTCGGTTTTTACCTTAGATTCATAAAGGACTTCTCAAAGATTGTCTGACTGTTAATAGAGCTCTTAGGGAAAGACACAGAGTTCATTGTAGATCACAGGTGTCTTGAAACCTTCGAACTCCTAAAGAGGAAAATCATGGATGCTCCTATCCTACATGCCCCATATTAGTCTCTTCCTTTTGAGATCATGGCAGATGCTTCTAACTTTGTTGTTGGGGTCGTGTTAGGACAAAGGAGAGAAGGGATTCCTTATGTTGTCCACTACACAAGCAAAGTACCCGATCAAGCTCGAAGGAATTATACCGTCACAGAGAAGGAAATACGTGTCGTAATGTTCTTCTTAGACAAATTCAGGTTACATCTTTTAGGGTCTAAGGTTACCGTGTTCACAGATCGCGTAGCCATCAATTACCTCATGGAAAAGAAGGATGTGAAGGCACGTCTTCTTAGGTGGATCCTACTACTCCAAGAGTTCGATTTATAGATCAAGGATAAGCCAGGAGGGAAGAATGTGGTGGCTGATCACCTCTCCGTATAGAATCACATAGTTTGTCTGAGACTGACCCCATCAAGGACTCCTTCCCCGACGTGTTCTGTCGACTCTCTTCCATAGTATGCCAACATGGTGAATTTATTAGTATCCAAGACAATTCCCCACAATTGTCCTAAGAGCAGCATTGACCAAATTATGTCGAAATCAAGAAAATACCATTGGGAGGATCCGTTCCTTTTCTTCAAAGGACCAGAATTGTGTCTGGCAGAGGTGTATTCCTCAGGAGGAATACACGTGTATCCTCACCTACTGCCATTTCTTAGAGGCAGGAGGATATCACTCAGGGAAGAGGACCGCCTGGAAAGTGCTTCAATGTGGCTTGTACTGGCCGACCATGTTCTGCGATGCATATGCATTTGTTAGGTCATGTACAATATGTCAGAGAATGAGAGGGACTGTCGGTCCCAAAGATGAAATGCACATGCAACCGGTCATTATGGTTGATGTTTTCGATGCATGGGGCATAGATTTCATGGGCTCGTTCCCTAACATCAATGTTTATTAGAATATTCTCTTGGCGGTTGATTATCTCTCTAGGTGGATGGAAGCTATCCCTACACGAGTCCCAGATAGCAAAATTGTATGCAAATTTGTGAAAGATCATATCATTTCATGGTTCGGGATTCCCAAAGTCATTATCTCTGATGGGGGTAGCCAGTTTGTTAATAGGGAAATGAGAAAGTTAACAAAGGACTACGGCATCGAGCACTGTGTCGCTAGTCCATACCACCCACAATCGAATGACATGGCTGAGGTGTTGAATAGGGAGTTGAAAGGCATTTTGCAGAAGCTAGTCCACCCTAACAGGAAGAACTGGTCCCAACTGACCAAGTTCTATGGGCATACCAGACTGCTTACAAGACCCCACTTGGAACCTCCCCATTCTGAATGGTTTATGGAAAACCATGTCATCTGCCCCGGACTGATACACAAATCTGAATTGGCATTAAAGAAAGTCAACTGGAACACTCATGAAGGATAGTAGAGGAGAAAGATGGATGTAAACGAGCTTCTAGAAATCAGAAACAATGCATATGATAACAATGTGATTTAGAAGGACAAAGTCAAGCATTAGCATGATCAGCACATCATACGAAAAAATTTTGTCCAAGGGAAGAAGGTATGGTTATTCAATACTAGGTAGAAGATTTTTCAGGGCAAGTTGAAATCCAAATGGACGAGACCCTTCATTGTCAGAGAAGTTCATATGAACGACGGTGTATGGATTTCAAAACTTATAGAATGTGCACAACCGTTCATTGTGAATGGGCAGCTGCTGAGCATTTTGTAAGATCATATGAGCAGTTAGCCCAAGTTGTGCATCCTAGAATCTCATGATCTAATCTCAGGGAATGCATGAATCCACATCACTTTCATCCTCTCCATCTTACCCCACCCCCATTCGCTCTGTATATTCTCCAGACCTCATCGGCCCTTATACTCACTTCTGCCCTATACTTAGGATGACCAGGGCATAAGTATAGAGGGGGACCAATGCCCACCATGTATATATTCACCCAGTTCTCCTCTTGACCTCGACCTCCCCATTTTTTGTTCTTATTCTATACTTAGGCTGACCAGAGCCTAAGTACAGGAGGGCAGTTGACTTCTATACTTCTTTTGTTTTCCACTCTCCTACACTCAGCATGAGCTATGTCTTTTCCTCGCTTCTTGTGCTCTAAGGACATAGCACACACAAAGTATAGAGGGCATCTATATATTACATATATAATTTACTCGTAGCTCGTACTTTTAAGTATTTTCGTGTATATATTATGCAATAATTACCGGAGGGTAAAAGTTCAAAAAAGAAGAAGAAGAAAAAATGAGAGAAAAAATAAACAAAACACAAAAAGAAAAACAAACAAAATTCTTTACTCTTGCATATCATCCTTGCATTCATAAAAAATGAAAAAAAACATCTTGCACCTCATATGCATCTGCTTTTCATTTGCATATCTGGAATATGTAAAATGGAAAGTTGTTGGGTTCTAAACTGAGTTATGAATAGAAGTGGAGAGTGGTCTTGACTTGGCCTTAATCTACCTAATTTTTCAGAGGAACTTAATCGAGAAAGAGGATTTTAGAAGCTTCGGGTCTTTGAAATAATTCTTCGAGTTCTGCATTGATAATATGCAGACTTTGACTCTTAGTGTCTAACATGGTCTCCTAATTCTGGGTATGACTTCTGAATAGGGAATTAATCTGTACTCCCGCACTATGCACTTACCTCAACTCAGACAGAGTGTTGGAAGATTGTGTGGGTCTCTTTTCTAGTAGCGTGGACATCTAAAGATTAGAGTACATGTTGAAATAAAGCTTCGAATGAGGGATGGATGACTGGGCACAATTTTTTTAAGACCCCAAAACATGTATAAAAAAAGATTCCATATCCGTAGAGGCAGAACAAGATCCATGTAGAGTTGCCAAAAATCCATACCAAAAATAAGCCAACTACCAAATAAATATTTGACCAAAGCTTCAAGAAAACATGCATACATTAGTGGAGACTTAGCTAAACTGGTCGGCTTCACAAGGAGAGATGACTACACTGGTCACCCTCCAGTTCTTTTCCCCTTCTTCTAATTTCCTATTCTTTTCGATTGTGAACACAACGCGACAGACCTTAGAAAATACCCGGCTTCCCGAGGATGAGTTATTGGAGGAGAGGTTTGTATGGTGATCTGACATTCTTGATGGTGAGAGCTAAAACCTTTCACACACATGAGAGAATTGTTCAATATTTCATGGGGTATGCTTTGGGAGAAGGATTGATTTAAGATGACATCTGAGCCAGAACTGTTACAATGAAATGTAGAACTCGAGGGTTGTTGATTTTTAAACCTTAATTCTCACAAGACATCCGCTACACTATTAATCAAAGGACAGGTCTAGCTCTATTTCCACCTTTTGTTCATGACCTTGGTATGGAACCCAAAATCATTCCACTTTTGCATTTCATTTTAGTTGCTCGGGGACGAGCAAGATTTAAGGATAGGGGGACGAGCAATAGAGCTTTGTTCCCGAGTAATTAACTGCATTTCATCATTTACTCTGCATTTTTACCATTCATGTACTTAGAATTAATATATGCATTTTAGCACACATTATTGCATTCATAATCATCTTCACTATTTCACTTAGATTCATGCATTTTAAATTAAATCATGCTAACTCCAATTGACATGAAACCAACTTCATTGTGTACATATTACTAACAAGATTAAAGGAAAAATACAAGAAAATTGCTGACTCAAATAATTGACCCGTGAGACAAACCCTTAATTTCAGAATGGACAGACTAAAACACACATATCTTCCTCATACAGTGTCCGATTTCATTCTACTCACTTTTAAAGTAATATATATTCAAAGACCTTCAAAATAAACTAATTTCATAAAAATCAGAGCTCATATGTGAAAGTTGGATTTTGAGCCTCTTTTACGTATTGTGTATTTTAGCGGATTTTGACCTGATATTTTATGTACATACTTAACCCCTTTTCTTTTAGGGATAATTACACCCATAATCCTGAGTAATTCTGCAATAACATTCATAACCCTACATAATCGCGAATTACATGAGAAACCCTGAGTAATGCTTAACTCTTACATGACATAACCCTGTGTCATGTTATTTTTGAGATGGGCGTTATGTTTGACGGTTCCGTTAAAAAAATACAATACTACCCTTAATATCCATTCTTATTTACAAAATATGCCATTCTTCTCCTCTTCCCCTACATCCTCCTCCAGGCCATGCATCCCACCGAGCAAGCCCTCCGCCCCCCTCCCCCCACCGTCGAGCGAGCTTCTGCTCCGCCAGCTCGAAACCCCCGCCCCCCCCTCTCATCGATGCCGGCTGACTGCAACCCCCTGCCTGCCATTGTTCCCCCGTCCCTCTCTGCGAGCTCCTGATGGGACATCTGGTCTGTCGATAATTTGACGTTCTTTAAATATAGACTAATTTCTAAGAAAATTAGACATCAACATAAACATGACTGCAGGTTTCGGTAAGTCAAAACTGTTGAACATAATTGGATACAGGTTGAAAATTAATATTGGTTCCTTAATGATTAACATCTCTCTCTTGGTAGCATGAAGTGTAGGAAAATCCAAAGAATCTGATAATTATGACGCACGATGCCTTGTTTTTATTAAAGGAACGATGCCTTGTTGTTATGTTTACTATTATGCCAGTTCTTGTGTAACAATATCCTGCTATCCCAACTTTGTAAGGTGTCTATATACACCAAGGAATTGGAGGAGATGAAGGACATGTCAAAACAGGAATTCATTGCCTCATTAAGAAGGTAATTCCTCTTCTCGTAAAGAAAAAAACTATATTATGCAGCATTCAGATTTGAGGGGATGCGAGTGGTATGGATGAACACCTTAACGCTAAACTCTTTTTCCTCTAATAACTTGCAGGAGGAGCAGCGACTTTTCGCGAGGGGCATCCATTTACAGGGGGGTCACAAGGTGAGTTTCTCAACATTTGGAAGCTTAGAACCGCAACAGTCCTTGTTCAAGCACCTCCCCTGCCGCAACCCTCCCTGCAACTCTCGAAGGCTGCCCCCGCCTCTCTCCAAGACCCCCCCTGCGGCAACTCTCCCAGCAACTTTTTTTTTCATTTCATTTTTTATTGGGATAATCTTAGCAGCAGTTGAGGAAGAAAAGGAGAGAAGAGGAGAAGGCACCCCCCCGATGGAGCCCCCTCCCCCGAGAACTGCACCCCCCAAACCCCTGAGCACCGCACCCCCCCAAACCCCCCAGCACCGCATCCCGTCCCGCCGATGGAGGGCCCCCACCGCCGAGCACCGCAACCCTGCCGATGGAGCCCCCTCCCCGAGCACCGCAGCCCCTCCCGCCGATGGAGACTCCCTGCTCAACCAGGACCGAAGTAGATTGGTTTTGGGTGCACTGCAGCCTCCCAGCCGACCTGGTCATGGCTTTGGAGGATTTTTTTCATTTTTTTTATTTTGGGTAAATCCTAAATGTTTATTGGTACATTGGTTAGATTAACTCACCTATATGGTTGAGTTAACGTTTAAAATTAACGGAGGGTTATGAGTGTGAGACGGAGGGACTATTCAAGGTTTCTCATGTAATTTATGATTATGTAGGGTTATGATTGTTATTGCAGAATTACTCAGGGTTATGTGTGTAATTATCCCTTTCTTTTATTTCTTTTTCATTTATATTCTTTGATGAAAGTTCTATTAGAATTCATAAAATCCAAATCCATAATAAGATTGAAATCAAAGAAACTGACCTAGTCTGGGTGTCCCTTGTGAGTCTGTACATATATCTCCTGTTATCCATTTTATTTTATTTTCCTATTTTTCTTATTTATTAAAAATCCAAAAAATTAGAGTATGTGTAAATATGTGCCCTTTATTTTATCGTATTTTTTCTTGATTTTTATCTTATTTAAAAATGATAATAAAATTATAAAACCCCAAAAATGAAGGTGTTCTATGTACATAGGGTACCACAAAAAAACCATTTTCCACAGATGATCTCTTTGACTCTTGGTCCCTTCATGAAAGTTGTAGATCTCATAGAGAAGAGCAACTATCGTGAAGAAACTTTTCAATCCAAGGTCTCCTTCTATTCTTTTTTATTTTTTATTATATTTAATTTAAATTATTTTGGAGCGACAAGTGGAGCCTCCTGGGGCAACCATGTGTCGCTCCACCTCTCTCTCTCTCTTTACCCTTTCCCCCCCAGTCACATGCTTTGCACGTGATCACCATTCTCTCTCCTCTCCTCGATGTACGTACCCCTCACGTGAGTCCCCAACCTTTGGACGTTCCCCCTTATCCCTTTTCTTCTCTACTGGCCACCGCCTTCCTCGGGCAGGCTCGCCGTTGACTACTCTATCCATCCTCTGTTGCCAACAGTCCCACAATCGTCGGGACTCCACCACTTCCTCTCCTTATCCTTGACTTTATATCATCTCGTCTTCCCCTATAAAAGGGCATCGTCGACCCCGAACCTATCATCTGCCAATCCAAGGAGGATGACTACCAGTCTCCACCTCCTTCGTTGTGACATCTAGAGGGAGATCAGTAAAGGCCAAGAAGGTCATCGGACCTGGGCGAGATCCACATGAGTCCCTCGTGAGGCAGTTACACTCGAATCTACTGAGCTTCAAGGCCCCCCTCTCGCTAGACCATTAGAATTGAAGATCAAGTTGAGATCTTTCAATCTATAGCACACATTGGCGAGAACCAACCCCATGTAACTTCTTCTTCCTTTACTTGTTTCCTTCTTACTCCTCTATTTTCTTCTATTTCTCTGATTCTTCGTCTTCCTTCGTATCCTCTGTTCTTCCTCCTCCAACAATCGATCTCATCATCGCTGATCTCCCCCTTCAGTTCTTTGTCTACCTTTCATCTCTGCCATCTCCAGTGAACGTGTAAACAGAGATTAGGATTCCATCCACCGCATTCATAGGAACCCGCCGCCCCATCTTTCTTTTTGATAATTAACAATTAGGCCAAGTCCCTATGGCTTGAGTCAATGTTTCCTTACAGGTGCACTCGAAGAGGAGGGAACTTCCAAATGATATATCTGTCACCCGATCAAGGTCAACCTTGATCGTGACTATCGATCCACACCCAAATTTGTGTATCCGATCGATTGCTCACCTCCGTGAGTGACGCACAACTACTTCACGCAACAACCTCGTACTTGGTCGACCGCCTCAACTGCTCCACCTGTGAGCATCGCCGCCCACCATCATCGAGTGTACCTCGACCCACATGCTCCACTGACGCCTTGACGCCACCTACAATCGCCCGCTTAGACTCAACACACCCAGTTGCCAGCCCCGGCTTCATCCCCCACCTCACGTTCATGACACGTGAGGGTAAGGTTATTTGCAGAGCGACCCCCCACAAACTCTAGATTAACAAGGAGGTCTTGTCCAACCAGCACGGCTCCGTGGAAATTTTACACCCAAGCCCCTACATCTTCCGTAATTCTCGCCCACATTCGACTCTCAAGCTGGTACGTGCCACGCACGTGCTGTGGCGAAGAAATTGCATTCAGGTCCACTCAAGTATAGGTAATCGCATCTAAGTCATGTCAACATAATTTTCATTATCAATTTTATTTCTATAATTACGTTTAGGCCCCTGTGTTTGGACCTTAATTGGAACCCCCATTTGGCATCATTTCATTATTATAAATAATTACATATTATAGAACAACTCGTGCTCTATTGTTGTGGATATTGAATACATTTTTGTAAGCTGCATTTTATTTAATATCATTATTTTGGTGGAAAAAGCACATTTTACCCATTGTGTGCTATTTAATTCATATTAAATTAATCGCTAGTCTAAAAATTATAAAAAATTCACAGTAGCTTGATTTTTGGTTATTTTACATTGTCCCCAAAATCCATCTTGTTTACACGCATATCGAGGTCACAATGAATTTAATTTAATTCTATACTTAGTAGTTTTAAGAATTAATGATCGTTCTAGAAATTTCTCACATAGACCTATCTAGGATAATTTAATTTCTGAAAAATATTGATGTTTGGTATTTATTAAAATTAATTTTCTCAAAGTCATCTAATCTGCATATTTTATTTATAATTAATCCATATTGCATCCAAAAATTCCAAAAAAAGTAGCTTACTTTCATCTTATTTCATCTCCTGGCCAAGTTTGAGGATTTTCAGACTTAATTTGATTACAAATTATATTTTAGTCCCTAAACTTTATCAAATTTGCATTTCATTCATTAAATTGCATTTAAAAGTATAAAAAATGCCTCCCTGAAAATATGTAACTCTAGATCGACTATAAATCAACCTAAGGATACAGTTGCCTCCCTGAGTTTGACCTTGAACTTCCCAAGTAAAAAGAAAAAAATGTCTGCTTGCCTTAATTGACCTATTAATTAAGTGGTTTTTGATCGATCCTAAATCACCGGACTACAATGAAAATCAATGTTAATTCCATGAAATTAACTAGGGCTTTTCGGGTTCTTCACACTAAAAGTTGATTAAAAGGAGTCGTAGTGTAAGGCCCATCAAAGAGAAACTTCGAAGATTATGTACTTAATTGAAATACATTCAATACAGTAGGATGTTATCTGCAATTTGGCAAATATCTATTATCTATTTCTATTATTATTATACTAAAGTTGGGTTTTTACCCAAGCTTTGAACACATGGTTTAACATCTACAAGACACATGGCTTGCTCTTTCCGTCGTTCTTTACGTGTCAATAATAACCCTACATTAATACTCGATTTCTTTCCCAACGGTGATCACATGGTCGTTGTTATCTCCCCACATACTCCTGTTTCAAACGCGTGAACCCATATCTCCACTATGTGGTTTAGGATTTAGTATTTAGGGTTCCTCTCTCCCCCGTTAACTCTCCCCCGTTAACTGCACCGTGTTTTTTTCAGCTCTTTAGCTTGCTTTAGTAAGGGAAAAAATCTACTTGAGAGAATGTAATACATGGCCAAAAATCTCATGCCACTAATTATATCTTCCTATCGTGTGTGTTGTATATATTTCCTGTAATAATTTTTTTACAAGTAAAATTTAGAATTTTATGTCTTGTTACTGAAATTGATTACACGTCGATGAGAAATTTGATTAAGATAGATTTCTGCTAATAAAAAAAGTTGTTTGTAGAATTTATTTCTTCCGAAAAATTAATGAACTTTATTTGCAATGATATAAAAATGGGTTTAATGGAGTTGCCTCCCTCGAGGTAGCAGATTGTTGCCCTCGCACTATTTTTCGATGGATTTTTTGATTTTTTTTGAAAAATTGCTTATTCCTTATTTCCCGTTGTAGTAACTGTTAATGAATAATCCATTGATTTTTCTGTTAGTTAAAGAGGTGAGGGGTTTGAACCATGTTCCTTAAAGTGGGAGTTCATTGCTTCTACTACCAAACCATTAGAAGGATTCGAATAATCCATTGATTGTGTGGTGACGCTAAAGAAAGAATCCGACCATGGTTTTGAGCTGCTGATTTGTATGGAACGGTTGTTCTCAGTCTCTTCATATTTATACTTGGAAATGACAGTTGCTTTCTCTTTTTGTTTGTAGTGATTATCGTTTTGTTATTGTACTTCTTATTTTCTTTGCCTAGCTATGGCCGCTTTTATTAAAGAACTAATTTTGTGCAAATATATTTAATTTTTTTAATTATTGAGCATTTCATGCATTCTTAGTTGAACAGATAAAAGGTCGTCCTCGTATAATTAATAAGCTGAGTTTTGTAATGGATTAGACATTTGCTCGGTATTAATGGATATGTATTTTCTACGTTAGTATTTATGCATATTTTCATATTCAAATTGTCTTATTCTTTATGTTGTAGTTTATTTAAGGAGAGTAAAATTGATGCGACTTCTTTTATTCCAAATGCATTTGTTTTATTTCGGTGTTATTTTCCTGTCTATTCCTACAACTATAGATCTAAATTCGTCCTTCAATTATAGAGATGGAGATGTAGACTCAACTTGCTCTTGAATGATATAGATATGTATGGTTGTAACATTTGACCAGTCTAGTATATCCTGTTTATTCAAAAATTGAAATCAGTAATAACACGCAATACATTTAGATGTCTCCTCGGATTATATTCCCTTTGAACTGCATACTACTTTCATATTGATTTCACTCACGATGATGTCTGTCTATGGATTGAATTTTCTTATGTCTTTGTGTTTCGTTGCAGATATTTTTTAAAATTAATTTTCCTATTTTCTTCCCTGTGATCATGGTGAAGCCAAATGCTACTACAACGACTCGAAAGATTCTTTCAGCTTGCTGCAACAATTTCAATTCAGACATGTTGTTTGATGATTTTCTTTTCATTTACAATTTTAGAACTATTCTCATTGAAAATAATTACCCTCGTATTATTATCTCATGTGATAGTATAGCGACTTTAACATTGCGATGCCACGAAGTGCATTTTTTTTTCGGGTTTTTCACTAAAGATCATGTCATATATACTTCTCAACAAATGTTACCATTCACCCAACATATGGATCAATTGCAGGAAAAACAAACACATAATAGGACAGACATAAGTTCTATTCCACACTCCATGTTCTAACTAGAACATGTATCTTTTACTTTTATGAAGCCAATGTTATCATTGCTGAAAAATGGAGAAGCAACTCCGAGCCAACTTAACCGATTTCTTAAACTTCATATTTTACTTCTCAAATTCCTTACCTGCTTCTATGATTTGCATTTTCAAAATTTCTACTTTATATCCATGATTATAAATTTGCACGCGAAGTGGAGTATCCCTCTAGTACTAGCAGAGGACTTTTTTTAAATAATCATTAATTAATTTATAATTAATTAAATAGATAAAGAGTTGAGATATTTAGGATAAATTATAATTTGGGTCCCCATCTATGGGTCAGATCCCAGAATGGGTCCTAATCTTTAAATTGTAACGATTCGGGTCCCAGGACCATTTAGGAAATGGAAGTTTTGGGGTTCATGACGAATATGCCCTTCTTGGGAAGGGAATGGTGGTTGAATTCCAACTTTTAGACAAGGGCATACTCGTCATTAGCCCCAAAAGGTTCCTTACATTAATGATCCTGGGACCCGAATCGTTACAATTTAAAGATCGGGACCCATTCTGAGATCTGACCCATAGACGGGGACCCAAATTGTAATTTATCCTATTTAAAATTTTAAGCATCAATCGTCATCTAAGGTGTTGATTTGGAGAATCAAGCCCAAATAGGACCTGTCCAAATCGTAATAATTGTTCTACAATATTTAATACTAGTATGAGTGCAATATATTTAATATACATCAAATCATGTTGGTCTTGATTATTGCATGTGTTCTACGTATGCGTAACTTTAATCCATACTTACAACTTCTCCCACAATCTGATATGGTGAATATCAAATATTCAATTGAGCATGATTTCAAAACCTGCCATCATGATTAACATTAAATACTGGAGAACAAACGCTATCTACATCGATACATCGACAACTGATTCTTCAAATCGGTGCACTATAAAAAAGTCCGTACTGAGCCAGCCAATTGGACATGTGGGCCCCGAGGGGAAAAAGACGTGGGACCCACAACGGAGAACGTCAACCAAATGGAAAGGCTAAAAACCACAGGAATACCATTAAGAAAAAAAAAACAAACCATTCAAATAAAACCCACAGGAATTGGAATTGTGGCCAATAGAAAATTGGAGAGAGGGGAGCATCCGAATCCCGTGAGCAGTGAGTCGGAGGAGGACGGAACATGCAAACCGACGCATACGGATATGGATATATGTATTTCTGTATTTTTATTCATTTTTGAATACAAACACGGATGCGGATACGGATATTAACGGATACTAAAATTATCTTACCATATCTTTAAAAAACACATATGGATGTAAAATGGATACTGATCGCGGACGAGTAATGTTCGAAATACTCTATAGAATTGCCTTAAATATATAAAATTTGATGGAAAACGTATGATATAAATTTACTAAATGTGTTTGTATCATTAAAGTTATACAAATATGGTAAACGAAGGTATATAATTATGTTATAAAGGAGGGAAAATAAATATATGACTATATTTATATATAAAAACAGATATACGGATACGGATACAGATGTTTGCGGATATCAAAATGATATCCATATCCGTAGCCATTTTAAAACGAATACGGATACGGATGTCAAAATCGATATAAAACGGATACAGTGACGAATCGGATACAGATATATTCGCAACCGTTTGCATCCCTAGTTGCCTACACTCCCATGGTTGTGGAAAGGTGGGCGGGGGAATTTTAGGATAACCTCCCTCTGGTTGTTCATAAATTTGAATAAAAGAGCATTAAAAAATAATGGTCACCAAGAGAAGGGTGTGATGGCTACTGCCTTTCAATTCAAAGCATAGGAATGGTTATGCCTTCCTTATGCGAGAGACATCCCTGCTAACTAGATTCTTGAGGGTTTCAAACAAGTTATTAAATAAAAGTAAATCGTGGACAATGGCTTTTAGAAAATGACTTAAATTGTATTTATAAATATAAGACTGTCCATTTAGCATTTAAATTAGGTAGTTTTTTTTCTGGTTGTGATGATTCTGATGATGATCAAATAGTCGAGCATGATTCTATTACATCTTATCATTTTCCTGCTCCTCTCTCTTCTGATTGTCTAGCCACTCTTTCTAAGAGAGGGGAATGCAAGTAAAAGACGTCTCAGGTTAAAGCCTCTTGCTCTAGTGAGTCGTAAATATAATGACATTTAGTGACATGACATCGTATATTTACTCAAATCATCTGGAGTTGTTGATGCTCTCCAATTCTTCATTTGATCTCGTTTTAAGTGAACAATTCAGGAGCCTCCACTCCCACGTATTTCTATGCCAGGAAGCTCTTAAAAAGCCTAATTACTTCATACTTAACCTCAAGTTATCAAGTTACAATCGCAAACACTTATAATTCACTCTCGTACTTTGTGATGTTACCTCCGGTACGTACTATCAATATAGAAAGAAAAAAAATCCACAACCATACCAAGAAATCCACTCATTTCAAATTGACAGCTGAGAAAAAGTGTGGCTATCTTACAACCCATGTAGAGTATATTCTGATGAACTCAGATTAACAAAACCGACACTTCAACATGAATGCATATCTGTGGGCCTTGGTCTCCATAATCATAATGTGGGACAATCTTTTGGTCCCAGAAAAATGTCAGGCCTTCAATTTTAAGATCCTGTCGATTGCCAACAATACGATGCCTCGCTGTGCTTAGATAGACCTCTAGTTGGGCCGTCTTTTCTAATCATCAGATCCTGTCGGCTTAAGCTAATCATGGAGGAGATCATCACTTTAGTATATTACTTCTGTAAGCACATTTCTCAATCGAGATATGAAAGTAATACCAACCTTGCACTTGACTTTTTTCAAGCATAATCACAGAGATTTCTGTAAGGACGAAGGAAGCTTTAGATGCTGCTACCATGATCGCGTACTACAGATCTTGCCTACTGACAATTTCCAGACTTTTTCGTATTTATTCTCTCCAGTATTTACAGGAAGAGATGATGATCGTTTTTGTTAACAAAATTTTGTGTAAATTATGCAAATGTCAACAGGTAGATCGAAAAGCACTGCCGATGATACACTAAGGCGATCAAATATATAGTGCCAAAGGGGCAATGGAGTTCTTATGGCAGTACATGTCACAGTTGAGCATTAGAGTTTGTTATGGCAGCCACACCAGCCCGAAATAAGCAGGAGAAATGCGTTGGTGTGGTGTTGAATACAGCATTTGTCCGCTGTTGTGCAGCGGAGCAGTGTCTAACAGACGAGGGAGGAGGTTAGCGATGCCGTGCAAGGAAGGTGGCAGGAAGCCCAGCGTATAACCGACTCGGTGACCATTAGATCTAGCTGCTCGCACTCGCCCAGGCCTATTGTACGGTTTCTCTTTCCATGGATGCATGTGGTTCTCAAAGGTGCCCCTCGTCTGATATCTGTTGCCGTCACGTCAAGGTCAGCGCACTTCCCATCACCTCCAGGAGCATCTGCAAGCTTGAAGAGGTTACCGAAGCTGGAATCTGCAAGTCAACGGGACAAGGGCTTGAAAAGACCATCAAGGTTTTTATTGAACAAAAATCTTGCTAAATCTGCATCTTGGATTGCGGAAATAGTGATAGGATTTGCAGATGAATATATAAGTTCAGGATTGATTTTGACTGGGTAGAAACATTGAACATTTTTTTTTCACTGAACCTTCAGTAATGGTCATCCAGAAACTACATTAATCACATCAGAAAAATTACAGGTACATAAACCATGACTCTACCGAGAAATTACAGGTACATAACCTTCAGTAATGGCTATGTGTCTCCTTTGGGCAGATACATAGAGACAATGATCGAGTGATTTACAATGATAAAGACATGAGATGTGACTTGGCACATCAATATAATGAAGATAATAACTATGACTTTACCATAATTTACGTGCATCAACTTTGGTTAAATTAAATAGGAAAAAGTAGACGAATACCTGCCACTTATATATATCGATATTCTACCGCAATTTTCTTGCAATTTATCTCGATTTATCATTTCAAACAAGATTCTAAAGACATCAACTTTTGGAAAAGCCTACCGTTTTTAGTATAATATATAGCCTTCAAATTTCTCTTAAAACAAATCAAGCCTAAATTGTTTACTGGAATAATGGTTAGACACCATTTCTAATACATCTTTTAAGAGTAACTTCTCTCCAAGACAATCATCCACCGCATTTGTACTTTTAGATCTAAATCTAACTAGATCTCCTCAACAACACTCCGGTGTGCTTTGCAGTTATAACATATCAAGGCTGTCTATAACGAAGCCCAATGAACCAAGGCCTAACACATGATCCAAATCTCATACTCAATAAACCAAGCTCGGTTCAAACATGAGCTTGAATTTATCCAAGCCAAAAGGGTAGAAATTGAAGTAGATTTGATTGGACTTTAGCTTGACTTGGGCCCAATTGTCGACTTTGAACTACCAAAGAATGTATTCATTTTATCGGTAACAGGTTGTATTGCCTATGGCAAGCCCTTGACTTGAAGAATGTCCTACTCCAAGAGCTCAAAGAACCTCTTCGATTTGTGATTGGGCAAGTTCCAAGTCAAATCAATGACCATATAGGCATAGGGTTGATCTTCGGAAAAATGCTTTATAAGGTCATCAACCAACTAGACAACAATTGTTGTCTAAAATGGATATACATAGTGTTTATGTTTTAAATAACAAATTTTCACTTATTCAAGCTACAAACAAAGTTGACTAACCGAGCAACACTTGGCTCAAAATCGGCATGTCAAGAGAAAATTCCTTTTTTTAGAACTGGTGGGACGGACCTCCATTAGAGGCCTATACAAAAAAATTAACTCATTAGCTTAATGAGTACTGGTGGCATGTCAAGGGAAAATTATTGTCTCAAGCTTAACTCATTAGCTTAATGTGCTCGGCACACAAGTCCTGGATGAGATGAGTCCAATTTAAGTTCTTCGAGCCCTGCCTTTTTGAACATGCTAACTGTTACCCAGAAACTACATGCTTTTGGGGGGTGAGGTTGTATGAGTTGTAGGTATTCTAATGCATCCTGGAAAAATGTTTTATTTTGACATCCTGAAGGTACTTGCAATGTCAGATGTCTTTTATCAACCTACTTGTGACATCAGATGTCTTTTAATTATCATTCCCACGAGGTTTCACATGAAAATAGAACACGATAGCCAGTGATCTTTAGTAGTCTCTACATTATAAAGAAAGATGGTTTTTTGGGATAAAGCTGCTAATCAACCTGTGAACTCACCAGGAAAAAAAGACATACAAATAAAAATCAACAAGATACAAAGGAAGAAATTGTAAGGGGTGAGGCGGATCAATGACTTCGCCCGATACCATGTGAGTCACGCTCCTACCTTCCTAAAGATATAAAATAGTCAATCCATATGTGGTTTGGTTCTCTCAATTTGGAAAATGGATTTGGTAGAGATGGTAATTGTTGAATGCTAAAAATAAACAGAATCCCAGCGATCATAATATTACAATATTGGGATATATGTGATTCGTTGAGATGGCATCCATACTTCACTGGAAGCAGCCTAGTAAACGTTTTTTGTATTGACCTCATTGAGACATGCAGTACAAGACCTTATATATATGCCCCACTCACAACACTCTCATGCTGTAGACGATGTGGGACTAGACACATGACCCCATACTATGATAGGTGGATATTTTTCATAAGATCCAATTATAATATTAATTCAATCCCTTGATGATTCTAAAAAAAAGATATAAATTTTTTATTCAATGATTTTTTTCTGAAAATCTCTTCTATCAAAAAAATAACATAAATAAAAAGCATAATAAAAAATGTCTCGTTAGTTACATTAAATGTGAGTCAAATTTTATCTTGATGTTTAACTGGGCAGTTTTGTAATTTTAAACACTTTTAAATATTACTCCATTGAAAGCTTCTGCGTCATAAAGAGTTGACTTGCAAGTTCTTTTCCCCCTGTTTACTTCCAATTTTCCAAACATATAAAAAATCTCCAGCCGATAAAAAAATAAAGGGATTTTTACCCGGCAGACTCTATAATCTTTGCCAATTGCCTCCACGACCTTTGAAACAACATAATTCTCCCCTCAACCCCGTAAATTTGCCAACTCTTACCCTATGAACCTTGTGGTTACTCTGTTTGAAGCTCGCGAGGGTTCTTGGGGTAATTTATAAGGTCGATAGGGTAATTACGTTATGCAAAAGGTCGTGGAGGTGATTGGCAAAGTTTATAGGATCTGCTGGATAAAAATCCCAAAAATAAATCAAGATAATTTAAGTTGTAAATGTTTTGATAAGGTGCTTACCTCTATATAGGGGGGTAGTTTCTGAGTTGTATGCCAGAGGCACTGGACTAAAAAATGCAAAACTGGATGTTGATGAAATAGGTGATAAAAACTTGAGGCTTCTGAACTCTTCACAACTGCGGAAAGAGAAGCCACCAAATGGAGCACATGGTGTGGTGTCAACCAGAAAAGATGAAAAGGATGATCTGCAACTGAATGCTGGAGAAGAGACATCTTGTGGTGCAGCACGAACAGGAGAGGCAGAACCAAAACTGAAGTCACGATCAAGTGGGGTGGAGAAAGAGCATGCATTCACATTTGCATGTCCATGATGCAGTGAATCTTGCTGTCCACTTGATTGAAATTGTCCATCATGATCGGTGATCCAGGAATGGCCTGTAAAAGAAAAGGCAATGAGATCAATGAAGAAAAAGAAGCAAATATATCTGCAACAACATTCAGAGCACAATACCAAAAATCGTGGTGGTGACAATCAGGTTTTTTATATTGCAGATAAACAAGACTATCATATCCCTCAACTTCCGCAATCAACTGCAGAAAAAGGAAGTCTAAGACTGCATATGCCATGAACAAACAGATGGGCATCTTGACAGAAAAATAATGGACCAAATGCAATAAGGAGTTTGCAGGTATTGATGTAAACGAGAAAGGATCCATGAACTAACAGATTGAATAACTTGACAGGAAAAAATGGTGGATTCAAATGCAAAAAGGATTTACAAGTATTGACGTAAATGAGAAAGGAGCATGAACTAAAAGATAGAATAACTTGACAGTAAAAATGGTGGGCCCAAATGCAATCAGGATTTAATGATTACTGACATCAACAAGTAGATAACATAGTAAAAGTTGAAAGTTAATTTAAATATTAGATGGTAATTCCATCTCTCCGAGATCCTATTAGTGATTTTTTAGATTTTGTGTTGATATATCCAAACCGCTTAAGGTGGTTTGGTCATTTTCAAAGGAGATCAGCCGATGCACCAGTTAGGAGATGCAAGTTTTGAGATGTTGAGCCGGCTAAGAGAGGGCGAGGAAGACCCAATAAGCATTAGAATGAGACTATATATAGCAATCTTAGTTTTTTAGATCTAAACCCGAGAATGATCCACGATAGATGTGAATGGAGGCAAATAATCCATGTAGATACTTTGATGTTGTGTTGATATCATCATAAATTAAACTCCACGATAGAATGACCCCACTTAACGTGGGAAAATACTTTGTTGTTGTTGTGTTGATATCATCATACATCATAGTATCATACCAATTGAGAATGGCGTGTTGGTTGGAATGCCTATTTTAGAGATCGTGTTCCGTTGAGGAGTGCTTTTTAACTTTTGACAATAGAATGCTCTCGCTGACAAAAAATGGTGGCTTCATATGAGTGATGATGATTTCAGGACATGGTAAATTGTCAAAAGTCAATACATTAAGTTTAATGAAAAATTAGATTAATATTATCGAACTCATATTGCATTTGAGATTTGTGTTAGTCCCACCTTGCCAATTTAGGGTGAAATTTATGTTAGGCCTGGATGTGGCTGTTGCAACGTGCTTAGGACTGGTACCGCCAAGGAGGTCTTGTTTGGTTCCCAAATGAATCTCGTCTCCTGGAATGTGAGGGGCCAGAGAAGGCATCCTAAGAGAGCTGTGATGCGGGGTGTGATCAGGGATCGGATGGCGGATTTCGCGTCGGTCTGGAAGGATGTTGGAGGAAGTAGGTTGCAGGAATTTCATGTCATTGGGTCGGATGGGGCATCTGGGGGATTGTTCACAGAGTGGAGTGGTGAGAACTTCGTTTTGGAAAGTGGGGAGATGTTGACAGAGTGGAGTGGTGAGAACTGAGAACTTTGTCTTGGAAAGTGGGGAGATGTTGGGCATGCACTCTATCTCTATTTGTTGCAGCGTAGGACGAAAGGAACTAAGGTTGTCGTCACCAACATATATGGAACATGCAACGGGATGAACTTATCGCAGTTGGTGGATGAGTTGACTCTTGCGCGGGCGAGGTTCCCGTCGATTCCTTGGGTCATGGCTGGAGATATCAATGTTACTCTTTACTTGGAGGATCATTCGGGAAATCGTGGTTGTTGTGACGCGGGGTCTTCTGAGCTTTGGGGGTTCATTGGTGTTTTTGGGCTTCAGAATGTTGATGCTTCGGGATGTATGTACACGTGGCGTAACTCCATGTCGAGATCTTGTCTGGACAAGTTGTTCTCAACTGAGGCGTTGGCGGTGTTTCTGTTGGCAGGGGCCTATGCCTTACCAAGATCGCATTATTGTGGTCCTTTGAGAAGGATGTTCAGCCTAGATCCTTCCGTTTTGAGCAGGCATGGATGCTAGAAGATGGTTTTCGCGAGTTGGTGGCTTCCTTTTGAAAGGGGTGCCGACCCCCTAGCTCAGCAACGGTTCGGATGGTGTTTAAGTTGACGGCTCTAAGGAGACACTTGGTGGAGTTTAATTGGGTGCAACGACAATCCAAGCGGGTTGCAGCTTAGGACGAGGTGTGCAGGCTTGAAAGACTAGAGGACGAGAGGGAGTTCATAGTGGTGGAAGAGGAGGAGAGGAGCAGGCACCTTGCGGATATTCTCCTAGAGGACAAGGAGGATGAGGTGTCGTGGAGGCAGAGATTCAAGCAGTATTGGTTGAAGGAGGGAGATGCAAATATGTGGTTTTTCCACGCCATGGCTAGTGGGAGAATGTGCATGAACTACATTCACTCCAATGTGGTTGATGGTACTGTAGTTCAGGGGGACCGAGCTGTGGGGGCAACGCTCCGTTCTCACTTTCAGGCATTTAGCATGAGAGGTTCACGTGCTGGTTGGGGATGGTAGGGACAAGGGAACTCGACTTTTTCTGAGGTTCAGTCGAGCTCTCTGGTTCACGACTTCACGAAGGCAGAGACCAAAGTTGCATTGCTCCAACTCAACACTAATGGGGCCCCTGGACCGGATGGATTCTCGGTTCGCTTCTACATGGAGTTTTGGGAGGTGGTCAAGGGTGACGTGATGAAAGTGTTCCAGGAGTTTCATAGTAGAAATCAAAGGTTTGAAAAGCTGAATAAAGCACTTCTTTTTTGTTGTCTAAGAGGGAAAAATACGACCAGGGTGGAGGATTTCAGACCGATTGCACTCTCCAACGTGATCTACCTCATTATTGCGAAGACTCTCGCCAACTGACTTCAAGGTGTGCGGCATGATATCATCACTTCGGAACAAACAACCTTTGTGTCTGGGAGATTCATGGCGGTCGAGTTGGTGATGGCATCAGAAACGATTATGGATTGGAGGAGAAATAAGGCCAGAGGGCTACTTTGGAATGTCGATTTTGCGACGGCATATGATTGTGTTAATTGGCGTTTCCTCTGGTCCTCTTCGGAGAAGAGGGGGTTTCCTCAGATAAGGGTGGCTAGGATCAAGTGGTGTATCACAACGGCCTCCTTCATTGTGCTCACCAATGGTAGACCTGAAGGGGGCTTCTTAGCCCCAGAGGGGGGTCAGGCAGGGTTGTCCTCTTGCTCCGTTACTTTTTGTGATTGTTGCGGATGCATTGTTGGTTCTGTTGCGCCTGGCGACTGATGGAGGTTGTTGCGGTGGTTATGCTAATCGTGAGGTTTTGATTCCGCTGCTACAGTATACTGGCGATACTGTGATGTTCCTGGGACCATATTTGGATATGATTCAATGTGCGACAATGATTGTGGACATTTTCGGTGACATCTCATGATTGCAAATAAATGGAGAGAAGTCCGTGGTGGTGCACTTTGGAATGTCCAAGCAGGAGGCGTAAGTGGTGGCAGGCACTTGTAGATGTCCCATTAGCACTTTGCCTATCACGTACCTCGGGCTTCCCTTGGGGCAGGGCACCTTCGAGCATGTGACTGGAGACCCGTTATGGCAATGTTGGAGGGACGATTTACGGGCTGGAAGGCAACTACGTTATCAAATGGAGGAAAATTGGTGTTGTCGAAGTATGTCCTTTATGACATACCGATCTTTTTTTGCTTCACAAGATTGTTGCCAACTGGGATTCGCTCGAAGATGGAGGTTATTATGAGGCAGTTTCTTTGGTCAGATGGGCGACAAGTGAAAAAGGGTTTCACTTGGATGATTGGGGTAAGGTCACAACGACGAGAGGATGGGAGATTTGGGGGTTGTGAGATTGGGGGAGATGAACAAGGCACTTGTGACGAAGTGGGTGGTTCGGATGTGGGGAAGTTCGGAGGATCTCGTCTGTCGGCTCGTGAGGAATATTTATAATATGACTCTATCATTGAAAGCCGCACGGACTCGTGCCCCCTCTTTGTTGTGGCAGGCTATCACGAGGATCCTCCGGAGATGACTGTGAAGATGTGTCCTGTATTGGGGAATGAGGAGAGGTTCAGATTCTGGCTTGACGACTAGATGTGTGACAGAGTGATGAGGAAAGATTCCCTAGGCTTTTCAGTCATGCGACGGAGAGGGGTTGGCCAACCTTATACGGGAACATGATGACTGGAATTTTCGATTCTCCTCGATGGGATCTGATCATAGGCTGGAGGAACTCCTTAGACTGCAGAGGGAAGTGGCGGAGGTGGAGGTTCCATCGACTAGTCGGGACCATTAGGTGTGGGGTGATGGTAGATTCATGGTGAAGAAGGCCTACCATTTCTTCACTGACGAGGAGAGACAGGTGAACAATGATATCAGACTAGATGCCAACATCATTTGGAGGAGCAGGTTACCCAACAGAGTCAAAGTTTTCATGTGGTTGTTCAGCCTTGGGAGGGTGCTTACCAAGGGCCACCATGGCCAGTTGCTTGGGGTGGATGACTGTCGATGCGGTAGATGCGGACTGGAGGTGGAGGATTTAGACCATCTCTTCTTCCCTTGTTCGCACTCAACGCGGATTTGGAGCGATGCATGCATTCATTGGATTAGGGTGGAGAATGGGTCCAGCTTCTGGAATTGCATCAGGTCGGTGTGCTGGAGTGGGCATGCAGATGCCTCCTATCCTTTTACCATCTTATGGGCAATCTGGTGTGGTAGGAATGATACATTGTTTTGTGGATTGTTGTTTTACTCCGAGAATGTCATTGAGCATTGTAGGACGATATGTGCCTATTGGAATCATGTAATGTAACATAATGTAAATGTAATGTAAATGGCATCCTTTTATATATAATTTATTACTGTGGTGGGACCCAACTTGGGACTTCACTCTTCCTTCTCGAAAAAAAGTGTGAATTTATTTGTATTATAAATTTCCATTTAAACAGCAATACCACAATGGTCTGTACGGAAAAGACTTAAGGAAGATCTAATCTAACCGACTCCATTTATCGATGAAGTGGGATTGCTGTCATGATGTTACAAACTACACAAATAATTGCCTTATGATATTCTTGTTGTGGATGCCACACTAATATTTTCAACAATAACAAATGTACATCTGTTCAGAAAAATCAGAAAAGAGAAGCATGTGTCGACAACAATCATCAAAGAAAGATGCTACTAGAGCCATAGATTTTCAGAGGTACCCTTTTGGTTTACACCAGTGAACAAGCATCACAACCATCTTGGACGCAACGAAGGATACAAGCAAGGTTTGAAATATCGATACCAATATCATATCAATAGGTTCAGATATAGATATATCGAGGATATTTCAGGATATCGTAGATATCAATAAAAATTTTTAAAGTAACTTGGAAAGATAATTTTTTCGTCAATTAAAATCAGCTTAGTTCTTATGATAATAAATAGCACGCTATTACACTTTTATAAACATAAAGAAGTATATTAGCACATTAACAACATGTTACACCGCATTCAATGTGTAAACAATATCATGAGCGATGTCCAAAATCAAACAAATAAATGAGCAAAATAATTTATTCGATCATTCATGATAACTACAAATTTGAAAAGAAAAAATAGGATCTAATATAGATTATAAACTATAATTTCTATATGAATTAAAAGTAATCAATACCAATTGGAGCTTGACTTGGATACAAATCAATAGATACCTACAAATCATAAATTTGGCTATTTATTTATTTTAGTCAAAAAGGGGAAAACACTCTAGAGGTGTCCGACACAAGCTTTTATTAATAAGGAAGTGTTACAGAAAACTTACAACAACCATGTCTCGAGGAGAGATCAAGCTAAATGGACAACATTCTCAACATAAAATTTATTTATTTTTGAAACAAGAGGGGAAAACACACAGAGGTGCAACCCCATGATTTGAACCCATATCTTTTGGGTGGTAGGCACATTGTTCTACCATCAGACCACTAAGTGGGTTATCAACATAAAATTTATGTAAACTTAAAATCAACCCATTAAGAGAAAACCAAATCGTCCAGATCATCAAGATTGGACATAACAGCTCCATCACAGCTCTAAACTGATTGGAAACCAGGGATCCCCAAAAGTTTTCATGGGAAGAAAGGTCCACCCATGAAATGCTGATCACCTTCCAAATCTCCCGGACACGCACACAAGAATAGAAAAGATGGTCCAGATCTTCATCCTCGGCACCATACATAGAGCACAAGGTGTCAACCCCTTAAATGAAGGAGGATCTCCTTACCTTAGTCAACACCCAACCCATAGCCCGTGGAGCCAAAGGAAGACCTTTATATCTTCAGCAACATACATAGAGCACAAGGTGTCAACCCTAAATGAAGGAGGATCTCCTCACCATAGTCAACACCCAACCCACAGCCCGTGGAGCCAAAGGAAGACCTTTATATCTTCAGTGACGGCCTCAGAGTCCAAACCAAATTGCAATCGATGTCCCGATCTCCCTTGACCCCCTCATGACCCTTTGTGAGTGCCTTGTAGGCCTTTCTCACAAAGCAGCCATCCTGCCAAATCCAGTGGTCCCATCCATCGGAAGGTTCAGGAGTAGCCGCCAACTGCTCCAACATCTGCATCAACTCACCGAATCACTGCTCCGAGAGCGGCAAGGAGAAGCAAGGCATCCATTGACTATCCACCCATGCATCTCTCACGCACAACTCCCGATCTCTTGCCATAGCAAAGAGACGGGGAAGGTGTTCGAGAAAAGGCCCATCACCACACACCCACAACCAGACGCATCTGTACCAATAGCTCCTGCAAAACCTAGCAAATCCCCTTCCAAAAGACTAATTGATGGCGATGAGACGAGGCCTCCAGCTACGGCTGCACCCGAATGGAAAAAATGCCCTGGAGAAGCCTACAAGTGAGGTCCTCACCACGGCCCCAAAGCCTCACCATCCATTTTAACAATAATGCTTTATTCATTTCCTCCAACATGAGTACACCCAGACCACCCTGCTCCTTCGATGAAGTAACCGTCTCCCAATTACTAGGTGTAGCCTTTTCGGCTGCCCATTGGAAGAACTCAAAAAGAAGCAATGCATACACGATTCTAAACGGTTCCGGATCCCGATAAATAGAATCCTTGACAAAATGAAGAAAATTGGGATTGCCATCAAAACTGCCTTAGGGTGCACAAGTCTCGCCCCACGCGAGAGACAAGAAGCCTTCCACCCAACCAACTTCTGTTCCAACTTCTCCACCACCATCATCCAGTCGATCTGCTTCAAACGCCCACAAGTCAACGACAAACAAAGGTAATAAATAGGTAAAGACCCACGTAGAGTCTCTAAGATCCTAAGAATCTGAAAGGCATGGAGACAGACTTCACTCTGTTCACCTCCAACCCAGATAGCTCACTGAAGACGTCAATCATTATACTCATGGCTCTGGCCTCGTCAAACACCACCTCAATGATAATAGAGTGTCATCCGCATACTGTAACAAGGGAATAGAGAGATCCCCCCTCGAGTACCCAGTCGTCCTCCCCTGTAGAGCTACCCAAGGTTGCAAAAGTTGGTAGTCGGTACTCAGATCACTGACTAAGGATTAATCGATAGTCGGGCGACTAATCGAATTTAGTTGGCCTCTACTCAGCTTTGAATTTTTTGATTATTTTAAATATATAGATCATTTTTATACATATATTTACATAGATTTTGTACATTTTTATACTATCATAATGAAGTAAAAGAAGTAATTGAATTTAGATAAAACATTAAGCGTATTATAATTAGTTTTATTTTGAAAAGAGCAAAAAATAAAAAAACATGGTATCTCCAAGAAAAAAAATCGATCGACTGTGTGCCTAGTTTGAATTAGTCAGTATCCAGACGGCCACCCCACTGACTAGACTAGTCGGACCTACTAGTCGGGCCAATCAGGAGATTTTTACAACATTGGAGCCACCTAACCAGTCATAATGGCAAGAACATCCGTCGCAATCACAAACAACTATGATGCTAAGGGCATCCCTGTCAAACTCCCCGCTGAGGCTGGAAAAAACCCCCTCAGGACGCCCATTGACCAGGATAACAAGAGAAGACGTAATGACACATCTCTTCACCCAAGAGATCCAAGTCTCCGGAAAGCCACGCTTCGCCAGCAAACCAAAGGAAAGCTCAATCAATGCAGTCGTATGCCTTGGAGATGTCCATCTTCTGAAGGAGACCCTTCACACTTCTGTTTTTCCGGTCATCAACCATCTCTGAAGCCATAACCACACTGTCCATCATCAACCAATCAGGAATGAAAGCCTCTAAGTAGAAGTGGTCAGACCCTCCAAGACGAGGCCTAAACGATTCACCAAAACTTGGCCACAATGAGAAAATCGCATTTGAAATCACGATAGGACAGAGGTTCTCAATTTTGCTAGTCCCCTCCTTAGGTAGAAGAAAGAGAAGAGCCTTTTTTATCCTATCAAAACCGTGGTTCTCCGAAGCAAACTCATGCAAAGTGTAACACACTCCAAATTTCCTTAAAGAACAACACCGGAAATCCATCCGATCTCGATGTCCCATGTGCATTGAACTCACACTATTTTCTATCTCGTCTTAGTGAAAGTCCCTAACAAGAACTTGTTGGACATGCAAGAGAAAGGAAGCGCCCCTGTTAAGCCAACACCGCCCCCTACATGACATACGTTGAAAGTATCCCATCGCCGCCTTTCCCACCTTACTATCACCCTCAGCCATTATTGTAAAAGTCAGCTGACTAGGCTGGTCGAGTCAGTTGGGGGCCGACAGACTATTGACTAATCGGTTAATAGTCGGGTCAGCTGATTACTCGGCCCGACTAATCGGCCGATTTTTATATAGAGATTCTATTTTTTGCTTTTTTTAAACATACTTATTCTAATATGCTTAATGTCTTTTTTAAATACAATTACTTCTTCTGTTTCAATATGATAGTATAGAAAATGTACAAACATTGTAAATGCATAGGTATATGTATAAAAAATAGTTATATCGTGGCCTCAAATTTCAACGGAATTCCATCGAATTTCTCCGAAATTTCTATTTCTCTAGGTCAACGAAATCGAAACACTACCTTATTTCTTTTTCAGGATTTCAACAGAATTTCATCAAAATTACATGTCATTTCAGCGAAACAACAGAAATAAGAGAATATACCTTTCATTTTCATCGAAATTTGCATATATTAATGAATTTTCACTTATTTATTCGCCGATGTGTGGAATTGTTAGAGTGTTTTACCTTGTTTGAAGAAATTTCTTTAGTTAGTTTCTAAATTTTGGATCTAAACGCAAATCAAATCAGTTAGACACAAGATTTAAGAGTTAAAAGCAAGTTTTAACTAAAGATCTTTATTTTGTCTTTCTTTATTTTGATATATATGTTTTGATTAGTAGTTATTATATGTGTCACATCATTCTTATTGACGAAGCGATTATCATGGCTTTTGCTTCCAGTTTAACATACAGTTCTGAGTCTAGACAACACGTTGCTCTGCATATCAACATGTGATGATTATGACAATAATAATACTTCAAAACTTATATTTACAATTCTTTTTACAAATAAACACACATTTCTTTTTTATTTATTGACTTAGGACTATTAAAATCTTACTTTTGGAAAAAAGTTAAGTTTCGTGTCATTTCCAAGATTTCTGATGATTTCACCAAAATTCTCTGAAATTTCTCTTTTCGGACTTTGGCGAAACAAAACCAAAATCCAAAATTCAAGGCTTTACTTTCTTGCAAGCTCTCTCTACTACAAGAGTACATGCAACTATGTGAGCGTTAGATTGTTAGCAACCTTCCAAATCTTATGACTATAAGTATTTGCCTACTATCAGGTTACATATAGACTGTGCTTAGGAATACTGCACAATTTCTCGGTGTCAACTGATTTGTTTGTGTCTTGTACAATACATATTTTACGATGACAAGCTATACAATGCATCAATTAGACAAACATGTTAGAAAGATTTATTTTTGTGTGTGTGTTGGTGTGTCTTCTTTATTTCTAAAATTAAATATTTTTCTAAGTTGAAAGAATTTTGGTTAGATACAAGTTTAAGCTATCATTTTGATCTTCAATTTCTTACATAAGATATCATTTTGCTATTACTCTTTGTTGGCATGTATTTTTCTCTATTATTATTGCAAGTGTCATCATTCTCTTCATGTTCAAGAGGTGAAACTAAAGACCTTAATTTCGATTCCAAATCCAATTTTGTGTCTGGGCAACATTCTACTTTTTTGACCGTCGAAGCGACTGGATGGAAATTTAATCTAACATATCATGTTAATATCTTACTATTAGTGAAAAATGTGTATATTTATCTCATTTATTAAGTTAAAGAATATTAGAAATCTTAATTTTTAAAAAAGAGAGTTTCCAAGTAATTTCTTCAATTTTTAGCCATTTCACTGAATTCCATCAAAATTCTATTTCTAGGCTTACCGAAATAAAATCGAAATCCGACATTTAAGACTTTGGTTTATATATATGTATATAATAATTAAAAAAATCAAAATCAGGTAAAAAGGCTGACTAAATCCGATTAGTCATCCGATTGTCGATTAATCCTTAGTGACCCGACCGATCGAGTACTGACTTATGAAACCTTGCCCGCATCTTGTACCCCACCAACCGAGAGGTTCTGAATTAAGTTTTGGTGACATCTTCCACTAGCCACTGCATGGAAGAACTTCGTATGTGTCCCCATTCTTGATCCATTTCTGCCTAGATCCTATCTCCATTCCACCTCTTGCTTTCTGCCCTCCTCAAGAAAAATCTGCTGACTAGCATCCCTCTCTACCAACTCCATCATGGGAGGTTCCTAGCATCCTCCACATAATTCATCTCTGAAACCACCCTCTGGGCCTCTGACCGCCACACCAGACAACTCTCCCGCACCTCCTTGCACACACATAATATCTTCCTTAGCTCCACCAACTTGCAGAACAAATAGATGGTTGTTGAACCATCCACCACCACAAAACCCTAGAAGTTCTCCACCAACTCCCTAAACCTGTCCACAAGAACCCATGACTTCTCAAACCTGAAAAATGTGTAAGACCCCGTTCGGGTAGGGGGATACCCCTCCCCCCACCCCCAAAATCCCCCAAAACCCACACTTACTCACTCATGTGGGCTCACTCTCCCTCTCTTTTTTAATACATCAAATAAATCATTTCATTTTCATTCATTCCATCAAAAAATAATATATTATATCATCATATCATCTAAAAATTATGAACTACTCAACTTCCACTCATTTTTCCAACTTTGATACAATCACATCACAATAACTACTCACTTTTCCAAACTTCAATGCAATCACATCACAACAAACCCTCTCAACCCAAAACCCTCTATCCAAACACCAAAACATAAAAATGGGTTATCCTATCCCAGGTTACCCCGGGGTAACCAACCAACCAAACACATCCTAAGGGACAACACTCTCCCCTGAAGTCCACAAGATCAGGGTGTGATCAGATCTCAAGCGAGGTAGGAAGAGACACCATCTAAAAGAAAACAAGATATGAGATCCGCCTACTAGAGGAACCAGTCTGGATCTGGAACGGGAACTACGCCACATGTATCGATTGTCAGCAACATCTAGAAAGTCCAACTGGAGGTCACTCACCACCTCCGTAAACTCTTGATAACCAACATCATGGCCACCCCATAGCAAGGGACAGTCTGCAGAGAAAATCGTGACGTCAAAGTCACCCCCAATCAACCACTGGAGGTCACTCACCACATCCGTAAACTCCTGAGAACCAATATCCTGTCTATCCTACAGCAGAGGAGGGTCCGCAACGAAAACCATGACATCAAAGTCACCCCCAATCAGCCATGCCTCCGAAGGGTAGAAGAGTCTGGTGGCTCGCAGATCCACCCAAAGCTATTGAGGAACCTTGAAATCATTAGGCTCATACACAAAGGAGAAGATCGTGCGTAGCCTTGAGCTCCTGTTCCTAAGCAGAACATACACGACATGGCTCCCCAGGAGCTCGGACTCCAAGTAAAATAGATCACCACTCCAGGCCACCAGCAAACCACCCGCATTGTGATGCAAATCGATTCCGGCGTCGACGTTGATAATAAAATATTTGGGCGGTGGAGTTTCGGTGGAGGAAAGAGAGGGGTGAGAAGAAGAAATCTCGTCGGTAACGAGGGGTTGAAGGAGAAGAACCGTGGAGATCGTGTGGAGAGAGAGGGAGAGGAGAAGGGAGAGAGATAAAAATCTCAATTGATTATTGTTGGGAAACGTGAATGAGATGTCTATTCCATAGCCCTAGGCTCTCTTATATAGGAGAGTAGCCTATGGGTAAATTACATAAAGAGAATAACAAGAAAATAAAATAGCAAAGAGACACAATAACTCAATATGCGTCAACACTCCCCCTCAAGATGGAGCATAGATGTCAATCATGCTCAGCTTGGAAGCACACTTCTGAAATGGACCTCGTAACAATGCCTTGGTGAATATATCTGCAGTCTGGTTCTCTGAAGTAACATGAGATGTGGCAATGGATCCTTTCTGAATCATATCACGTATGAAGTGACAATCCACCTCAATATGCTTGGTCCGTTCATGGAATGCAGGATTATTTGCAATGAACAAAGCAGCCTGATTATCACACTCCAAGTTCATAGGAAGTGGTACATCTAAGCATAAATCTGTCAGCACCGCTTTCACCCACATCATCTCTGTAGTAGCCTGGGCCATAGCCCTATATTCGGATTCAGCACTGGATCTAGCTACCACAGTTTGTTTCTTGCTCCTCCATGAGACTAGGGCATCTCCAACATAGACAGCATACACTGAGGTGGACTTCCTATCCTTAGGACATCCTGCATAGTCTGCATCTGCGCATGCTGAGACAGAAATCCCCTTTCCTTTCTTGAATAGCAGACCTTTACCTGGAGAAGATTTGAGATATCTAAGTATCATGTGTATTGCATCCATATGCACCTGGCGTGGCTGCTCCATGAACTGGCTCACACGGCTCACTGCAAATAATATATCTGGCCTAGTGATCGTGACATATAACAATTTGCCTACCAGTTCTCTGTATCTTCTCCTGTCAACCTCCTCTGTGTCATCATCATACAGCTTCATGCTAGGGTCCATTGGTGTCGTAGCAGGTCGACACCCTAGCATACCTGTCTCACTCAGTAGATCTGTGACATACTTCCTCTGTGACATGACTAATCCATACGGATTTCTGGCAAACTCCAGCCCCAGAAAATATCTAAGGACTCCCAGGTCCTTGGTGACAAACTCGATCCCCAGCCTTTCCTTTGCCTGCCTAATGCCCTGGTCATCATCACCTGTAATCAAGATATCGTCAACATAAACCATGATTACAACAATACCTCTTGCCGTCTTCTGTACAAACAAGGAATGATCAGCATTGGAGCGTTTATATCCTTGTTTCTCAAAGAGGTCTGACAGCTTCTGGAACCATGCTCTGGGGCTCTGCTTAAGGCCATAGATGGCCTTATGTAATCTGCAAACCTTGGAACACTCCCCCTCAACAGCAAAACCTGGTGGTTGTTGCATGTAGACTTCCTCCTGCAGGTCGCCATACAGAAAGGCATTCTTCACATCCAGTTGATAGAGTGGCCAGTCTCTAGTAACTGCAACTGATAAGAGGATCCGCAGAGTGGAATGACGAGCCACCGGGGAGAACGTGTCAAGGTAATCTACCCCATATGTCTGTGTGAATCCCCTTGCAACTAGGCGTGCCTTGTACCTGTCAATGGAGCCATCTGCATTATGTTTCACTGTAAACACCCATTTGCAACTCACCGGGTTGACATCTGGAGGTATAGTAACCAAGCTCCATGTTCCTCTAGACTGAAGTGCTGCCATCTCTTCCTCCATAGCTAGCCGCCATCTAGAATCCTGCAAAGCCTCATGGTGGTTCCGTGGAATGTCTGTAGCTGAAAGTGCCAATGCAAACGTCCTGAAGTGTCCAGATAGCCTCTCAAAAGACACCGCTGCTGATACTGGATATTTGGCACAGCTTCTCTTTGGCTTGCGTAGAGCGATTGGAACATCCAGATCCTCTGTGGTATCACCATGCTCCTGTAATGCATCCTGCTGAGAAATGTCGTCAGATCCATCAACATTAATATTTTCATTACATACCATAGGCGAGCTAGTTGACTGGTCAGGACCATGAGCTGGATGCGGCCTGCGGGTGTAATGGAATGGTAACGGGGATACTATTGGTGGCGGTAGTGGTGGTGGTGGTGGTGGAGATGGTGGTGACGGTGGTGTTGTTGGTGGTGCCATGAATACGGTATCAGGAGATATAGGTGGTGGCTGCATGTTCCCGGATTCTGAAAAATACATAATGGATTCAAAGAATGTAACATCTGCACTGATCATATACCGCCGACGCACAGGGTCAAAACACTTGTACCCCTTTTGAGTTCTGGAGTACCCCACAAAGACGCACTTGACAGCCCTAGGAGAGAGCTTGTCAGAACCAGGCGACAACTGATGGACAAGTGCGACTGACCCTAACACACGAGGGGTAAGAGTGAACAGATTCTTGTCAGGATAAATAAGTGAGAAAGGAACCTGTTCATTCAAGACAGATGAGGGCATACGATTTATAAGATAACATGCAGTGAGGACTGCATCACCCCAGTAGGAATACGAAACATGACTCTGAATAAGAAGTGACCTTGTGACATCAAGTAGATGACGGTGTTTTCTTTCTGCAACCCCATTTCGTTGAGACGTATGAGCGCAGGATGTTTGGTGAACAATTCCTTTAGAGGAGTAGTAGTTGGCTAGACTGTTGGTGCACAACTCTAAGGCATTGTCACTTCTTATAATTTTGACAGTTGTGGAAAAAACATTCTGAATCTCATTTAGAAAGTGAATAATAATATTTCCAGCTTCAGACTTATTTTTCATTAGAAATACCCATGATGCTCTAGAGAAATCATCCACAAATACAATATAAAACCTGTGCCCCTGATGATCGGGAACACGACTTGGACCCCAGACGTCGACATGAAACAACTCAAACTTGGAGTTACTACTCCGACCTTGACTACTGGGAAAAGATGACCTGTGATGTTTTCCCAACTGACACGCCTCACACTGGATAGGTGTGTGAGAAAGACTATAAGGTAAGACAAGACGCAACTTCTGAAGCGGTAGATGACCAAAACGCAGATGTCACAGGAGAGGAGATACTTGTTCTGTGGGAGAAGCTGTGATTCCGGCAAACAGGGTCTGGTTCAGACGATAAAGGCCTCCTTGCTCATAGCCATGACCAATCACGTTGCCCGTACGGATGTCCTGAAAAATCAATGAAGATGAATCAAAAATAGCTCGACAATGAAGATCCTTCGTAATCTGACTAATTGACAACAGATTCATAGAAAAATGCGGTGCATGCAAAACATTCTTGAGCTGCATAGAAGACGTCAATCTGATTTCCCCCTGACCCGTGATAGGAGAATGCGTGCCATTGGCAATAACTACTGTCCGTCCTGGAGGAATCTGGGTGTATCCTGTAAGTAGGCTCTGGTCGCCACATAGATGATGTGTAGCGCCGGAGTCCATGATCCATGGCAGTGTATCAGATCTACTACTGTGGAGTGCAAGTGGACTACCTGAAGTACTAGTAGAGGCCGAGGCGGAAGCAGCAGCATCAGTATGGTTCTCTGCAGTCGGTGCTGGACCAGATGGTGGAATAATGCCCCTGAGACGGGCAACTAGGTCATCAAATCGTTGATCCAGTGTAGCAGCAGACAGGGGCTCTATCTGCTCAGCTGCTCGTGCGGATGCAGGAAATCCATGCTTTGAGTAGCATGTATCTTCAGTATGTTCGACTCGGTGACAATATGAGCATGTTGGCCTAGTGCGGCCACCCCTTCCACGGGGAGTACGTCCACGGCCTTGATGATGAAAACCACGGCCTCTGTTGGCCGCCATAGCTGAGGGATTCTGACTCGCAGCTGCTGAAGGTACTGTGATCCTGCTCAATCTGTGAAAAGCTTCCTCCATGGGAGGAATAGTCGAGTCCGCCAAAATCTGTGAACGTGCGGCCTCATACTCTGGATCAAGTGCAGCGAGAAACACACCCACCATCGTCGCATTCCTGTATGTCTTCTGCTGTTCTGGCGTGGCGGTAAGAGGCATGAAGCTATAAAGCTTCTCAAACATTCCTCTCAATGATGTATAGAGAGAATGTAACGGGCGGCCGTTCTGCTTTATTGTGAATATATCATGTTGTAGTTGCAGGATCTTCGTCTCATTCTTCGCCTGAGAATATGTCGCTGCCAGGATATCCCACATGTCTTTGGCTGTGGGTTGATGTAGAATGTCATTGGCGATTTCAATAGCCAATGTGCCAGATAGCCACACCTTGGCATATGCATCGTCGGCCTCCCATGAGGCATGAACTCCAGTCTTCTCTGCAGGCTCGGGCTCGGTGAGAATATGCTTCTTGCCTGTGGACTTCATCATACTCATGAACTGCATTGCCCACAGTTCATAGTTCGTACCATCCATCTTGACGATGGGCGCTGGACCACGAAATGCGCCCATAGACGGGATATCTGCCTTGCTTTCTGACATACTGGAGACGGAAGACTGGAGCGAATGACAATAGATAATATTTGTCTACAATGACATAGACGGGATTAGTTGCATGTGTAGACCTCAAGCAACTATCCCCATGGATCTACGCGCGCTACGATCCGCACGCGCACAGTATGTACACGCAATATGTAACCCTCACGCGCTGGAGATGACGCGCGCGCTTGGAGATGACGCGCGCTACTGCTTCCTGTTGCGCGGTATCTCGTGCCCTAGTGCACGCTATGAGCGAGTGCGCACAGCACGCTGAAGGAGTGCACGCTATGGCGCAGCGCGCAGATGCCGCACAGCACGCTGAAGGGGCGCAAGGTGCCGCACACAGCACAACACGGGAGGCGCTATGCCGCACAGCACACTGTTGAAGATGCGCAGATGTCGCTCAGCGCGGGAGGCGCTGTGAGCGAGAGGTGCTGTGCGCCAGATGCGCGAGAGGCTTAGGCACCGGATGCGCAAGGTGCGCAAGATGCGCAGGAGGCGCTGCGCGCCAGATGCGCTGGATGTGCACGAGGTCTCCGAGGCGCCCTAGATCACCGCAGATCGGAGAAGAAGGGCCTCCGATCGGCTGGGGATGGATTTGGCGGCGCCGAGAGAGAGAGGGAGAGAAGAGAGGCCGGCGGGTGGGGATGGAGTAGGTTTAGGGTTTCGAGAACTCCGGCCTAGGACCGTCGCTCTGATACCATGTTGGGAAACGTGAATGAGATGTCTATTCCATAGCCCTAGGCTCTCTTATATAGGAGAGTAGCCTATGGGTAAATTACATAAAGAGAATAACAAGAAAATAAAATAGCAAAGAGACACAATAACTCAATATGCGTCAACAATTATCAATACTTGACCCCCCAAAAACATTGGACTACCATCTCTTTATATAGGAGAGATGGGTTACAAAAATAGTAAACTAATTAGAATTGACAACCGACTCGCCTAAACTGACTCTAACTAATTAATTGATCCACTTTTAAATTAAAATCTATGAAATAAACGTTGAGATCACAGACGATCTCAATTATTTAATTAGACAATTACGACCACTTAAAAACGTAAATAAAATTGACGACTAATTAATTAAATAAATTCGGCCCTATAATTTGAGATCACGCTGCATCAACTCTCCTCCGCTTTAAAAATTCGTCTTCCGACGAATTACTGGATCTGCAGGCTTGGAGGAAGATTCGGCGCATTCCGTCGTTTCCTGGAAGAACTGATGTGGAGCGAACGACGGAATCCATACGCGGGCGGGGATGACGCGGCCGTCGTGGTTGAAGAACATGTGCGGCGCGAACGGCGGCGTCGTCTTGATTGTTGTCTCCTTCCCGTGATGCTCAAAAAATTGATGCGGCGTGGAGAATATGACCTTTGGAGAATCCATAGTGAAGCAATGGCACAAGGAGAGGAAAAGAGGAGATGTGGCTAAGGAATGAAGCCATGGGGTCCTTTTATAAAGGAAGCCCAAGGCCCTAGTCCTAGTGGGATAAGGAGGATCCCCAAATCTCTGATTTCCAGCCTCTTTTTTTAAATATTTTGGCCGCCAAGGGTGTGGGTGCAATTTTCGCACCCCTTCATTATTCTCTTCTTTCATAATGCTTTGGACCTTTCTGTAAATAGAGAACTTAGCCATTTTGATTTTGCAATTTTCCCAATTAGTTTTCCAATCTCTTAATCTCAGGGATTCGGTTCCCTCCCACCCCGATAGGGTTTCCTTTCTTCCCCACGAGAGGCGGCACGACGCCAGATGGCAGAGGCGGCGGCGGGGCCGCGCTGCAGGTGCGGGGGAGCGGCTGGCGCCCTCCAGCGGCCCGGCGATGGGCGCGAGCCAGGGGCCTGGTTGAAGAGGGGGCGGCGACCTTGGGGCGAGGGGCTGGTGTGCGCGACGTGCGATGCGGAGAAGGGGGGGCCTCGCTGGGGTTTTGGGTGAGGCGCAGGTGGGGCGGAGGGGAAACGGGGTGATGGCGAGGGAGGGGTTGTGGGGTGCGGTGGTGAGGGATGGTGCACAGAGTGGTGGTGCTGCAGGTGGGGGTGGCGACAGCAGGGGTAGGGGTGTGGGGGAGTATTGGAGGAGGAGGGGAGGGCTAGGGAGAGGGTTGATGCGCGTGGGAAGGGGGTAGGCGAAGGCGGTAGGGGGGTGGCGCGGGTTGGTGGGGAAGCCGGTGGGGAAAGGGCGAGGGCAGAGATGGCGGGTGGGGATGGGTTCTGAACGGCGAGACTTGCGGGGGTGAGGGACGGCGCCGGCGAGGCTGGGGATTGGAATGGGGTCGCCGGGATTGCGGGAGGGACCGCCGGTGGGGCGGCGAGGGTCTGGGCGGCCTGGGGAGCCGCAGGAGGGGCTGGGACTGCGATTGGGGCCGCCGTTGACGACGGGGGCTGATCTGAAACATTCTGACCAGCAAGCGTTTCGGCACTTTCTTCCCCTACAACGACTTGGACAGCGGTTGAATCATCGTTGACGGCGAGATCTTCGTCGGTTAGCGCGTCCAGCCATGCTTGAACCTTTAGGGATGCCCGAAGACGCTTTTTGAACTTCCGTTGACGCGAACGCGCATGCGGCCCATGAGATATGCGGTTGAGATCAAGCTTCAAACGCCAATATGCCACGGGATCGTTGAATCGTAGGAACGATTCAATATCCATGCTCTGATACCAAATGATGCAAATCGAATTCCGACGTCGACGTTGATAATAAAATATTTGGGTGGTGGAATATCGGTGGAGGAAAGAGAGGGGTGAGAAGAAGAAATCTCGTCGGTAACGAGGGGTTGAAGGAGAAGAACCGCGGAGATCGCGTGGAGAGAGAGGGAGAGGAGAAGGGAGAGAGATAAAAATCTCAATTGATTATCAATACTTGACCCCCCAAAAACATTGGACTACCATCTCTTTATATAGGAGAGATGGGTTACAAAAATAGTAAACTAATTAGAATTGACAACCGACTCGCCTAAACTGACTCTAACTAATTAATTGATCCACTTTTAAATTAAAATCTACGAAATAAACGTTGAGATCACAGACGATCTCAATTATTTAATTAGACAATTACGACCACTTAAAAACGTAAATAAAATTGACGACTAATTAATTAAATAAATTCGGCCCTATAATTTGAGATCACGCTGCATCACATTGCCTACAGATGGTAAGGCCCTAAAGTCCGAGAGATGCCAACCTCGAGTAAGGGCGTGGACCTGCCCCCTGCACGGATGCCTCGTCATCCATGGGGCTATCCTAACAGCTTTTGCAACCCCATTGATCCAATGGGCCAGCCCAATCAGCTCCAACTAGGAAAGATGGATGCAATCACCCTCTCGAATGACACTGTTAGGAGAGTCTCCAGATCCGAGGTGCAAGCCTCAGGCGAGGGGCTAAGGACCACGGTCTGGTTTGACCACCGGCTGGTGAAAGTAATCGAGGTCGTGCAAACCTGTAACACAGCATACACCTCCAACGGTTCAATCACCAACATAACCAGCACGAGGGGGGGGGGGTTCAACGCAAAGGTATTCCTCCCCTGGATTGACATCTTCTGGTGGAACATGGGATCAAAAGTGAGCCTCATTTCCACATCTAATCCCTCAAGAAGTCAACACCTTACACTCCTCTACGACACCTTCCTTCATCAAGGAATCAATAGATACAGGCTCTGGCTCCTCCATAGGGAGGTCTGGTGATGGTGGAGTATCCATCACATCCACAGAAATCTAGAAGGTATCCTTCCCTACTATCATATGTCGTTGAATCATCGAGTGCCCTAGATGTGGCCCTGCAATCTCCAGCACCATTGCTTTCAAATATGCCCTAGGCGTTCAACCATCTGAGAGTAATCTCATCACCTTCCCAAGATCCAAGAGAGTTCGCCTCCAGTGCCCCAGATCTCTAGATAGGATTGGGACCCTCGACACCTGAGCAATAAAATGCCCAATGCCCAGCTATCCCCCATCGCTGAAGCGAGGCTCCCTCCACAGTCGTAGAGGCAAGGCATCTGAAACCCTCCATTTGAGAAGTCACTCCTGATCCACGCGCAACAACCCTCTCACGCAGATGCCTCCATCCTACAACCGCACTACATCCCCACTGAAGTCACTCCCCAACACCACTCAAACTACAACCCACACCACCTCGAGGGCCTTCTCGCTTGAGCTGAACACTCCAAACAGGAGCCCTCTCCCATCTGCTCGCACCCTACTTTGGTTGAAAGGAGCTCCTTGGATGACATCCGCGAAGAATAGGATTCTCTGTCCCACCTCCATGCGCTCAACGACATCCCGCGGACCCACCACCTAACTCCCCAGCCCAACCACTGCCTTCTCCACCCCTGAAGCATCACCAAGTACCGTAGCCTTCCCTTTAATAACAACTCTGACTCCTGCAATAAGAAACAAGCCCCTCCACACCCCCACCCCTGCTCCAGAATCAGGTTCCTTCCCCCTCCCAACAGTCCCATTCCTATGCACTGCATCTCTCGAAACAACCGCACCTCTCAAAGCAGCAGTAACTCCTGCAACACCAACTGGAACACTGGGACCCGAAGTAGCTCTCGAAGCACCAGGTGCCGAACCAAGTCCTAGAGCAGATCTAAAAGAACTAGGTCCTGAAACAAGTCCCAAGCCAGGTCTTGAAGCGGCTCTCGACGCACTAGCTACTTCAGAAGCGACTCTCGCAGCACCAACAGTTCACCCTCCTGAAGAATCGAGTGTAGCACCAGCATCTCCCCCTCCCAAAACAGGTCCTGAAGCGGCTCTCATAGCACTAACAACTCCCGGAAAAGCCCTCGACGAATCCGCAGCACCCGAACCAGCAGTCGGCAAGGTACAACCATGACCCCATGCCTCGACAACTCTCGAAGCAGGCGCAGGGGGTCTCAAAGCACCCACAGGTACCACAGATCACTTGGCCTTCGACCCTTCCCTACCACCTTCGACGCTCCAGCAAACCCCCTCCCAACCGCCATAGATGTCCACAGGAGCTCCTCCAGTGCTTCAATCCCCTACATCCGAAGCACCAGGCCATGTCTCGACACCGAGCAACCAAATGGTCGAAGACACCACATCGGTAGCACTGCTCTACCCTCCTCGAATGCATACGACGGTGCGAGATGAACTCCCACTAGCCCTCTCCCTGATTTTGTGGCCCTCTCTCGCTCACTCGAAAACCCTCCCCTTTGTGAAAATCTTCCCAACTGAGAATCGCAAGGGAACAAGAGGTAAAGAGCTGCCTCACGACCCTCGACACGTTGTCGCCCGCTCGCTCTGGCCCCAGGAGCCGCCACAACACCCCCTGATGTGCCCGAAGGCCTCCCCAACCTTCTGGGATCTCATTGATGTGGAGTTGATGGCGATGGTGGCGAAGTTTTCGGAGGAGAATCCGAGCTTTGAAAGGCTCAATAGATCCTTTATCTTCCTGCTCCCCAAGAAGGGTGAAGCGACTAGGGTAGAAGATTACCGCCCCATCGCTTTGTCGAATGTAGTGTACCTGATTCTGGCAAAATCTCTGGCGAACCGTTTAAGGGGTGTGTTGAGCAACATTGTATCACCAACTCAGAGTACATTCCTCCCGGGTAGGCAATTGTTAGATAGTATGGTGCTCGCTTCGGTGATCTGGCAGATTGGCGCAGGTGCAAAACTAAAGGAGTCCTTTGGAAGGTGGAATTTTTTGAAGGCTTATGATTGTGGACTAGCAATTCATTTGGGCATCCTTGCACAGATGTGGCTTCCCTGGTAGGTTTATCACATGGATAAAGAGGTGTATCACCACTACATCCTGTACGATTTTGTTGAATGAGCAATAAAAGGGGAGGGGGGTTCTAGCCACAACGTGGTGTTCGGCATGGACGCCCTCTTGCACCTCTCCTATTTGTGCTTGCTTCGGATGCTCTGACGATCATGGTCGACCATGCGATCTCAGGTGGTTTCTTTAGGGCGTTCTCGAAGGAGGATATCTTTATCCCTATTCTTTAATGCGCAGATGATACGATGTTTTTTGCGAAGGGGGACCCAGCCAGTTGCCAAGGTTTGTCAGCGGTTCTTGATCAATTTGGGATGGTGTCGGGATTGAGGATTAACAGGGAGAAATCTGAGTTCATTATGTTCGGGATGTTAGAGGAGGAAGCTGAGATTTGTGATGGCTGGTTGTGTTCACCTCGGGGTCATCTGCCTATTAGATACCTTGGTGTTCCTTTGGTGGCAGGAAAGATGAGGGCAGTGGATTGGGGACTATTGTTGAGAAGGTAGAGCAGAGATTGGCAGGGTGGAAAGTTGCCCGCCTTTTCAAGTGCGGAAGACTTGCTTTGCTGAAGTTTGTCCTTTCGGCCATACCAATTTTCTTCCTCTCATCCAATTTGATGTCGGTTGGTGTAAGGAAGAGACTGGACGACATCATGCAACAGTTTTTTTGGTCCGCCTCGGGGAAGAGTGGTGGTATGACCCTTGTTGACTAGAGAACGATCACATGCGCTAAAGAGGATGGAGGTCTTGGGGTCCGAAGCCTGGAGGAGATGAACATGGCTCTTCTTTGTAAATGGATTGCTTGTATTTGGAGAGATTGCGATAGCTTGGTTTGCATGTTTCTCTGCAAGGTCTAAGGGGTGGGTGCCTCCTTTCCCAACCCTGAGGATCTGGGCCTAGCCTCGTCTTTCTTTTGGAGGGGTATTTGTGGTTCGACGCATGAGATTCACCCTTCCAAGAGGCCGGTCATAGGGTATGGTTCAGACTTTCGTTTCTACTCTGATGATTGGTTTGAAGGTGGTGTGTTGGGCGAGCATTTTCCACGTCTGCTAGTTCTTGCTAAGTATCTAGAGGCTTATGTGGCAGAGGTGTGGGATGGCCATGATTTTTTCCCCTCGTTATGCTCGACCTTGTCGGATCAAAGGGTGGAGGAGCTGATATTGTTGCCGACAGTCCTGGAGAACATGGCAGGGCCCACTGAGGGCAGAGACTGCTGGTGCTGACAGGACGGGAGTTTCTCGATTGAGAAAGCATACAAGGTCTTGAAAGGGCCCCAGGTTTATGACCCGAGAGGTTTTGGGATGGACTGCTGAAGGATTTGGAACTGGAAGGTTCCAATATGTGTGAAGATATTTCTGTGGCTTTGACGAAGGGGCGGACTTTTAACTTAGGATCGGGCAGCGTGTTTCCTCATAAATGTTAATTCATCTTGTGCATGGTGTCTAACGGAGGTGGAAGATGCGGATCACTTATTCTTCAGGTGCAGGAGCTCTATGGAAGCTTGGTCCATCTTCGGGAACCAGGTGGTTCAGTGCGGTCAGTGTTGCAGAAGACGGTATTCGGTATTCAGTCGGAGGGGTCACTGAATAGAGAATAATCGGTATTCGGGCGACTATTCGGAATTATTCGATTTTGTATTTTTTAATATAAAAATTATTTATAATACATATATTCTTATATTTTTATACATATATGGTCATTATTTAACATGAATCCAAGATAAAAGTACCAATCAATATAATAAACATATAGAATTTGACATTTGCGGTGATACCATGGTAAAATGTAACCCATAAATATTGAAAATTGAAAATAAAAAAATAAAAATATGAAGATCCAGTCGGCCTCATAGTCGGGCCAGTCGGCCGAATAGTCGGCCGACTATTCGGTCGGGCCGACTATTGCCCGACTGGAGGTTTATTCAGTCGGGTACCCCACCGCACCTCATAGTCGGACCGACTATTCGGGATAGTCGGCCGACTATTGCAACATTGAGTGCGGTAATATGGATGGCTTTTGGGAGCCCATTGGAAAAGATTGGATGGGATCAGAGAGGATGGATCTGGGCGCTTGGCGCTTCTTTGGGCAATTTGGGTGGCCAGGAATGGGGTTGTGATCCGTGGGGACAGAATGTATGGTGAGAATATAGTGGCGCATGTTAAGACGCTTGCTGAGAGTTTGGTGATGTAACTCTTTCCTTTATGCTTGACTTACATAGGCTTGTAATCTCTTTTAAAGATGATAAATGGTGAAGTTTTTGGGCATACACCTATGCGGTGGCAGTTCTTTTTCTTTCGGAAAAAGGCCTCCCCAACCTTAAGAACCCGTGCACCCTCCCCTCACCCATTTTTTTCAAATTTGATTATTTATTCATATCATATTTCTTTCCAAATATGTTAATATAGGGAGAGAATAGACAATCTCAACAAATCAACTTTTAAAGCTAAAGAATAAAAAAGTACCTTCCAAACTTCTTTGTCCGTAAAACAAATAGCAAAATCAATTAACATGGTTGATACGGTGACAGAGCATCCATATCGATGCGATACCAATGACATAACTCAAAATGAGGGAAATTTTGCACTAAGTACTTAAAATTTCATCTTTATCAATGATACCAGAGGACAATGTTGATATATCGCTTGATTTCGATCGATAAAGAGGAAGGATATCCGGGGTAATATCGGTATCCTTGACTTCTCAATATGGATATATTGCTGATATATCAAGGATATATCAAGATATTTCATTCCATGGAAATAAGCATAAATGCTTCTTAAGGAACAGTTTCACATGGCTCAAGCATAGGTGGATAATGAATTTTTTAGTAGAGGAATCCCATCTTTTTTTGAATAAGAAGAGGGTGACATCCCGAGATGGGATTCACCAGAAAATTGCATTAATACGAAAAAAGACAGGTTATATAGAGGTCCATGCTGAAGCAAGGAAACATAAGTGAGCCAATACATTCTTGCAGAAATGTTGACCCCTGAAGATTAACTCATTTCTCTCATGCCAAATAGCCCAAAGCATGACAAAAGTCAAAGACGCATCCTCCCGTGAGTTTCTGCAGACCGATCTGATAGAACTCCGAAACATTCTGTTATCATAAGTCATGAGTCCACGAATGTATATCCCCTCCCACACAGCTATCGAAAATCTGCAGGCAAAAAATAAGTAATCCATGTCGTCATGTTCACATCTGTCATGCATTATACCCCCCAGTATAAAGTAACCTATCCCTCCACCTCTCTGTGAAAAGACGTCTATGCCTAAGAATCCAGAGAAAAACATTTATCCTCTGCAGGATCTTGCAGTTCCAAATGATCTTACAATCATGTGTGAGATCATCATGGGCTGTCGATTGTCCCATTGGAGAAGAAATTGAAAGCATTCTTAACTGAAAATCAACCACAATTCCAAATGAAATGGTCTCTTCCCTCTGCCAATCCCCTTCATGCACTTGTTGTCCAAATGTCGTACAGAAGGCTGTTTTAACTGTTCGATACAGCAAAAGGCCATGGATATTGCACCCCCAAACATCCCATCCCTATCCAATTATTCAACCAAAAGCAAAAGGAGCCGTCATTTCAAATGAATGGAGAAAGATTCTCCTCCAATTGTGGGATCACGGTGCAAATTCCAAGACAGAGCGAAGATGGGTGACATATAGGAGATGCCGTAAAAGATCCATGGATGTCATAAATTCTCCACAACAGACTGCACACGAGATCTTCTCCCCCCCCCCAACAACCGCAACACCCACTTCTTAGGAGGGCCTTGTTCATATCTTCAATCTTCAAAAGGAATCACGTCCTTGATGCTAAGGAAAAATTGAAAACGCCAGAAAACTCACATGAAGAAAAAAAAAGGTTGCAAAAGGGTCAGGAGTAGGGATGTCAATTCTACTCGACCAAAACCCGCCCCATTTATTTTGAACATGGTTGGGTTCTAAATGTACTATCCATGTGAGAATCAATTTGTGTTTGGGACTTCCTTGTGGGTACCCAACCCCGAACCAGTCCAGAACCTGAATCCAAATATTAATTCAAATATACATGTGTATTTGTTGCATCTAAGTCAAACTATAGTTAAACCCAACCCATATCTTATATTTCCAAATATGCACATAAAAAAGTCTGGCTCGATTCTCCCCCAACTCCTCCCTCCATTTTTCAGATTCAATTATTTTTTTGTATATCTGACAAACAATATTTACAAACCCAAAAGAGGTAACCACCTAATCGATATAAAACTTCAGCATTCCCTACACATTTGCACATCTTTGTATCCCATCATATTGCATGCTATTCCTCTCTGTAATCCACATGTGAAATGTTGTATACATTTGACTAACTTAACAGTGATTCAATGTTTGGTACGCGGATACCCATTGGGTATACATGGATCCGCTGGATATAGAGATATCTAATGGAATTACCTGTTTAACGATGGTGGATTTAGGCAATTTTTCTTAAAACGGGTATGAATTTGAGAATATTGATACGAGCCCAAACCAGACCCACCAACATCCAAGAGGCTCAAATATCATCATTAATTTATCCATATGAGATATGTATAACTCCATTTACCCTAAGGTTTACATTGAAATACAATTCCGAACAGGAAAAAACAGCAGCCAAAAGAAAATCATATACACTGTAAAAACAATGAAGCACATATAACAAAGTATTTAAGAAACACTTGGCAACAACAAGGATGTTCACCTGGTACACAAATAGCTCACAACATACACGATATTCCAATAAATTATGATGCACAAAAAAGAGTATTGCCCAATATAAAAATGTTCTGTAGAAAGGAATGTGCAAGAAAAAATTGCACAGAACATACCTAAGACCTGTGTTGCAGTAAGTCTCTGTGCAGGATCTCTGCAGAGCATTCCAGAAATCAAGTCCCTTGCAGAAGCAGAAACAAGGTCCCATGGCTCAGATGGAAATTGCAGATCAGCAGCTCTGACAGCATCAAAGATCTTTGACTTGGTTTTCCCCCAAAAAGGTGGCATTCCGCTGAGAAGAATATATAATATGACGCCTGCACTCCACACATCGGCAGCTTGATTGTATCCTCCACTGAGAACTTCTGGAGCTATATAGAAAGGACTACCAACAGTTACATACAAGCTCTGGCCTGTTTCACCAAACAAATTTGTTCCATCAGATGGCTGTAGTTTCAAGAAAGAAAGGTGACATTGAAACATAAAACATTAGAGAACCTGGCTTGATGTAAGTTGCGAGACCAAAATCTGCCAACTTAATTGGAGATGAAGATGATGTTGTGGCCAGCAAAATATTCTCGGGCTTCAGATCTCTATGGACAACACCATTGTCATGGCAATACATCACAACTTCCATGAGATGACGAAAGAGGACCCGAGCCTTGGACTCCGGGAAGCGCCCATTCTTCTCTAACTGATGGAAGATCTCCCCTCCCGCACATAGCTCCATAACAAGATGGACATAGTTCTCATCTTCATACACAGCTTGCAGAGCCACGACATTGGGATGACCAGATAACCTGGACATAATCTCTATCTCAAGCTTGATACTGCAGACATCCCCAGCTGTCATGAGTCTTTCCTTTGAAAGAGACTTGCAAGCAAAAGACTCATCTGTAAATTTGTCGTAGCAGACCCGGATGACCCCAAACTGACCCCAGCCCAACTGTTCACCCAGTATGTAACGATCTTCAAGACGGGAATTTTGCGAAGAACCTAAAATTGAGGTTGCCAAACCAGAAACAGCATAGCAAGTAAAAGTGTTGTTTCTGCTGTTGCTCTGAGCAACAGCCATAACATGACCAGGACAAGCCTTGTTTAAAAAGGATTGTGATCTCCGTCGGTTTCGCTCGATTTAACTTGCTCACACGGATCACCAATCCAGCACAGATCGCCAATCAAGAGCTGCGTTCAGATCGGGTGCAAATATTTGAATCAGAAATGGAATAGAACAAACCAGACAAGCCCAGGAAAGCATCAAAACCACATATTAAAACCCAACAAAAAGCAATTTGTACAATGCTAGGCCATGTTAGCATTAACAACGAGCGACAGATCACATGGTTCTCAAGACAATACCAACCACTGAAAATAACTAAATATAATTCCTAAAAAGAAGCCTATGGCTCACCTACCTACCCGTCATCAAGCCTACAAAAGACTGTCTAGACCAGATAAATTCTTCCTTTGGTATATCAGGGCAGAATTACCTAATTCTTTTCCACACAAGACATGTGAAGCACCAGCAAAAAGCCAGGTGGCATTAAGGACCTTACATCAGGAAGGGGCCACAAATCTTCCAGGCTCTTGAAGCAATATCAACCATTGACGAAAAAACTACAGCATAATACACTGAATTTCGACCCATCACCAAATTCATCTGCCACATATCATTCCCGTTGATGAAAGACATTCAATAAGGCCCCTAAGATCCATAACCATGCAAATTCTTCTCGACCGTGTGAATTTAGGCAGAATAATAGATTAAGTTTTCATGTCCACCTACAAACAATTACAATATGGGGGAAGCATGCATCTAAAACCTAAAAAAGAAGGTACAAGTGAGTATTTCTCTGATTCACGATCTTTTTCACAACAAATAACATGAGATTCGCCAATAATCCCGATCCCGGAAGAGGAAAAATAGAAACCCTACAAACTAACACAAGAACTCCTTCTCGAGAAAGCTCCGATTTTCAAGAGCAATCAGCTGATCACTAACCCTAACTAAACCCAGATCACAACCCTAACACTCGAAAAGACCCAGAATTTCCCACACAACCCAACTCAGACGAGCACAACGAGAATCAGATCCAATCACTCCACCCGAACAAAACCCTTAAAAATCCCATCTTTTCCCACCTCCTGCGACGGAGAGAGAAAACCCACCTCGGATCAGAGCGCCGAAATGCAAAGCTCCCACCTTTCGTGATCACTATCCACCTCCACCGCCGCCGTCAACCTCAAGGCTCCAGTGTCCACGTCCCCATCAAAGAAGCCGAGGACATTGAACTAAACAACAGAACCGCCACGCCTTTATTACGATCCACTGCGACGCCGTCACTCCCACTCGACCACGCACGATAGATGTTCGAAGGAATGCGGAGGTGGGCTCGGGGCGACCAAGAGCAACAGCGATGCTGCGCTCTCGATCTGCCAAGGGTGGCGGGACCTCTCGGGGATTCCGGCGAGCACTTGGAATGCTGCTGTCGTCCAGCTGTGCTCCCCGGTTGCTGGTGGGCTAAATCCAGGGTGCAGGATTCGATGGTTTTCCGCAGCGGTCTCAGCCGTCGGATTGGATGCGGGAATCTGATCTGACGGTGCGGGAAGTGACATGGCATTGATTCGGGATGTTTGACGTTTGACGCGGAAGTTTATTTGAAGTTTTTTGGTTTTTATTTTTTTTTATTTTGTTCTCGCGGCCTTCAAATAAATCATTGGTTTGTTTTCTTATTATTATCCCTTCGCAGTGCTAAGCTTTGACTCTTGAACTTAATAACTAATCCCAAAAAAAACGAATGAGAAAGGGAGAGATTTCATATGGGATTATTATACTTGCACACTTTTAAATATTGAACATTGTAATTACTTTGCACCACAATCTCATATTTCCACTGATGTATTCGTATTGATAATCCGGTCTGAATTTGTAACTGACTGTTTAAAGATAGTGGCATGCATCTGATTGCAGAGTTTTGTAGTGGTACATGTGAAATTTTATTTTATTTTTATAATTTCATCTGAAGAGATATATACTTCAGAAAGGAGCTAAAATTAGTTTTCATCGTAAAATCGAAAGTGATAAAAAATAAAGGAAAAAGCTATTTAATTGCTTGGTGACGAGCGCAGATTTTACCTCTTTAAAAGTCGGAAATTATAGTATAGGAGATGAAAAGTGATCTATCAAAAATCACCAATTTTGAATATTGTGGAGAATTTTACTTGATAAGTGTACCAAGGTCGAACACAGTGAACAATGATTTTTAGTTGCATGGTTCTAAATTGATTTCAATTATTAATTTAATGCTATGTCAATTTCTGTGTCAGGAAATAATGTGAAAATAAAAGAAAATACGATGCCGAAAATGCATGGAAAAATAAACCGAGATGAAGATCGGGGATATGTGATTATATAAATTCGAACCTCAATTTAAATAATCAATCAATCCTCAACAAATATCACAGACTAAAAGAGACTAATTATCTTATCTTCAAGAATGAATCTTTAAATGAATACTCCAAATGCAGGTCAAAAAGATCAATGTATCCAAGATTAATCCTGCGATAAAAAGATCATTTGTTGATTTGACTTCAAATATTTTTTGTGATTTAATCCTCAAAAAATAATCATTAATAATACAAAACTAAATCGCATAATCTGTCATTGAATGAACCTCGAAAACAATCAGCAATGATCACAACAATATTCGTCAAATTAGAGCTCCTCAAAAGAATCGTACGAAGTATGAATTAATGCCCTGCAAAGATTAATTTCTCAAATATAATCACAAGATAATTAGTCGGATTCAATTTCCTCAATCGAGTCCTGCATATAAAATCAAGTCTTTCTCAAGATAAATATGGCACCAATATGTCAGAGATCATCATGCACATATCATCAGAGATCCTCAAATAATAATCATCATAAAAAGCTTCAGATCAGTTCACAAGATATATAAAATGATAAAGCACTGAATAAGCTTTAAAACGACATAATGTGCACTAAAATCGGTGTTCATATGGAAAAAGTTATGCTCAAATGAAATTCTAGGGACTATAACTCGGAGGGGGTTTTATGTAATTTCTCCAAGGTGCCATGTGCGACGCATGTGACTTGGGCGGTAGGGGCCTTTTCGTAATTCTCTAAAACTTGCAGTGCCCTTTATGCAATTTCAGTGGCGGAGCTGTGGCTCGAGTGGAGGTGAAGGCTCGGGATCCCGAGCCTATACGTGTCTTGCAGGAGGTAGGGATGAAAGACCCAAGCCTCAAAGCTTGGGCCGAGGCTTGGGGTGGGCAACGTGGCAACCTAAGAACCGTATGATCAAGGCCTTGCCCTTGATCCTACGGTGGTTGTATTCCTAGGCGGAGGGCCGAGAGCGGTCGGTGGCGGAGTAGCAGAGCGAAAAGGGCTTTGGTAGAGGGCGAGCTGCTGGAGCGTCGAGGCAGTTTCGATCAGTGGCGGAGGCGAAGCGAGGTGGAGTGGAGATGCAAGGTGGTATGTCGAACGTGGAGGCGGAGCGATGCACGAGGGTGAAGTATTGACATTGCATGGAAGGTGGAGAGCTCTAGGAGCTTGGGAGCTCCGACCTTAAGTACCTCCAGGGGTAGCTCAAGAAGGAAGGGGGAACGTAGCTCCGTTGGAGAGTGGAGAATTGGTAGCCGAGCTCTGACCTTAACATGGGCAGAGATGATAGATCTGGAAGGGAAGAAGAGAAGCGGGGAGAAGGATCCTATGAATGCGGTCGACCGAGGTGTCTTGATTTGGGAAGTTGAAAGCGATAGGGTCCTCTCCAAGAGGAAGAATTTCATTGACGAATGAAAAGGATTAGGGCACGAAGGGAACACCTAATGAATGATTGGGAGCGAAGGTGTGAGGCGGAAGAGCGGGAGGAGGTGGGTGAGACTCGCCTGGAGGATGGAGGTGTGTCATGTTTCACTTGAACAAGGAGAGAAGATGTGCATCCAGGTGGGTCTTTGATTGAAAGGTCCTAGCGAACAGGGGCCCGAGCTCTGCGCTCGGATAGTAGCTACATGGCAAAGGGTGCACCACGGATCACACCGCACTTCGTGGCACTCGTCGTCACCTGATCTGGGAACCTCGTCCGCTGTCACCGGAGAGGATGGTCTAGCTGGAGGCTGGAAGTGTCATCATGGTAGATAGAGAAGAGGGTTGGCGGCAACGGTCTAAATAGGAGGTGGGGGCTCACTTGCAATTATGGGAAAGGATGCAATCGAGGCGGATGAGGCTCGTAACGACCGGAGGTGGAGTAACAGTAGTGGTGGAGGAAGGGATAGAGGTGGTCGGTGGCGACGGTTGCAGGAGGGGAAGAGCGTGGCACGTGCAGCACACGTGCTTGGAGAGGGAAGAGGCAGCATGTGTGCTACACATGCGGTGAGAGAGAGGGAAGGGGTCACATGTTGCGCACATGACTAGGAGAAGTGGGGTTAGGTAGAGAGAGAAAAGGGAGAAGAGAAGAAAGAAGAAAGAAGAGGGAGAAAAGAAAAACAAAGAGAGAAAAATAAAGGGAAAGAAAGAGAAAAAATTAAAATTGCATAAAAGTTAATAAAATAATTAAAATAAATAGAAATTAAAATAAAATTAAAACAAAAGTTAAAATAACATTAAGGATTAAATAAAAGTAATATAAAAATTAAGAAAAGATAAATAAGAATCAAAGAAAAATAACAAAGAAATAGTAAATGAAGTCAAACTAAAAAGTGTTCAACACAAAAGTTTCTCATCCCGATGAGATCTACAACATTCATGAAGAATCCAAGATAAAAAAAGGTCAATTGTATAAAAGATCTTTGGGATTTTTACCCGACAGACCCTATAAACTTTGCCAATTACCTCCACCACCTTTGAAACAACTTAATTCCTCCCTTGACCCCGTAAACTTGCCAACTCTTACCTCATGAACCATTCGGCTAATTTGTTTGAAGCTCGTGGGGGTTCTTGAGGTAATTTACAGGGTCGATGAGGTAATTACGTTATGCAAAAGGTCGTAGAGGTAATTTAAAAAGTTTACAGGGTCTGCCGGGTAAAAATCCCAAGATTTTTTAGAGGCACTCTATATATAATAAAATATCGCATTATTGTATTTTGTATTTTCTGCATTTTTAATTAGTAGATTAATATATACACACACAATATATACATAATTAAACTAATTTTATGGATTTTTTATAAGTTAGGAAAAAAGTAAAATAAAAATAACAAGGATAAAATATGTAGAAAATATAAAAAGTCAGATTTTTATATTTTCTCTTGATTTTATGGTTTTAATTCTTTATGTAAAGCTAGTTAGTTAATCAAAGAATATAATAAAAGAAGAATTATGTTAAAATAATGATTATTTATACATAAAATAATAAAGCTCAATCAGGGGATAACGAGCTATCTTTCATGGCTAGATAATCAAGAATGAATATCACTCACTACCATCGCACATCTAAATGATTCCTCACATGGCTCGATTCTATTCTAGGCTTGAGCACCTCTCTTTTCTCACTCTAGCTTTCATATGCTTCTTTCTTGATCGCAAAGGCTCTCGCAAAAAAAGGTGCACGGGATAGTCCAGAGTGTTGGAAAATGACTTAGATGAGTAATTGGACATTTCTAAGATCCAATTGCCACCGTGAGATTAACCCCACATCATATGTGAGTGAGACTCTGGGGAGTCAGTAAGTCTATATAAAGAGCTACATACCCATGTACTCATTGAGACAAAGCAGTAGAAGAATTATCCTTTTGAGGTGTTATCCTGTGATTTCATCGAGCTCCTCACGGAATAGGGTTCCACGTAAAATCTACGTACTCTTCATCTTTGTCTTTCTTGGTAAGATTATCGCTTCCGCATTATGTTTCTCCACATAAGTATTAACTCGTGAATTGGGATAAGCATGTTTATGTATATGTATATATGTGCACGAGGAGGCCCATATATATTCCTTTTATTAATCTAATGGTTCGCAATGCCATTATCAAAATTCTGAGACGATCTAGGCGTCTCTGAATTGCTATTATTCGGATGTGGGTATGTGTACTTTCCACCAAGAGAATTTCTCAAGTCTTGGGATAAGAGAAATCCTTGCCTTTGTAAAGCAAATGCTTAATTATTCCTAGCATGTGTATTGGAATTAGTGGATTGAGCTTCGCAGATGATAAGGAATACCTCCTTTAAGGAATTTACACCATTGGTGGACTTCCCAACTGGAAAATGAACGAGCAAGAAGCAGGGCAATCTGTCCACTAAGCCTTAACTTGTCGATTGCCTCTCTCATGGTCAAATTTCTCAATCCTCCAACAATTAACTAATATATCTCAAGGGTTCAAAAAATATCTCAACCTAACATTAGTACATCTAAATTTCTGAGTCGGGGGATTGTTATAAGTCCCTTGAAAATATATTAATAATGCGAGCGATGTGATGTGTCCTAAATCGATCAATAAACTTAGTGATGCCATATTGAGACAACAAGATGGGTGAATACTAAGTTCATTCATATCAAAGTCAGATAGATAGGTAGAGAGATTGAGTTGAGGAAGAGGGGATAATGAAAAGTAGTCATTCCCTTGAGAGAGTTTGTGCTTCTTAAAAATGAACGGAAAGTGACTTATAAGGAAATTTTTACATTGATAATCATATTTCTAACGTTTTTGTATTTCATGATTCCGGGAAACTAATTTCCATCACATTTTACCACTATAAGGTGTCATTCAGATAATAAAACAGGAAGGATAAAGAATAAGCGGAGTTTATTCCTCAATATGTTTGATTGGTATAATAATTTGAGGTAAAAAATGAGATAATTGATAAATAAAAGCTTAATAGCAAGGACATGTGGTAGTAATTTTAAATGTATTTATTTACATACTAAAATTATTTGGTAACATAGAGAAATATATATCGTATTTAAATTTATTGGCCGAGAACTTAAAAAAAAGTGTAACAAATTTACAAAGGCGAATTCGAATTTCACAAAAACTCGTTGGAGTTTACAAACACATCGAAATCCATTTCGTTTTAAACGTAATAACAAATTGATAGGTAACTGTATTACGAAAGTACCAAAATTAAACTTCTGAATAGTAAATTATAATGATTAAATGAAATTCTAATTTAAATGAAATATGATGACTAAAATACCCTTATGGATAAGAGATGTTAGATTGAGATCTAACTATCCCTAAGATGAGTTTTCCTCCACCATGATTAGACCCACCTCATTTGAAGATTCCCCTACACAAATGGTCAAAAACTAATAATTTTAAAACAACTATGAAAAAAACAGTTCCTAATAATGGTTGCTAATTGATGCTTCTCACCACAAGGCGATGACATCTTGTTCTTGAAACGTGAAAACATAATCCGAAGATGACAACATGCGTAGGGAACTAAATGGGAGGCACAATGCTCGCGAGGGAGGAACAAATGCGATGTTTGTTCATCAAGACATGCTTTTGAACTCAATAGGACAAAGCTAATAGAATCTCTCTTCAAGGAAACTTAGGAAGGGGAGTGAACTTGCTTCGAAGTAACATGAAAGGAGAAGAGTCAAAGGAGAACGTAATAAGAGTTAGGTTCAGATTATAATACAATTTTTAAAAATTTGCATTTACTTTAAAATAAGCAATCGACTTTGACTAATTTCTATGTTGAGAAAAAATCAGTTGGTTGAACCATTTTCCTCGGATTCTTCGTTCAACCAGTTGAATAGGTTGGCTGCTAATTGAATTGAATCATTCGAATTCGATTAGGATTCGTTCGATAAAAATTTGAAAAAAGTTTGATTCGAAATCAAATGAACTGAATTTGAATTTAACTTTTGGATTCGATTCCCAAATGAATCGAATCTGAATTCACTTGGATTCGTTAGATAACAATTTGCTTCGATTCGATACACACAAATATGATATGGTATGAAGCATTATATATATATGTAAATAAATGTAATATATTTTGTAAAATCCCCACACATGATACACAAGTTAATATAATAAATAAAATTTTTCATCGTCTTATATTAAACATCTCAATTTTGGGATGCCCATTGCATACACCATAATCCCTCTATACTTCCCCAAATTCTCTCTCCCCTTGTCACTCATGAGAAAAAAATCCTAACATTTGCTTCTGCTCTCCAACATTGCCAGCTCCAGCCTCTCGCTCCTGCTCGCTCTCTCCAACGTTGTTGGCTCAGCCTCCCACTCCTGCTCACTCTCTCCAACATCGTCGGCTCTAGCCTCCCGCTCCTGCTTGCTCTCTCCAATGTCGTCGACTCCAGTCTCCCGCTCCTGCCCACTCCCACCACTGACAACACCACCCGTCCAGTAGCCAACCCCACCAACAACTCCCACTCTCCCTCGTCGTTGACAACGACACCGGTTCTAGACTCACCAACGTCGCCAGCATCTCTCCATCATCTCGCAGCTACTGGTATTACCACACACCCCTTTTACCCTAAAATCTTAAAATTTAGGTTCTATCCAAATAACTTATGTGATTCTAAAATACATCATCTGCAAACAAAACACATACTAAATTTTTAAAAACCATCTCGAAGTCACAGATTTCAAATTTCTAACAATCTTTTCCTTAATCACATTCCTAATCCTCCCATCCATCATAACATCAAAATCTTATGATAAGGACAACCAAGCATTTGAATACAAATAATATCTTAGAGACAATTAAGGTATGAATAGATTTCATGGATTTCGAGCTTTTCCTAATTGGCTAAATGCGCAAATAGCTGCAACTAAATTCCATTTCTCATTAAGATTACAAGGGGACAAGGTTATCAAGAAGGAAATATCATCATAATCTTTAATAAGCCCAACTATGCCCCATAAGAGTGCATTTAAATGAGGTAAGCATGAACTGTTCATGCTTGATGTAGAAAAAATATTATATATTAGAAAATTGAAGATCAGAACCATACCAACTGAGTTCGGTGTCTATATACCTCAGATGCTGGATTCCACTCCATAAGTCAGTTCACATCGACCTTTTATGGTTCTATGGAATTTAGTGATTCTTTTTTTCTCAGATATCTTGGAGATAGGTCAGAATGGGAGGGAAGATATGGAGGATTCTTCAGAGAAACATGGAACACAGTCTTCTGGTTATTATTTTGGGCATGCATATCTATTAATCTATATCTTGTATTTCTATATTGATATGAAATTTAAAATATGGTTTCGAGTATGTGTTTTCATTTTGTTTTTAGACGTCTAATTCAAACATACCATCTTCTCAAGATAGTGTCCATGAGAGGGTCATTGAGCATGATGATGATATTAATGAAAAAGTGGAAGCAGAGGGTGAAGAAATAGAAAAATTGATTCCTGAAATAATTAATAAGATTGATAGAAAGAAAAGATCAATGATTTATGAATCATTTACCAAAGAGAATGAGAAAGTTGGTGGAGTGCACGTTGAAAGGTGGAGATGCATTAATTGAATTTTCATCATAGGTACAAAAAGAAAAGATCAATGATTTATCAAGATGTCAATAATTATTTTTTCTTTATATATTCAATTCACCATAGGTACAAAAAGAGCAAATGAGGATTGCAGGAGACATACACGAATGATAAAAGTTAGGTACTTTAATGCAATTTATATTATCTATTGAATTTTACCATTTATGTTAAAAGTTTTTTATTTATCTCAATTATTTTTTCACAAATTAGATCACGAAGTCTATTCAATTCTTTGAAACTTAAAATATCAATATAATTTTTTTATTATTAGTTACATTATTAAATAAAATTCTAATTTGATATAAAATAAATCAAATTTAAATATTCGAAACTCCAAACGAATAGAATTTGAATTTAAATTAGAAATTCGTTTAATATTCGATTCGAATTTGGATTCGAAAGTTTTATAATGAACTGAATCTGAATTTAAGTGGATTCGAATGTATTCGATTCGATTAGCACCCTAGGTTGATCCCATTGAATTTAGAAGGCTATTTAATTATCACAAAACTGTTTGGTCCAAGGAACATGGACTTAGGAGGGACACCTAGATAACACGGTCATTAAATATGTAATACATACATACTATAGTCAAGCGTCGACAATCAAAGACTCGCAATTTTATTCTCATCCCTAATCAACGGAATGTTTCTAGTTCTTCTGGTATGTAATTCTTAATAGGGTAAAATGTATATGTTATCAAGGAGTAGCTAACTTGACTACTCCCACCTGAAGAATTTAAATCACATATTGGCATGATGTTGTCACTCAAATTTCGATTCAGTTCAAGATTCATATCCCATCTATCAAATCTATCAAAATTTGGTCTCAAAATTGCTAAAATGACCTCTTCCAGATGGACATGTTAGGTGTGTCTGTTTTTTTATGAAATTTGAATGACAACATCACGACAATATTTGATTTAAATCCCCCAAGAAGTTCTTTAAAAATATCATAAAAAAATTAAGAAAAAAAGGGTTGAAGTTACAAGGATACAAAATTTAAATATCAAAAATATGGATTAACATTTGAAAACAGACATAAAGAGCATTCCCTTCCTTCCATTCAAAACATCAAATATATTTATTACTGGATGTTTTTGTCATCTACGTATTGTAGCTATAGATGGGGATAAGATGTCTAACTCTAGAAACCAACATTACCACACTGGAACCCCTTTACTATTTATTAAAAGAAAACATCAAATGGCAACTCTGAGGCGAAGTATCATCAAGCACAAGCATTACACGCAGATTTCCATTATTGACTAATACGTTCACATTATACATAAGCACATAAACATTATTACTGCAAAACATAACATAGCAAACAGTAAAACAGCGATTCTCCGTTAACTAAACTTGAACCAGCTGATCGAGGATTAGGGCGGTCGTGACTAGAAGGTACTTAAAGGTTGAACATAACCTTGATGGCGTTGCCGCCGCCAGCGCTAACTTCAAAAGCTTTCTCTACTTCAGCTTGAGAGAATCCAAACCTGTGGGTTATGAGTGGCTTCACATCAATCTTTCCTGAGCTCAGGAACTCAAGGCACAGGGGCCACGTGTTCTTGTAGCGGAAAACCCCGATGACGTCGACCTCCCTGGTATCACACCAGTCACAAAAGAGGAAGATAACATACAGGTGCAACTAAGTAATCAGATTAAGGTATATGAAAGAATAAAAGAAGTGGATATATTGGGATGAGCTCATTACCTTGCTGCAGCAGGCGTCAGTGGAACTGTCATCTCGTTATGGCCCATACCCACAAGGCAGACTTTCCCGCCAGCCCGTGTGGCAGACAGTGCCGTCGACATTGTTTTCTCGAAGCCAGCACAGTCGAAGCACACATCAATATCTGCATCCATGGCTTCTTGGATCTTAATAACTTCTTCACCAACATCCTGGAAAGAACAGGAGGTTAACATCACAGCTGACCAGAGACGGAGGCAGAATGATTTTTAAGAGGCGCAAATAAAAAATAATTGTATTGATCAATGTATAAAATAAACTAGCATATAGAATATTTACAACAATAACAACAAAGTTTATTCCAACATCAAGTAGGGTCGGCTACATGGATTCTTTGCCTCCATTCAGATCTATCTACGGCCAATCTCAGACTTAGATACAACAAACTAAGATTCTTTCATATAGTCTCATTTCAACACTTCTTCTGGGGCGAACACCTACGGGTGTCTCCCCCTTTTTTGGAGTGTCAAAAAAAAAAAACACTTCTTGAGCCTTTCTCGCTCTCTCTTAGCCAGCTCAACATCCCAAAACTCGCATCTCCTAACTGATGCATCAGCCGACCTCCTTTGCAAATAGCTAAATCATCTTAAGTGGTTTTCTCGTATCTTATCATCGATCGGAGCTACACCAACTTTCCTTCTGAGTGCATCATTCTAAATCCGATCTTTACGTGTGTGTCCACACATCCACATTAGCATTTTCATTTCTATTACTGTCATTCTCTGCACATGTCTGTAGTTCACATGCCAACATTTAGATTGTAAATATAGAATATTTACAATGTCAAAAAAATACTATAAAACTCTTTATAAAATTACCTTGTGATAGAAATTATAAACACGTGCACAAGATAACCAGTAAAAAAACATCAACTGCTTATTGATATAGACTTTGTATATTTTAGTATTTAAAAAATTTGAATGAATCTAAATTATCAAATATGTATTTCCTTTTTGTTAATTATAATTTTCCGAGTCTCTTCGAACACATCTCTTGATGAACAATATGTGAATTATATAATATCTTATTAAAAGGAATCTTTGATGCATTGATTTGATAATTCACATCACCTAGTTAACATAAAGTTCTACTTTTTATATTTATGATAATCTAAATGCCAAGTTTATACAATAAAATTCATTCAAATTAAATTTGTTGCATCAAAATTGATATCTGAGGTTATGTGGTCAGGACACTTTCGATCCGGAGTCGTGCTCCTCATTCTTTCTGGGGTGATGTGGTCCTCACTACTTGCTACTTGGTGAACCACATGCCTTCTTGTCTTAGGAGAGAATGTTCCTTTCTCGATTACGTTTTCCAAGGACATGTTCTCCCTTATACTCCGTGTTTTTGGCTCTGTTGCGTTTGTTCACCATCTGACGCTAGGTCGTGACAAGCTCTCTCCTAGAGTTGTCAAGTATGTCTTTGTAGGCTACTCTCGTACCCAAAAAAGGTATTGTTGTTTTGATCCAGTATGACGAAAGTACTATGTTAGTACATATACCGCTTATTTTAGTCTATTACGTATTTCTCTCCTACACGTGACATGTTAACTCCGTCCGACTCTAAAAAGGAGGTATACATGCCTCTTCCTCTTATGGTTGCACCACCTCCAGTACCTACACCGCCTCCATCTCCTCCACCAACCTCCACCATGGTCATCACCACCACCGCCTAATACGTTGGCCCATATGTTACCATATTTTTATGTTTACAGCTCTCGCACAACTCCCCTGCTCGTGGGCCTTCCCCATCATCCAGCGTACCCCAAGTATGTAATGATCACATTGTTTCTACTGATGGCACTAGTGATTTGTCCATGCAGCATGATTCTTTATAGGATGAGAAGGTACCCTCTCAAGAGGGTAGTTTACAGGTTCAAGAGGAGGCATGTGATATGGATGTGCCCATTGCTCTGCAAAGCAGAGATGTAATTGTGCTACATATCCTCTTGTAGCTCATGTTTCCATGGCCCAATTCTCAGAGAACTTTAGGAGATTTGTTGTGGGACTGTCAGTCGTGGAGATATCACGGACATATCATGATGTGATATAATATAGCCCATGGTGTCTTGCCATGGAAGAGGAGATGGACGCGCCGCATGTCACATGGAGCTCTCCCCTAGAGTTGTCAAGTCTGTCTTTGTAGGCTACTCTTGTACCCAGAAATGTTATCGTTGTTTTGATCCACTCCGACGGGAATACTTTGTCAGTGCTGATGTAACCTTCTGTGAGTATGTTATGTATTTCTCTCCTACAAGTGACAGGTTGACTCCATCAGACTCAAGTAAGCAGGTTTTCATGCCTCTTACGCCTGCACCACCTCCAGTACCAACTTTGCCTCCACCACCTCTAGTACTAACTCTGCCTCCACCACCTCCAGTAGCTACACCTACTCCTGTGGCTGCCCCTGGACCGCCACCGAGTACCTTGACTCAGTTTTTGCCATGTATCTTTACTCGCAGGCCTCACACTATTCCCCCTTCTCATGGGCCTTCCCAATCATCCATCACACCTCAGATATGAATGAGCACAATGTTTCTGCTAATGGTACTCGCAATTTGTTTATGCAATTGGATTCTGTACAGGATGAGCACGTACCCTCTCAGAAGGATTATTTATAGGTTCAAGAGGAGGTAGGTGATCTTGATGTGCCTATTGCTCTGCAAAAGCATAGACATACTTGTGCTACATATCCTCTTGCAGCCCATATTTCCTTGGGTCGACATTCAGAAGACTTCCATAGATTTGTCGTGAGACTGTCAACCGTGGAGATACCACAGACATATCATGAGGTAATATAGGACAGTCAGTGGCATCTTGCCATGAAGGAGATGGTTGCGCTATAGTCACGCGACACATGGAGCATTGTTACAACTCCTACATGAGCATCCGTTGTTGGATGCATGTGGGTGTTTACAACACCGAGCAGATGGCAGCGTTGATCGCTACAAGGCAAGATTTGTGGCATGTGGGTTCACCTAGACATATGGGGTGGAGTATCAAGATACTCTCTCTAGAGGCTAGGTAGTATACACAGTGTATTCTTTTTATTGCATTGACACGGGATTGGCCCCTATATCGATTATATGAGAAGAATGTATTTCACTATGGTGACCTACAAGAGGAGGTCTATATGCAGCAGTCACCTGATTCACTGCCGAGGGGGTGTGTCAGAAGGCTTGCAGGATTCATAAGTCAATCTATGACCTTAAGTAGAGTCCAAGAGCATGGTTCTAAGATCTCTCAGATTTGATAGAGAGACAAGGGTTTGTGAGATCGATTGTTGATCATTCACTATTTGTTCAAAGGTCTGAGAGAGGTACAATTGCCATTCTCGTTTATGTTAATGATATCATTATTACATGGTAGGATGAACAAGGCATCTAGGCTGCTAAGAATTTCATGGGTCAGTAGTTTGTAACCAAGGACCTTGGCAGCCTATTTTATTTAGCATGGAGTTTGTCGGGAATCAGTAAGGTCTTGTGATGATCCAGACGAAGTACATTACAGATCTTCTCTCTGAGATAGGCATGGCAGATTGCAGGCCTGCCACTACTCTCATAGACCCGAGCATGATGTTGTATGATGATGACATCGAGGAGGTAGACAAGAGGAGGTACATGGAGCTTGTTGGGAAACTCATATACATGACCATCACCAGGCCAGATATATCCTTTGTAGTGAGCAAAACGAGTCAGATCATGAAGCAACCTATACAGGCACATATGGATGTAGACCATATGATTATGAGGTATATGAAGACCTTACATGTCATTGGTCTTCTATTTAGCAGAGACACATCCCTTACCATTACAACTTGGGTAGATGCAGATTATGCGAGGTGCCCTAAGGATAGGAAGTCTACCTCTGTCTTTGCAGTGTTCATAGGAAGTTCTTTGGTGTCATGGAAGAGCAAGATGTAGACAGTGGTCGCCAATCCAGTGCAGAATCAGAGTACAGAGCCATATCACATGTGAGTACAGAGATGAGGTGGGTCAAATATGTTCTTACTGACCTAGCAGTTGAGGTGCCTCTTCCCATACACCTCCAATGCGACAACCATACCGCTCTCTTTATTGTCAACAATGCAGCCTACCATGACAGGGCCAAGCATATCAAGGTAGACTGTCACCACACTCAAAACATGATTCAGAAGGGCTTCATCTCCATAACTCATGTTAACATAAGAGACCAGACAACATTAGTGTTCACCAAGGCCCTAGCCAGAGGGTCATTCGAAAGATGTTCCAAGCTTTGCATGATTGATATCTACGCTTTAGCTTGAGGGGGAGTGTTGAGATATTAGTTATCTATTATTTCTTTTATGTATTCACTTTTCTTTCCATCTTCTTTCTATAATTTACCCAACGGGTTTCTCCTCTATATAAGATAACCCTAAGACCTCATTAATCAATACATAGTTTTCTCTCAACACATTGCACATCATCCCATGTAACAATGATATCATCAACATAGATCAATATAGCAATTGTACCCCTCTGAGTCCTCCGAACAAACACTGAAGCAATCGATCTTGTTGAGATATTTGTTATCTTTTGTTTCTTTTATGTATTCTCTATTCTTTCTGTCTTCTTTATGTAATTTGCTCAATGGGTCTCTTTTCTATATAAGAGAACCCTAGAGCCTCATAATAAACAAGTTATTATTTTCTCTCAACATGGTATCAGAGCGACGGTCCTAGATCGAAGTTCTTGTACCCCACCAGTGCCCTAGCTCCTACCTACTACCCTCGCACGCACCGCATGCAGACACCACCCTCAAGCACAACCCCCACGCAGCATCCGACCATTGCAATAGCTCTCACATGGCCCCCAGCCACCGCAATAACCATCCACACGGCAACCCTCCACGTGACTCCCAGTCGTTGCTGGTACCCCTCTATGCGTAACACGTGCTAACGTGGGCGTCTGCGTGCATCCGCGCGCCACCACGAGCCTATGAACACCACTCTAACGTCACTAACTATCCTCGGGGTCTGTTTCTCTCATCTCCGTTGTAAAACTGCAGTCTAAAACCGTCTGATTTTGATCAGAAAACGTGATTTCGGACCTACAAATCACTTTTTCCGAACTTAGTGCAGATTGAGGACTGACGAGGATGGTTGTATGAGTCTACATGTACAACCAATCCTCTATATGTTCGCGTAGATTTTCTTGGATCATTCTACTTCCCAGCCGAGTTCCGTTTCGATGTTCTTTTGATCATATCAGAAAACGACGGCGTCTTCTCTTCATATGGTGCCTTCAAGGGCCCGACTCCCATCGTGAATGCTGATAGGACCAACTACGAGTTGCGGTCCATGCAATTTATGACCCTTATGCAGTGCAATAACATGGAGCACATTCTGACATAGCTTGAGCCGATGGAAAGGACTGGAGACAATACTTTGTGGAAGCAAGATGACGTATATGTGCGTGTTTGGCTCACTGGGACTCTCGTTACAGAGATCGTCAACGACATTGTGAACCATATTACCGCCAAGGTGACACGGGATATTCTGACAGCTACTTATGCACAAGCAAAGAACGAGGCCAAGCTTCTTCAGCTTCAATTTGATATATACACGGTAAAACAGAATTGTCGTCCTTTGCATACCTTCCATTCTTCGCTTTGATGCATGTTTGAGAAGCTTCACAGCTTCATACTTGTTACCACTTTCACGGAGCAACAGATAGCATAGAGGAACTCCACGACGATCGGAGTTTTCTTGGCAGACCTGGATCCATAATATAAGGTGACATGCGCACAACTTCTTACAGGTGCAATCATACCTCCCATGTAGGAGGCCTACATTCGCCTCAGTAGGCTTCTTATCACACCCGCTGCCACCACACATACCTCCTCAGTGATGACCGCATATCGCAACAGGGGAGATTTTACACAGTTCAGAGGGTGTGGTCCCCATGGAAAAGGACGTGGACGTCAGTGTAGCCATTGCACCTATTGTTGTCACCCAGGTCACTTTGAGGACACATGCTATCAAAAGCATGGATACCCCACATCTGCTCATGTGACCGAGCAGATAGAGCCTTCAGACAGTTCAGGTCCTCAGACATATCCCCCACCTTGATGATATAGTCTCCCATTTGAGGGAGATAATGACTCATGTTGCTAGCACCACTACAGGTTCCACATATGTTGCAGTTGATGTTAGAGCCTCTTCAAGCTTCCTAGGTATAGCCTATGCTTTTACCAGTTGTAGTAGGGCAGATATGACAGAGTGGATCATGGACTCTGACACTTCTCACGATATATGTGGAGATAGAGCAAAATTCCGTTCTTATAGATATATATACGCCTCGGTAAATGGGTCGTTAATGCGAACATGGTTTACTTACCCATTACAGGACAGGGGGAGATGCATTTGATGCCATCCATCCATCTGCAAAATATTTTATATGCTCCTGACTTTCAGATGAACTTGCTTTCTATTAGTCAGATTACGAAGGATTTGCATTGTTGTACTATTTTTGATCCCTCTTCTCTTGTGTTTCATGACAAACTCACGGGTAGAGTGATTGGAGTGATCGTGAGCAGCTAGGACTCTATAGACTAGTCCAACCTCCTCATGTTGGTGCCCCTAGTATTCCCACTGGACCAATCTCACTATACTTGTGGAATCTTCGGTCCGACGACCTTCCTCTACAGATGTTGTGCCATGTGCTCCTAAAGATTTCCCCACGATCTTCCTTCCAGTGAGAGGATTGTCAACTTGAGAAGCATCACCGCTCTTCTTTTCCTGATCGCCAGAGTCGTAGCAGTATTCAATCATTTGAGCTTATTCATTTAGATATTTAGGCTCCAAGTCGTATTCCAGATTACCTTACCTGAAACACCATTTTTATCTTGTTGATGTGGATGACCACTCTAGACTTTCTTGGATTTTTCCGTTATAAAAACAAGTCTGAAGTTGGGTCTGTTATTAAATCATTTAATAATGAAATAAAGAACATTTTCTCCACTACTGTCAGGTTTTTATGCTCTGACAATGCCTTAGAATACTGCACATTAAAGCTATCTGAGTTCCTCAGATCTCTTACCATCATACACCAGACCTAGTGTGCCTACACATCATGATTTAAAAACATTGGAATTGGAATCAAAGTAACTAAGTTAAGCACATTCAGAACCCCCATTTTGTTTATGGAAGATATCGAATGGCATTGAGAAGAGTCGTTTGATTAAAAAAATATACATAATGATTAATGAGATAATGTTTCTTTGGTGTAAAGATTTATCTACAAAAATAACAATAAACAACAAAGCCTTTTCCTACTTTAAGTAGGGTCGGCTACGTGGATTTTTTGCCTCCATTGAGATCTATCTTGGGTTATTCTTGAGCTTAGATCCAAAAAACTAAGATCTCTTCGTATAGTCTCATTCCAACACTTCTTGGGCCTTCCACGCACTATTTTAGCCAGTTCAACATTCCAAAACTCACATCTCCTCACCGGTGCATCAACTGACCTCCTTTGCAAATGGCCAAACCACCTTAAGCGATTTTCTCGCATCTTATCTTCGATCGGAGCTACACCCACTTTCATTCTGATGGCATCATTCTGAATCCGATCTTTACATGCATGCCCACACATCCACCTTATTATTTTCATTTCTGCTACTGCTATTCTCTGCACATGTCTATGGTTCACAGGCCAACATTCAGATCTATAGAGCATAGCAGGTCTCACCACTGCTTTGTAAAACTTTCCTTTGATTTTGTAAGGAATTTTCTTATCACAGAGAACAGTAAAGGCTCCTCTCTACTTTAGCCAACCTGCATTTACTCTATTTGTAACATCTCCATCAATTTCTTCATCATGTTGCAAAATAGAACCTAAGTATCTAAAAGAATCTCTCTTCTGAATGTTGTCATCACCAATCTTAACATTGATTCCTTCACCATTGCTTCCATCAAAAGTACACTCCATATATTTAGTCTTAGCCCTACTTATACGAAATCCTTTAGTCTCCAAAGCATGTCTCCAGACCTCAAGCTTCTCATTTACTCCGTTTCTAGTCTCATCAATCAACACAATATCATCGGCGAATAACATACACCAAGGTATCTCATCCTGAATGTGACTTGACAACTCGTCTATAATCAAAGTAAAAAGGAATGGACTCAAAGTTGAACCTTGATGCAGACCAATGCTGATGTCAAAATAGTCAGTCTTCCCAGACTGTATCCATACACAAGATGAAGCCCTATCATACATATCTTTTATGAGGTTAGTGTATATGATAGGTACATGTCTCTTCTACAAAACTCTCCACATTATCTCTCGTGCGCCAGAATCATAATCCTTTTCTAAATCAATAAAAATCATATGAAGGTTCTTTCAAATAGTGTTCTTTGAAGAACACTATTTAGGAATTTGTCTCGAATTCGTTCGGAGCTTTTAATCATGGATTTAAGCAAACATCTATTCACAAAAATAAATAAATAAAATGTAAATTAATGTAATAGTATAAAATAGATTACCTAGTTATGAAGAGTTTAGCCAATAGTTCCGTGGAGGGCAATGTAGGAAATATCGATATTGTATTGGTCCGCTTGGTCGAAAATGACGTAAAAACGATTTTCTCACGAATTAAGATCATCTTAGTTATTAAAACAATAAATAATATACAAATGCACATTTAAATTCAAGAATGAGGTGTATTTAGCTCACTAATACACATTATATCGCAAAAATTGCTGGTTGTTAATGCTGACAGCTAACAATTGAGCTAACTAGTGATTGTTGAGATGTCTTCTAGACATGTGATTCTAATTTGATCAACATTAGACTTGTTTTCATCTCTACTGCCAAAGAGGGTGAAGTCCACCAATTGAAGAACCATCGTATGCACCCCCCGTAGCACCATACCCTACTTGACGAGGGTCTCGATGAAACAATATATATAATTTACGATGTGTTTTAATACTAGGAGTAGTAAAATAAGCAATGAAATCAAGCTTACAATGTAATATCAGTGATATATAGATACCGGTGAAATATCGACGATATCAATCGATATCCAGGAAACTTTGTACTGAAACCAAACAATTTAGAACAATATGGCTCGATATATCATTGATATCTCGCGAGATATCAATTGATATCTGGTAAATCCATATCTATATGAATATCGTTATGGGCTCTCCACCGATATTGATATATCGCGATATGGCCTACTATGCATGAACATCCATTGTTGGATGCAAGTGGGTGTTTACAACACCGAGCAAATGGCAGCGTGGATCGTTACAAGGCAGGATTCGTGGCATGTGGGTTCACCTAGACATATGGGGTGGACTATCAAGATACTTTCTCTCTAGTGGCTAGGCATTATACACTGCCTAATCTTATTTTTGTTGTAGTGACACGAGATTGGCCCTTATATCATCTATATAGGAAGAATGCATTTCACTAAAGTAACCTATAAGAGGAGATCGATATACATCAACCATCTAGTTCGTTGCCGAGGGGGAGTGTCAGAAGGTTTGTAGGCTTCATAAGTCAATCTATGGCCTTAAGCAGAGTCATGGTTCCAGAAGCTCTCGGATCTGATATAGAAACAAGGGTTTGTGAGATCGACTGTTGATCATCCAATGTTTGTTCAGAGGTCTCAGAGAGGTACAATTGTCATACGTGTTTATGTCGATGATATCATTATTACATGGATGATGAGCAGGGCATCTATGCTGCTAAGGATTTCCTAGATCAACAGTTTGTAACCAATGACCTTGGCAATCTACTTTACTTCCTTAGACGGGAGTTTGTCAGGAACCAACTAGGTCTTATGAAGACCCAGAGGAAGTATGTTACGGATCTTCTCTATGAGACAGGCATGACAGATTCTAGGCCTACCACTACTCCCATAGACCCGAGCATGACAATGTATGGTGATGACACTGAGGAGGTAGACAAGGGGAGGTACATGGAGCTCGTTGGGAAGCTCCTATATGTAACCATAACCATGCCAGATACATTTTTTACAGCAAGTAAAGTGAGTCAGTTCATGGAGGAGCCTAGACAAGCACAGATGAATGGAATCCATATGATTCTAAGGTATTTGAAGACCTTATCCGTCACTGGTTTTCTATTCAACAGAGGTACATCCCTTGTCGTCATAGCTTGTGCAGATGCAGATTGTGCGAGATATCCCAAGGATAGGAAGTCTACATCTGGCTTTATAATATTCATAGGGAGTTCCTTGGTGTCATAAAAGAGTAAGAAGCAGACAATGGTCGTCAGATCTAGTACAAAATCAGTATGGCTATGGCACATGCTAATACATAGGTGATGTGGGTCAGATCTGTTCTTATTGACCTAACAGTTGAGATGTCTCTTCCCATACACCTCCAATGTGACAACCCGCTTCTCTCTTCATTGTCAACAACCCAGTCTTCCATGAGAGGACCAAGCATATCGAGGTAGACTGTCACTACAGTCGAGACATGATCCAGAAGAGCTTCATCTCCACCACTCATGTGCTTTTCCAGATATGTTCCAAGTGAGCATGATTGAAATCTACACTCCATCTTGAGGAGGGGTGTTGAGATATTAGTTATCTTTTATTTCTTTTATGTGTTCTTTATTATTTCCGTCTTCTTTATGTAATTTTTCCAATGGGTATCTCCTTTATATAAGAGAACCCAAGGACCTTATGAATAAGCAAGTTATTATTTTCTCTCAACAGATATCAAGAACCCACACAACTCTATCAAGTCAGAGAGCTTCCGAAACCATGCTCTGGGACTCTTTTTAAGACCATGGATAGTCTTATGAAGTCTGGAAACCATTTAAATCTAGGGATATTTACACCCATAACCCTGAGTAGTTCCGTAATTACCCCAGGAACCCTCGATGAATCATAATTACATGAGTAACCCCGAATAATCCTTAACTCTTACATGACATAACCCTGTGTTATGTTCAATTTGGTATGGCCGTTATACTTGACGGTTTCCGTGAATAAAAAAACAATATTGTCCCTAATACTCCTTCTTATTTACAAATCATGCCACCTCCAGCACATGGTCTGGCAACCCCCACCCAATGCCCCCGCACACCGCCCTGAGAGTGGAGGACGAGCTGCCCACCAGCGCCTCTGCACCCGGCCGCCAAACCCCGCGTCGTCGCACGCTCAGCTGCACCCCGGTCGCCGCCCCTGGCTCCCTCAAGCTCCACCGGTTGCCCTGCCTCCGGTCCCCTCTCCCATGAAGCTCCAGCTACTGCTCGCATGCCCTACCTCCGCCCCCTCTCTCGTGAAGCTCTAGCACCGCCTTCACCGCACCCCCTGGTAGCCCGCATGTCCCACCTCACATGCGGGCAGCTCTAGCAGTGATGGGGCTTCAACCAAGAGGAAATATAGCAGCTGCACGGCTTTCATGTACAAGATCGTCGCACTGTCCATATTATCCATTAGTTCTTCCACCTGCAACATAGATAAAACACAAGTTGGGTCTAGCAGAGTATGTTAATGGTGGTGATAGTAGTAGTATCACATACCGCACCATTTCGATCCAGGGACAACGCAGATTGGAATATCATCTCCATCGCATCTGGCATCTCTGCAGCGTCTGGAATTTAAAAAGAGGATGTGCATCAGGGACTATTTATCTACTATTTGTGGATTTAATAGATTAACATACTATCAGAAGGTCCAAGATTCTTTGCCAGTTCCTCAGCATTTTCGACTTCAGATAAAAACGCCTTCTCAATTTGAGAATGAACATCCTGAGGTAAAGAATCTGTACAGGTGAGGGATTCTCGGGGGACTTGAGACTCCTTTGATTTCACGTTGCCTCTTGACCTCGCCTCCTGTGATGGACTGCCTTCTATAGCTGAAGCAGCTTGTCATGACAGATATGCAGTGCTTGCTTCCAAATTGCAAGAATCACCAACTGAATCGAGAAAGCTTCTAATGTCCCACCTCACATGTCCCGCCTTCACCGCACCGCCTTCACCGCATCTTTGGTGCCACCGACAGTTGGAGGGCAGCTCTAGCAGCTGCTTCTTTGACTGGTTTTGCTGGGCCAATGGCTGTCATCGGGGCTATAGTAGCTGTTGCACCCCCTGCCTCCCCTCTCCCGTGAAGCTCCTTCGCCCCCTTCTCGTATGCTCCTGCTGCACCACCACCCGCCCCCTCCCGGTCGCTGCTCGCTTGCATGCCCTGCATCCGCCCCCTGTCCCGTGAAGCTCCAGCACCGCCTTCGCCACAACCCCCCCCCCCCCCGCGCCTCTGTAAGACCCACCCCCGCTGGAGAGCTTCATCTGCGCCCCCCTCCCCTCGCCTGGGCATCACCCGCGCGTCGCCCCCAGGTTCCCTTCGCACCCCCGCCCTCCACCCCCACCCCCAAACCCAAGCCGCCGATCTCCGCCTGCACACCCTCCCCCACCCAATTCCGAGCTCGGGAGGCCCCCCCCGGCCTGCCATATCCCAGTTCGGAGCCCGCAACCTCCCCCTAGGAGAGGTCGGAGCCCGCAAACCCCCGCCCGCTGCCTACCCCTGTCGTCACCCTCTCTTCCTCGTCACCCACCTTTTCCTCTCTTTCCTTTCTTTTTCTTTTTTTATTTTGGGTTAATCCCAACGGTTAGATTGTAGCTTAGTTAGATTAACTCATCTATCTAGTTGAGTTAGTGAACTAAACTAACAGAAGGTCATGCATGTAAAACAGAGTAATTATTCAAGGCCTTCAGTGTAATTCGTTATTATAGAGGATTTCTGGGGTAATTACCATATTACTCAGGGTTATGGGTGTAAATATCCCTTAAATCTACCCTCAACAACGAACTCATGTTGCTACTGCATGTATACTTCCTCCTGTAGGTCATCATAGTGATACGCATTCTTGGCATCAAGTTGGATAAGGACCAGTCTCGTATGACCGCAACTGAGAGAAGGATCCACAATATAGATTGACGAGCCACGAGAGAGAAAGAATCCTGACAGTTCACCCCATATGTCTGGATGAACCCACGAGCCACAAGCATGGCTTAAAGTATCCTAACAGTTCACCCCATATGTCTGGATAAACCCACGAGCCACGAGCATGGCCTTCTAGCGGTCAACACTACCATCTGCTCAATGCTTCACTGTAAACGCTTACTTTCATCCCACCACCGATGCCTCTATAGGAGTTGTACCAACGTACCACATGACTGTAACGCGACCATCTCCTCCTCCAAGGCAAGACGCCAATGACGGTCTCGCATTGCCTTATAATATGTTCGTGCAATATCTACGATTGATAGACCCATGACAAACTTCCTAAAATCCTTTGAAAAATGTCCAAAGAGACATTGGCTGGAGAGGATACATCACGTACATCTCCACTTCTGCGGAGCAATGATACATCAAGGTCATTTGCATCCTCCTCAACCTGTAAACTAGCCTCTTCAGAACCCCCTAATGGTCTAATGGTAGAAGCAGCGGCTCCTACTAAAAAAGACTAGGGTTCGAATCCCCCCTCCAACCCCCCCTTCTAGTACTAAAAAAACTAGCCTCCTAAGAAGGCACCTGCTCATCCTATAAAGTAGCATGCTACATAGAGAAAATACTAGTTCTATCAGTAGAAACAATGTGCTCAGAACATACCTAAGACATGTTGGATGATGGGGAAGCCTATGAGCAGGAGAAACCATAGGAGGCCTACGAATGTAAAACTGTGGCAAAAGTTGAGCCAACGTACTGGGTGGCGGTGGTGGAGGAGCCACAGGAGCTGGTAGAGCTGGTAAAGGTGGTGGAGGAGCTGGTGGAGCCGGTGAAGGTGGTGGAGGTGCTGGTAGAGCTGGAGGTAGTGGTGACATAAGAGGAGGATGCATGTATACCTCCTCTCCAGAGTAAGATGTAGTCAACATGTCACCTATCGAAGAGAAATATATGGTAGACTCAAAAAGGTGACATCAGCATTGACATACTACTTCCGTCTAACTGGGTCAAAGCAATGATACCCCTTCTGGGCCTGAGAGTCGCTAACAAAGGCATACTTGGTAGCTCTAGGGAAAATCTTGTCACGACCAGGAGTCATGTGGTGCACGAATACAGAGCCAAAAACACATGGTAGAAGGAAGAACATGTCCTTCTCAGGAAACGCAATCGATAAAGGAACTTTCTCTCCTAAAACCGAGGACGACATTCAATTCACCACGTAACAGCCCTCACCCTCTCTTCCGATGCTCGATACCGTAAATACTAGATGACGTGGTTGACTTTTTCTTTGTTTTCTTGCGGGTCCTCTGTCTCGGGTTGGTAGCGGTTGGGTAGTCATTTCTCCGGGTGCAGAGATTTCCTCTGTGATTAGGGCGAATTGCTGTTCGCACTTTTTCGGTATGACGAGGCCTCTTTCGTTTTTCGTGCTTGGATAGTGCGTTCTGGCAATCTTGATCCCCGGGGCTAGGTACGACCCGAAGCGGGGAGCCTACTTCTCACTGGTTTGACCGGAGCTTTTATATACTAGTTGGAAGTCAGTCTTCATCACTGAAAGCAAGTCTCATCCTGGCTCTCATCAAGTGCTTTCTTCAAGGGACTGGAGAAGTATGAGAGTGCTTGCTTTCCCATCCCGTCGAGTGAGAACCGCAACCCCCAAAAAAGAATGGGAGGCATGACTAAATCAGAAGGGTCCTGATCACATCAAATAAGCGACGGTGTTTGCATTTAGCAATACCGTTCTGCTGGGAAGTGTACGCACACGAGGTCTGGTGTATGTTGCCAAGACACCTGAAGAACTCAGAAAGTTATAGTGCAGAACTCTAAGGCATTGTCAAAGCATATTTATTTAACAGTAGCAGAAAAATATTCTTTATTCAATTATGAATGATTGAATGACGGTCCCAACCTCAGACGTATTTTTCAAAAGAAAAATCCATGATAGTCTCGAAAAATCATTCACAACTACAATATAAAATATGTAGCCCTCATGATCAAGAACACAACTGGGATCTTAAATGTCAAAATAGACTAATTCAAATACATGACTGCTACTACGACTCTAACAACCACAGGAAGAAGACCGGTGATGCTACCCAGGCTGTCAAGCCTCGCACTAGAAGGTGGAATGAGTGGATACCTATGTGAGGACATGGCACAACTTCTGCAGAAGAAGGTGACCAAAACGCAGATGTTAAATGTAAGATGAGACTGATCCAGTAGAAATAGAAGAAGCACCATTATATGGAGACTGGACCAGTATGTAGAGCCCTCCTTGCTCACGCCCGTAACCAATCACCATGCCCGTGATTATGCTATGAAACACAAGAGAAGAGGGGTTAAAATGGCACAACAATGTAAGTCCTTAGTGATTTGGCTAATAAAAAGTAAATTCATCAAAAAATCTGGAGCATGTAGTACATTTTGCATATGTATGGACGTCGTCAAATAGACCTCTCCCTATCATGTAATAGAGGAATGAGTCTCTTCTGCAATGACAATTGATCCTCATGGAGGGACAAATTTGTATGAAGTAAACTGAATCATGTCTCTACATAAATGGTGGGATGCATCTTAATCCATGATCCACTAAGTCATATCTACCCTGCGTCAACTGGAAAGAGCATATGCTATACCTAAGGAGCTAGATGATGCTCTGGAAGAAGCTACAACATCTAATGGACCTGTAGGTGCATTAGTAGTGTTGACAGTAGGAGTCATTTTCTCCCTCAAACGAGAGACAATATCGTCTAACCTCTGACCTATAGTAGGGGCCGAACTGGTAGTGGGCCAACCTGCTTGGTCACATGAGAAGATGTGTGATAGACATGTTTCCGATAGCATGTCTCCTCCGAATGAATAGGACGATGACAATAGGTGCATGGACCATACTGATATCTGTCTCCTCTGCCATTGACACCACACCCTCTGAATTGAGAAGTACCTCTCATCTCGTGAGATGCAACTATCGCTGAGGAGGTTTGTGTAATGGCGACGGATGGGATAATGATCCTACTGAGACGACTATAAGTCTCCTCCATACAAGGGATAGCCGCACCGGTGAGAAGCTAGGTACATGTTGCTTCGTATTCAAGATCTAGGGTAGCTAAAAAAACTCTAACCATCATGACATTCATGTACGCCATCTGTTGCTCAGTAGATATAGTCATTGTCATGAAGCTGTGAAACTTCTCGAACATGCCATGAAGCGAAGAGCAGAAGCTGTGTAGAGGATGACCATTTTATTTGACTGTGAAGATATCAAACAACTGAAGAATATTGGTCTTATTCTTCGCCTAACCATAAGTGGCTGTCAGGATATCCTACATTGTCTCGGCAATGGAATGATTCACAATATCATTGGTTATCTTTGTGATAAGAGTCCCGGATAGCCAGATATATGCATACGCGTCATCTTGCTTCCATGAAGCATTCTCCCCAGTCCTATTAGTTGACTCTGACTGTGTTAGAATGATCTCCTCATTAGGGCACTGCATAAGGGCCAAAAACTGCATGGATCATAACGCATAGTTGGTCCCATCCATCTTGACGATAGGAGTTGATCCCTTAAAGGCATCAGATGAAGAAAAAATGTCACCCTTGTTCTCTAACATGATGATAAAAGGGCTGAATATGAACTCAAATGGGGTTGTAGACCGATCTAGATGTGTCTACACAACCATGTAGGGAGCTGATTGTATGTATAAACTCATACGATTGTTCCAATTAATATAAGAGTTGCTTTAGGATGCACGAAGAAGACTCCAAGGTCTAATTTTACCAAAAACGACCCAAAATCAGGTTGTTTGGTGATGAAATCAAACCTCATAGGATGCAAAAAGAAACTGCCTAGGGTTTATTCACAGCAAACATTGTCGCAAACAACCAACAGTTGCTGCCAATGATGACTAGCGGTAAGGTGTTGCCACTGGTCATGCCTGGCGAGAGCTCCTAAATCCATGTGAGTGCGTTGGGTGGCTGGGTGATGCAACAACTGGTCGAGAGGTCGAGCTGTTGCACTTGGCAATGACGCAGAGGTGGTGTCGGTGAAGCGAGGCGACTGCACAAAGAGTAGAAGGGGGTGTTGAGTACAATTAGGGCATGGTGTACGAGAACTCCATTCTAGGACCGTCGCTATGTATCATGTAGAGAGAAAATAATGGATTACGTTATGAGAGAGCTATGGAGTTCTCTTATATAGAGATGAGAACTCATGTTGGAGAAATAACATAATAGATACAAAAAAAACAAAATACATGAAATAATAAAAAGATAAATAACATAAAACATTTACCTTTTTTCCAAGACCTGTTGAGTCAAAAAAGTTTTCCATTTTTTCCTCAGATGCAACTGCGTAGGAACGATGCTTCTTAAGGCTCATAAAAATAGAGGACAGCATTACCCTTGTGTATTCTCTCGCGCACGCTTTAGGTTTCCCAGATTGGGAACCCATCACCATTGTCAAAATCTGAAGATGCCAAGGACGATTGGGAATTGATCGTGCGAGGGAGTTAATGGAGCGCACATGTAGAGGAGGTTGCATTATGTCGCCTGGAGGAGGTGCGGTCTAGCCTTGATCGAAGATGTGCATGCATCGTGGAGTTTTCTTCACGTAGAGGAGCAGGGGTTGTGGCCTGGAGGCCTCATCGCCTGGAGCCTGAAGGTTATTGTGCGAGAAGAAGGGGATTTGAGACGTCGATGCTAGGGCTTCGAAGATGCATCAACTCATGGGTGATGGTTCCACAGGGGATGCTTTATGCTTGGATGGCGATGGCCAGTAGATGGATGCACGGTGGTCAATAGAACTAGATCATATCCGAGTAGGGCAGTGACTCCACATGGAAACGAAATGCATCGGAGATGACTTGCGTGTGTAGACTGCACTGCCAAGAGAAGAGGACTCTTGCGTGCGACGATTGGGAGTAGTCAGAAAGAAATCTCGAGGAAGAGATCCATCAGTGTGGCTAGAGATGCAACCTGTAAGTTGCTGGAGGCGATTGTGCACAGTGATCATGTGCCTTCTTCTAAGGTTTCACATAAAGAAACCTAACAAGAATTTCTCTTAATGATGAATTTTTGAGATTTGCATAAATAAATCAATATAAAAAATAGATCTCGTCAGTAATTCCCAAAACCGACTCGCTCTGATACCATCTTGAAATAAATAAAGCGGAAGCAAATCGATAACCAAACTCGAGAACATTAAAAGTATAAAACTGTAGAACGCTCAGATTTTAAGTAGAACCCTGATCTGTGAGGAGCAGGATGAAACCACGGGAGAATGCCTCAAAGGACCAGATCTTCTTATTTCAATATCTCAATGGATACATGGGGTATAGGGCTTCTTATATAGCCCTACCGATGGGGCAGAGTCCCATCTATTACATACTCTAACATGCTCAAATAACACGGTGAGTTAAATTTCATACCAATAGATTTCAAACTCCATCTTGCAGTACTATAATGTTAATTTCATCCATGAGCTACAGTTATCGTTTTCCTTCAAGTTGATGTAGCTACAGTTTGACACATTAACTTGAGACTGAGGGGAAAATCTTTTCGATACATACATATTTCTCTGTCCTGTTTTTATTAACTTGAGCCTAACAAGAGGGGAAAATATTTTCGGTATACACACATTTCTCTGCCCTGTTTTTAACCCAGCTCATGTCACAAGCACCGAAATCCATTACCAAACCCAATGCATATAAACAGTTGAGCATCGGCAAACATTGGATCAATTGATCTCTTCAAACTGCATCCTACATGTTAGCATCTAAAGCAAATTATCTATGTAGCATAAGGGCCGACCTTAATGAAAAACTTCAGGGCTAACCTTGATGTCAGGAGATACTCCAATTGCATGATCTGCGCCAAGGGTCTTGGCCATTGATAAACGAGTTTCAGCAACATCCACAATAATTATTTTTGGTGCTCCAAAAGCACGAGCTGCAAGCATAGTTACAAGACCAATTGGACCAGCACCCATGATGAGAACATTGGTCTCAGGTCCAACATCAGCACGCCTACAGGCATGAACTCCAACGCTTAGAGGTTCACACATTGCCCCTTCTTCCAAGCTCACATTGTCAGGCAATTTAAAGCACAAGTCAGCAGGGTGGACAACCTGACAAAAGAAGAATAAAAGAAGAATACAATTTAGTAACCATCGTAACAATTTGTATTCAGAAAATAATAAAAAAGTTTGATTTTGAATAACCAGTCACTAGAAGAAACTGATCGCAAGTTTTACTTTTGAAAGAGTCTAAAAAACTAGTTAGATAACTATCGTGGAAACAACAACAAAGCCTTTTCGCACAAAGTAAGGTTCGCTACATGGATTCTTGGCCTCCATTCAGATCTATCTTGGGTCAATCTCCAACTTAGATCCAAAAACATAAGATTCATTCATTTAGTCTCATTCCAACACTTCTTGGGCCTTCCTCACCCTCTCTTAGTTGGCTCAACATCCTGAAACACACATCTCCTAAATGATGCATCAACCGACCTTTGCAAATGGCCAAACCACCTTAAGTGGTTTTCTTGCATTTTATCCTCGATCGGACCTACACCAACTTTCCTTCTGATTGCATCATTCTGAATCCGATCTTTATGCGTGTTTGTGTCAATACATCCACCTTAGCATTTTCATTTTTGCTACTTCCATTCTCGGCACATGTCTATTGTTCATAGGCCAATATTCAGACAACATGACTTCTTTGTAAAATTTTCCTTTGATTTTCAAAGAAATTTTCTTATAACATAAAACAGTAGAGGATCCTCTCCACTTTAGCCAACTTGCAGTTATTCTACATATCCATCAATTTCCCCATCATACTGCAAAATAGATCCCAAATATCTAAATGAATCTCTCTTCTGAATGTTATCATCACCAATCTTCACCTCGATTCCTTCACCATTGCTTCCATCAAAAGTACACTCTATATATTTAGTCTTAGATCTACATATACGAAACCCTTTAGTCTCCAATGCATGTCTCCAAACCTCAAGCTTATCATTTACTCCATTTCTAGTCTTATCAATCAACACAATATCATCAACAAATAATATACACCAAGGTATCTCATCTCGAATCTGACTTGTCATCTCGTCTATAATCAAAGTAAAAAGGAATAGACTCAAAGCTGAACCTTGATGCAGACCAATGTTGATGTCAAAGCAATCAGTCTTCCCAGACTCGATCCTTGCACAAGATGAAGCCCTATCATACATATCATTTATAAGGTTAATGTATAGGACATGTATTTGTCTTTTCTCGAAAACTCTCCACAATATCTCTTGTGGGACAGAATCATAAGCCTTCTCTGAATCAATAAAAATCATATGGAGGTTCTTCCTTTTAGCTCTCTAAAGCTACCGCCTCACTTGATTGTACAGACCCTTCATCGATGTTATCTTCTGTCATTTCTTTTTCATGCACATCTTCCTTCCTCACAACTGAACAACCCTTGGTTGATCTTCTAGTTCAAGCTCCAGCCAGATTCTTACCTCTGGTTTCCTTCTCTTCCGTGAAAATGAAAGCAACAACTCCACATGACTCTTTTACGAACTTTCTGCCAACGCTAACCTTCTCTGTCAGCTAGTCCTTGCTGACACAAGAATCCGCTTCTTCTGCTTCTCATCCCGCTTCGAAACAACAACATCCAAGCCCTCTGTCGCTATCTCCATTCACATTTCATCCCACATCTCCTTTCCTATGTGGGGCACGTCACCTGAGGCATCTCCACCCTTCCCCAACTCCAGGTCAATGGAGCCCTCTACCTTGCGAAGGTTGTTCACCAAACCCATTTAATGCTCTGGAGACAAGAGGTCATGCTCGAAGGGCCCCTCTCTCGCTCGAATAAGTAGCTCTAGCGAAGTCGGGTTCCCCGAGCCACTGGCTACAATCGGTCCATGCTCGGGATCCAAATTCAGTCCTCCCCTTTCAGCTAGTCTAAGATTCGAATAAGGGAGATCTGTCGTCTTTTCAAACTCCACAGAACCAACTGGTTCCACCACACTACTCGACTTGATTAGGGATCTACCCCGATTCGCCTTAAAGGTTAGCTCAGATAGAGTTTTGGGGAATATCTCCCCGCCGGCCCCCGCCAAGTTAGGGTTCAAAAACTAAACCTCTCCACTCTGAAAATCACAAAACTCCTTTGAAGCCACCACACAAGTTTTAAGTGCTGATATCGATGTTTCGCCAACATAAAAAAGGGCAGTCCATCAGCATGCTGATGAAATCCCGAAATCATGTCAAAAATAAATAAAATCAATTAAGTCCAAAGTAATAGAGAAAATATTAGTTCCTAACTATATAAAAATGGATTTCTACTATCATCTTACATTTGAGGGTTTAAGAAAGTCAAAATGTAATATTGTGTATATTTATTATATAAGGGCATTATATTAACACACTGTCATATGTTAAACATACATGCTATTAAATTATTTAACAAGAAATGACTAGTAATAAAAGTAAAAATTTATAATCAAAGTAAGAAAAGATCTAATATTCAACTAAAATTTGAAGACAAATATAAGAAAAAGCAAGGAAGAAACCTAATATTCAACTAAAATTTGAAGACAAATATAAGAAAAAGCAAGGAAGAACCAATTGAGACAGTAAGCAACCCTCCTTACAAAGGTGCATCAACTCGTGACATCTACAAGTCTTAGGCATGTCAATAATAGTAGCATGCCCCCCTCATATCACCCATATTGATCGATATTTTAGAATATCTAAGAAAATCCCCCTAATTTCACATATATCGTTGAAAGGACCAACATACCGCTAGGTATGCCTCCTGCATTTGAGAATTGGGGCACTCCGCCCATATCAGTACTGAAAAAGCTAAGGAAATGACATGTATCGCTGGCATGCCACCGTCATGCCATGACATCTAAAATAATGGCACCATAACATAGCTATTGTTCGCTTCTGGTGCTACACATACTCGCATGTAATGCCACCTTTTCCTAGTGATAGACATCTCTTTATGTCGATATTACCCTACTGATCAGCACTGCACATCACAGTTTTTTTGTTATTAATGTAGGTCATAATGTCGCTTCCTTATTGTGTTGATGGCGCTCTCCTTACACGATGGAGGGAGGCATGGTATTGTTGGACCTGACAGAAACCGTAATGTACATAGGCAAGATCGACACTCGTAATAGTAAAATCTTAGGTGTGACACTATGGTCTATCCATATGATCGAGTTCATGTACCCAGTTCTAACCATTGTGCACTTCCACTTCAATGTACGATAGGGTTCTACGAACCCCTCTACTAACAATGTCACTGATGACACCACCTTTGAAATATCCTCATGCAGTCCTTAAACTCAGCCATGGCCGGTCCCAAGCCCGGGTAAATGAGGAGGGTTGCGCGTTAGGTAGCCGGCAGCCAGCGCAGGAGAGATAAATTCATAAATAGTGTTCTTAAAGTTCTTCTAAGAACACTATTTATGAATTTATCTCGAAACCGTTCGGATCTTTTAAACATGGATTTAAGCAAACATACAGATTTCGTTGGGGCATTCCCTACTTGCGACGCGTTGCATCGCCCGAATGCAATGAAAAATTGGCAAGGGCCGCTACATCGCAGCCTGGATGTAGTTCAAAATTTGCAAGGGTTCTCGCATGAGGAACGCATGCGGGTAAATAAGCTAGTTCCGCTGCATCACCACCCGGATGCAGTCCAAAATTTGCAAGGGTTCTCGCATAATGGACGCATGCGAGTAAAGAAGTTAGTCCAAAAGAGATTGCAAAGGAAGTTACGGATTGGTAGTTGGAATATCGGTACTTTAACTGGAAATTGATGGAGATAGTGGATACAATGGAAAGAAGGAAGATTCATATATTATGTCTCCAAGAGACTAAATGGGTTGGAGAGAAAGCAAGGGAGATCGAGAAGACAGGCTTTAAACTTTGGTATTCAGGTAAAGATAAGGGCAAAAACAGTGTTGGAGTGGTTGTTCATAAATATTTGAAGGATTGTGTGGTTGAGGTGCAAAGATTTAGGGATCGGATTATTTTGCTAAAGTTGGTGCTTGAAGAAGAAATTCTGAATATCATCTCAGTTTATGCACCGCAAATTGGTTTAGATGAAAGAACTAAACAAGCTTTTTGGGAGGATCTGGATAAGATTTTACAAGGAATCCCACAAAGAGAGATGGTTTGCATAGGTGTAGATCTTAATGGACATGTGGGAAAAGATGTTTCTGGGTATGCAAGTGTGCATGGAGGACATGGTTTTGGGGATAGAAACGAAAGGGAAAAGTCATTCTGGATTTTGTAACTGCATATGATCTTTTCATAGCAAACACTCTTTTCAAGAAGAGGGAGGAGCATTTAATTACTTATAAGAGTGGCTCAATTAGAACACAGATAGATTACTTTGCGTTGAGGAAAAGAGATCGTTTGTGTTGCAAAGATTGCAAAGTAATCCCTGGAGAGAGTTTGACAACCCAACATCGCTTGTTAGTCTTGGATTTACAAATAAAAGGGCTGGTAAAGAAAAGGAAGGTTCCTAAAATCACTAGAACTAGGTGGTGGAATCTTCCGCTGAAGCAATCAAGCTTTAGGGAGATGGTTTTAGAAGATTTATCTTGGTATTGTAGCGGTAGTGCAAATGAGATGTGGGAGGCAGTAGCATCTTGTATCCGAAAGGTAGCCAAAGAGATGCTAGACGAGTCAAAAGGAGGAGCTCCGGGTCAAAAGGAGGCTTGGTGGTGGAGTGAAGGGGTGCAAGAGAAGATAAAAATTAAAAGAGCTTGCTTTAAAGCTATGTCTAAGGATAGAACAGAGGAAACTGTCACAGACTATAAAATAGCGAAGAAGGAAGCAAAGAAGGCTGTAAGCGAAGCTAAATCAAAAGCTTATGAGGTTTTGTATAAAAATCTCAACTCTAAGGAGGGCCAAAAGGATATATTCAGGTTGGCCAAAGCAAGAGAAAGAAAGATCAAAGACCTTTCTCAAGTGAGATGCATTAAGGACGAGGAAGGTCACGTGCTTGTTACTCAGAAGGATATAGAGACTAGATGGGGGCAATACTTCTATAAACTTTTCATTGGAGAAGGAAATAGAGAGATCACATTGGGTGATCTAGCTAGTAGTGAAAGTTACTTGAATCGTGCATGCTATAGACGAATACAAAGAAAAGAAGTAGAGGAGGCTTTGAAGGTTATGAGACCTGGGAAAGGTGTTGGACCGGATGACATCCCTGTAGAAGTATGGAAAGTTTTAGGTGAGCGTGGTTTGACTTGGCTTACAAATCTATTCAATGTTATTTGGCGAAGCAAGAAAATGCCTGAAGATTGGAGGAGGAGTATCGTGGTGCCTCTTTATAAGAACAAAGGAGACATTCAAAATTGTTCAAATTACAGAGGTATCAAGCTGATGAGTCACACTATGAAAATTTGGGAACGTGTGATCGAAAGAAGGTTGAGGCAAGTTTCCCAAGTAAAAGAAAACCAATTCGGATTCATGCTAGGTCGTTCAACTATTGAAGCCACCCATTTGCTGAGGAGAACAATGGAGATTTATAGAGCTAAAAGAAAGAATCTCCATATGATCTTTATTGATTTGGAGAAGACTTATGATTCAGTCCCACGAGAGATACTGTGGAGAGTTTTGGAGAAGAGACAAGTACCCGTCCTATACATTAATCTCATAAAGGATATGTATGATAGGGCTTTATCTTGTATAAGGACCCCGACGGGGAAGACTGACTATTTTGATATCAACATTGGTTTACATCAAGGTTCAACTTTGAGTCCATTTCTTTTTACTTTGATTATGGATGAGTTGACAAGTCACATCCAGGATGAGTTACCTTGGTGTATGTTATTTGCTGATGATATTGTGTTGATTGACGATACTAGAGATGGAGTAAATGAGAAGCTTGAGATTTGGAGACATGCATTGGAGACTAAAGGTTTTCGTATAAGTAGGGCTAAGACGGAATATATAGAATGCACCTTTGATGGAAGCAATGGTGGAGGAATCGAGGTGAAGATTGGTGACGATAACATTCAGAAGAGAGATTCTTTTAGATATCTTGGATCTATTTTGCAACATGATGGGGAAATTGATGGAGATGTTACTAATAGAATAAATGTAGGCTGGTTAAAGTGGAGAGGAGCCTCCGCTGTTCTCTGTGATAAGAAAATTCCTTTAAAAATTAAAGGAAAGTTTTACAAAGCAGCCGTTAGACCTGCTATGCTTTATGGTTCTGAATGTTGGCATGTGAACCATAGACATGTGCAGAGAATGGCTGTAGCAGAAATAAAAATGCTAAGATGGATGTGTGGACATACACGTAAAGATCGGATTCGGAATGATGCAATCAGAAAGAAAGTTGGTGTAGCTCTGATCGAGGATAAGATGCGAGAAACCGTTTAAGATGGTTTGGTCATTTGCAAAGAAGGTCAACTGATGCACCGGTTAGGAGATGCGAGTGTTGGGATGTTGAGCCGGCTAAGAGAGGGCGAGGACGGCCCAAGAAGTGTTGGAAAGAGACTATACGAAGGGATCTTAGTTTTTTGGATATAAGTCCGAGATTGACCCAAGATAGATCTGAATGGAGGCGAAGTATCCATGTAGCCGACCCTACTTAATTGTGGGAAAAGGCTTTGTTGTTGTTGTGTAGTCCACTAGTCCTTATGCGCATCATTAGACCTGCATCATGGTCTCAGGTTTTGTTACAAAACAGTTGTTGCTACTATGCCTAATGCATGCTCAGAACTTAAAACAAAAGTTATAACTGATTGTATGACTAGTAACATTTATTAGGCATCCTTGGTTTTCCAGTAAATATCTCAGTGCTTCATATCGTTGAAAATGAACCAAAAAAGAAGTTTACAAGAAACACACAAATCAATCTAAGATGCATTCACTATCCAACTCTAAAAATGGCAAAGCCTTCTTCCACTATAGTTAGGGTTGGCTACATGGATTCTTGCTCAAATCCATGTTGAAAGATTCGACTATTTTTTATGTTGGATGTTGACTTCCTAACGCAACCCCTGGGGGGGAGGGAGAGATTTGAACCCTGGTCTTTTGGGTGACACACTGCACTACCACTAGGCCATTTAAGTGGTAGACACACCCCATATTCACTATCCAACTCTACAAGACAAAAACAATGAACAACATTGATGGATTTAATTTATGAAAATCAAATGGGGTGTGCATTTTGTAGCCATGTCTTGAATCTTGATCCAGAAGGTAACTATTTATCTATGAAAATGAACAATGAATCATACAAATAATAATCACCATAGTAGTCAATAAAATTTGGATAATATAAGCTTGATCGTACAGAAAACTTGAGTACCTGGTTGGCAAGTGATCCATGTACAGGTGGAGTGGCAAAAAACTTCATATCTGGGCAAAGATTATAGCGTCCACCCTTGCAGTGGTTGCAACGCCAACAACTTATACCAGGCTCTAATGCCACACGATCACCAACTACTAAATTCTTTACTTCACTTCCCACTTCTTCGATAACACCAGCACACTCGTGGCCAATAACCATTGGTTCCTTGACTACAAAGTGAGCACATCTCAATGTCTGCAAAATAAACAAGAACCTGGATATCAAAGTGAAAAAGTCTAACTAAGTTTGCTGAAAACAAATATGAGATACTAAAACTTTCAAATGTTAATAAAGATTAAGGTATACAAAGACCATCTTACATATATTGACATTGATTAGTAGTATACTCCTGCAATAAGTTCAGCATCCATGGAAATTAAAATTCAGATGATTCCCAAACAACTGGCAGCTGGAGTAATTATATGGAGGCAAAGAAACCATGCATGTGCTGGTAAGAGGCCAAAAAATCCCTGCCTTTTTCACAGTGGACTGAATATAGATTTCATTGAACTGATAAGCATCCTTCAAAACCAAGATGGGCAAAGCCAGAAAGTGATGAAAGTGGCCTTTTAAGATATTTTTTTGCAGAATGCTGTTACTTGTGTTTAACCTCAAGAAAGTTCAACCATGCATAAAGAGAACCATTTTCAATGTATTAGTTCACTTAGTACCTATTAGCTTCGGAGAAATAAGGGGCCAGCAACAAGGTGAGGCCCAATGGCTTAGGGTAAGATTTTATGATCACATAGAAGATCTTTACAAGTAATAGGATCTCAACATTAGGATTTATTGTGCTATATATTTACATATATACATAAGTGCGTACATATATGTGGAATATATAGGTGAATAAGAAGGAGCTGAATTCTTATAAATTCCATCCTTTTTATCTATTTTCTTTACCCTATATGCAGAGTATTGGATTATATTTGAATATACTATATATATATATTTATTTATTTATTTATTATCTTTTCTCTTCTTCGTCCCGCTTCCGAATTCAATGCATGTGTGTGTATAGGGCATTGTTATATTGGAAAAGGGAAGATGTTCAGCTGCATGAATCTTCCTGTTGTTCAAACTTTGGCGGCTTAGATGTAAATCCAGTTCGTGTAGTTGACGTTCAGCCACTCCTTTTTCTCTATTTTTTTACCCTATATGCAGAGTATTGGATTATATTTGAATATACTATATATATATATATATTTATTTATTATCTTTTCTCTTCTTCGTCCCGCTTCCAAATTCAATGCGTGTGTGTATAGGGTATTGTTATATTGGAAAAGGGAAGATGTTCAGCTGCATGAATCTTCCTGTTGTTCAAACTTTGGCGGCATAGATGAAAATCGAGTTCGTGTAGTTGACGTTCAGCCACTCCATCTCTTATTGACCCCAGCGATTTTTCGTCATCCATTTCCAAACCCTCTGATAGCTCCAGCTCCTTCGAGTTGCCCCACTTCAAGCTCCCTTCCTCTGTGCAACCCTACTCTATTCAAACTCCATTCCTCATTTTGCTTCCTCCTTGTCTGCTCCACAACAGTCATTATATATCCCCCCTTGCGAGTTTTAGTTACATTAATAACTCCGTTTAGTAGGTTTTTATCATAAAGGGCAGCATCAGAACTATTGGTAGAATGTAGCATACATGCAATTCTTTCTTCTTTTATGCATTCAAGATATTAATTTTAGTTGATTAATTGAATAGCCTTTGCAGTCATCTAGCCATATATTTTTGTTTTGATTTTTTTGTGGTTTCATTGTTTATTGTTGGAGTATAAGGTGTATGCGCCTATTGAGTTGTAGATGGGTAAATGGATACCTCCAGGATCCATTTACCTCATCCAATGTTTAGTCCCACATCGTCCAGTGGTGGGACTTGGAGGCTCTGGAGAGGCTATATAAGGAGCCCCAGACCTCCTGTATCCATTGAGAAAAAGGAATGCAATATCCACCTTGAAGATCTGGTGCCGCAGCCTGGATTACTGGAAAGGAGAGGAGGTTGCGCATGGTACAACCACCTCTGCTGGGAGGAGGTGCTCCTTCCCTGGGAGTACGGGGTGTCGCCTGCTCCTTGGAAGAGGTCTGGAAGGAGACCTGGATCTGATGGCGGCTAGCGTTGATCAGATGTGCCGCTTCACTGTAGCAGCCATGACGATAAAAGCCATGACGAAAGCAGGAGACAAGTAGGTTAGCAATGGGTCCGGTCTCGTCGGCGACATGTGGGCGGTCTGGAATATATCTCCATTTACCCATCTACAACTCAATAGGCGCATACACCTTATACTCCAACATTTATGAAATATGAACTCACGATTTTTTAGTTTAATGTTTTGTTGGGAAAAAAGAAAGAATTGTTTATTCCATAAGCCCTAGGCTCTCTTATATAGTGGACATACCTATAGGCAAATTATAAAGTAGACAAGGGGAAAAGAAAATAGATAAGAAGTACTGAAATAGAGAAATAATACATATCTCTCTACACCCCCCCTCAAGATGGAGCATAGATATCTATCATGCTCAACTTGGACCAACACTTCTGAAATGATCCTCTGAGTAAGGCCTTGGTGAAAATGCCGGTCATCTGGTCTCCTGAGCTGACGTGAGATGTAAAAATGAATCCCTTCTGGATCATGTCACGCATATAGTGACAATCGACCTCAATATGCTTCGTCCTTTCATGGAATGCAGGATTATTAGCAATGAATAGGGCAGCCAGATTGTCGCGTTTTAACGACATGGGAAGAGGTACATTTATATATAGATCTATAAGGACTGCTCGAACTCACATCATTTCTGTACATGCTTGTGCCATAGTCCTATACTCCGACTCGGCACTGGATCTAGCAACTACAGTTTGCTTCTTGCTTTTCCATGAGACAAGTGAATCTCCAACAAATATAACAAATCCTGTAGTCGACTTCCTATCCTTAGGGCACCCTGCATAACATGCATCTGCATATGCTAAGATAGTGATGGTGCCTCCTCTTTTAAATAACAACCATGTATTTGGGAATGATTTAAGATACCTAAGTATCATTTGTATAGCATCCATATGTACCTGACGAGGTTGTTCCATAAACTGGCCCACCCGACTGACAACGCATGTAATATCGGGCAAGGCCTTAAATGTCGGTTTCGATCACCATTTCGGTATCGACCAAAACAGAATTTCGATGGAATTTCGATGGAATTTCGACCGAAATTTCGGTCATTTCGGTCATTTTTTGTACTAGGACCCCCATATTTCGGTCATTTCGGTCATCTCGGTCGAATTTCGGTTTCGACTGGATATTGATATTCGACAGAAATTTGACTGAATTTCACTGAAATTTGAGGCCATGATATCGGGTCTGGTAGTGGTAACATAAAGAAGCTTTCCCACTAACTCTTTGTATCTTCTCTTGTCAACCTCATCAGTATCATCTTCATATAGCTTCGTGCTTGGATCCATTGGTGTGGTGGCAGGTCGACATCCAAGCATACCCGGGTCACTCAACAAGTCAGTGACATATTTTCTCTGAGTCATCACTAGCCCATGTTGATTCTGGCAAACTCGAGTCCCAGAAAGTATCTAAGAGATCCTTGATTACAAATTCTTTTGCTTAAAATCCTTAGAAACAACATGAGATTTGATAGGGCTTTGAAAGGTCCAATGACTTTTTCTGTAGGAGTTAGATATCGTGGGTGGGCCCATAGTGGAGCGTGATTGCTAGAGCTAGTGCGATGGAATATTTTCTGTAGAGAAAGTGTACACGACTCTGAAAGGTCCCATGATTTTTGACCTTGGTGTGCTTGGAGGACTGTAGAAGGATCGGGAAGTGGAAATCCCACACGTGTGAAGGTCATTATGTCGTTGTTTAGAAGGGGAAGGTTTTTACTGGTGACAAGTTTGCACGGTTCGTTTAGGTAGCTGATCCCTCTTGTATTCATTATCAAGAGGATGTCGAGGATGTGGATCATCTCTTCTTCAAATGCAGGAGTTCCTTGGAGGCTTAGGAGCTACTTGGGAATCCCTTGGCGGCTACTGATGGTGTTTCTAGATTATGGGACTCCATTGGTGTGAACTGGCATGGTACAGAGAAGGAGAGATCAAGATGTGTGGCAATGAGTGGACTCTATGGTTAGTCAGAAACAGGGTGGTATTTCCACAAGACCATTTTTATGGTGAAAGCGCATGCTAAGGCGCTAGCTGAGAATTGGAGCTTGGAACTTTTGATTTTTTTACCTATAATAGGCCTATACAATTTTTGGTAATTAAATGGTAAAGTTTTTAGGCACACATCTATATAGTGGAGGCTCTTTTTTTTAAAAAAAAAACAACGTGAGATTTGAAACAAAACAAAACTGAGACCAGAGAAGGATTATCATCCCTCACTAACAGGGTCAATTCTTCTCTTTGAATCAATACTCGCTTCCTTTCTCGAGAAAGTTAGGAAGTAAAGGGTTTTCTGGACCTTTTGACTAGAAGATAATTAGAGATGGTCATGAGAAAAATGGTCTACCTGCATGTTTCAGTCATCTATAGGTCTTGCTTTTGTTCTCTCTTCAACCAGTTCATCTTCACTTGCCGTCAGGAAGGTGTGGATGAGCTAGAGATTTTGTTTATTAATCACAAGACGTTGGATATCATGAGGGCCACAGATATCTCCGAGTTGAAATATCATGGAATTAGTCTACATATAAATTTTCAAACCAAATCCAAATCATACCTTGAGATAATGAACATCACTGCCACAGATTCCCACAGCCTTCATCCTAACTTTAACATCGTGTGGGCCTGGAAATATGAAATTCAGTAAAACCACAATGTCACAACCACACAAGAAATTGCATGCATGTAACTGAGTAAATTAATATTTACTCTTAAAACCCATTTGATTTAATTACCATGAAGATTTTAATTTGAAGGGATTACCTCCACAATTTGATTCTTTTACTAACAAGCTCGATATCATAAGGCTCAGGTAACCGTTAAATCCATAAGATATGTGCATAAATGCCCAATAATGAAAATGGCACTTGGCCTTGCATCAAGAAACGTGAAACAAAGAAAGCATGGCTATAATATGACCACGATGGCCTTAAAAATGAAAAAAATAACAAACCTAGAGCAAAAGAAGAAAGACAGCAAATTCCTCAATCGACACAAAGCCTTCCTCTCAAAATGCAGTTAAATCCGTGAAGTAAAAACTTATAAAAAAATGCCCTCAAGAGAAATTGAAAAAGAAAAAATTATTTTAACAGGGCCTAAACTGTCTTCCACGCCCAGTTTGTATAGAAATAACCACGAGGCATGCAGCGTAACCTTCATGAAGAAGTCAACAACCTATAGTTCTGAAAAGTACGATAAAAATATCCCATACAACATGATGGACCTTGTAGCAATCAACCCCAATATTGTTCCTTTGCAGGATCATGAATTAAATAACAATCAATCTTGATAGGCTGTCTTTTCATGGAATATACAATTCGACTGATATAACAAATAAATTGAGCATGACATAGGATTTTTTTTAATAATAAGCCCAGTAATTTTTGGGGTCCGGGTATCCCTTTTTATTACGAAAAACATATTTACAACATGTGAGGAAGGACAAGTCCTTACCAAAGGTGGCCAGCATATCCCCAGAATAGGAACATGGCCTCAGAAAAGAGATGGCATGCATGGCCTTAAGTAGAACGAAAACGATGGCCTACATGGCCTTAGAAAATTTGATTGAAAGAAAGGGACGTAATCTAAGAAATAGAAATAGTTCATGTTGTAACGGGAATTGGAATGAGTCCTCATTCCCCTTTTAGTCCTTGTTTGAAATTTTTTGAGTCAATTCCGCTCGCTCCATATATGCATCTTCATTGTTCCTCCTTGGCAGCTTCCTCATGAATTATGTATTTTCTTCTTTTTATCCCTCCTGAGCAGAAGATTGCAAACTTATTTGACTTGTCAAGCTTTCTAACAGAATCCCAAACTCTTACCACCCAATCATCACTAACCCAGAAATCATGAGCTATCGTTTTCCCTTTTTTGACTTTTTGAATACCACTGCGTTAGGGGCTTCAATTTGCTTCTTTCGCACTTCTGGTAGCTTTGTATCTGAGGAGGGATAAATATCCACAAATTCAAACTCTTTCACCCTCACCTCATTCTTTTTTAACATGGAAAACTCATCCATCCAGTCTTTCATAACTTTAGGTCTTTTCTTGAACAAACCATCATATATATATATATATATATATGAGGAAAGGGAGCCTACTTTGTGAAGTAGGTAACCTTACCTACTTCACATCCATTTTTTTCAATTTTTTATTTTTTTGTTTGAAAAATACCACCATGGATTTTCATAACTATATCCCTTTAATATGTCATCCAAATTTTATCAGAAAAAGAGACTCCTACGGCCTCCATCCAGAACAGATATTTTTAACGGTCTTAGATTTGTTATAAATTACCTGTTCTGGATGGATAGGAAGGTCAGTCGAATGCTACGAGAGTCAGTATCTGGTGGGCGGATCGATTCCCTTGGCTTATCCCCTTGGAAAGCGTGAGGTAAGGAAGGCCAATCTACAATCTCGAGAGCGGCGGAAAGCGAATTCGTCAGTCTGACTTCAAGGATAGAGCGTAGATGAGACGTGCGGAGAAGTACGCGATGATGATGCGAGCCGAATATAAATAGGTGGCTTCTCGCTCTGGGGGAGGTAGGAGCGAGCCGTAGGGAAGTGGAGAAAGTGCTCGTCGCTAGGTTCAGGAGCTTATAGTCTAGAGGGTACGAGACGGTGGTTGAGCAATTTCTGACGAAATTTGAATGACATATTAGACGGATATAGTTATGAAAATCCACGGAAGCATTTTTCAAAAAAAATAAAAAAAATTGCTAAAAATGGATGTGAAGTAAGTAAGGTTACCTACTTCACAAAGTAGGCTCCCTTTCCTCTCTCTCTCTCTCTCTCTCTATATATATATATATATATATATATATGATGTTCTCTACTCGCGTGGAGATCCGGATTCAATCCTTCTAAGAACAAATTGTCTTCAACACACAGTTTCTTTTTTCGAATAAACCTCTTTCATGAATGAGCATCCGAAGCCTTCTGGTTTGACTCCTCTAAAGAATCTGTTATCACTTCAATAATTTCAAAAGCCACCTTGTTTAGTATATCAACAGCAACACTGCTCCGAGATCTTGTCTGTTGCTCTGACAAATCTTCACTAGGATCTTCAATAAAATTATCAAAACTCAGTCCTAGTTTTCTTTCCTGCATTTCACAGTTCTCCTTCCCTAGACTAAAACAATGAGCTTTTGATTCCTCCAGTCATTGTAAATCTTCCTTTAAAAAGGTTGCAACTTGTGATGAATTTCTACAGAAGCTAGAACAAGTGCCCCAACGTGATTCCTCAAAACTCACCTTTCCTTCTTTAAAAGTTGCAAGAGCCATAATTTTTCTTCTAATTCTGTAACCACTTTCAGATCATGGTTAACTAATGCCCGATGCTTTTTAACTTCACCTTTGTCTTTCTTTTTTTTGTCATTTCTGCATTCTTCTATTGTGAGGCCAATAATAAAGCAAGAGGGGCATATTTTTCGTAATTTTTCATAAACAATTTTTATTTAAAGTTTGAGAGCCATTCTTGATCCAAACAAAAACAACTCTAGGTGTTGGTATATCAATCTCTACAGTCTACACACATTCTCACATAACTCGGCCTGAGAAATTCTTTCACCTCTTTATTCACACAAATATATGTCTCAATCACTTTAGCAATGAATTTAATTATCCATGGATTTTGGAGATGCACATTTAGACAAGGCAACCCCGCCCATACTGCAACATGAGTTGTACTTAAGGAAGGTCTAAAAAAGGGAGACCAACAAATGATAGATACCCAGCCCTGATTAAATTTAAAGTCAGCAGAAGCATAAGTTGCAATAAAGTCTTGCTCAAAAATAAAACGGATCAAGATATGTTTGGCATCAAGTGTACCAAGAAAAAATTCCCCTTGTGAAAGAAATGAGTTATGCCCTTGAGTTCTGAAGCTTTGTCACCAAACAAAAGTTAAATGGCTTCTATAATTGCGCAACGTCCTCTTTAGTTATCTCTGATGAATATTCTCCACTTTCCAACTTTGCATCTCTAATAGGAATAGATTCACCAAAAGGAGGAGAATTAAATTCATGCATGAGAGAAGCAAATGATGGTTGAGGCAAAGTTTTTCCCAATTTCGCCACCTCAACCAATTCCTTTAATTCCTTTTTTTCCAAATTTCACGGCCTCCAAAAAGGAATAATCTTCATTCAAATCCATTTCCGCCTCCTTAGGAATATCCATTCCACGCCCACTTCCAAAAAACCCTCTTTTCTAAAAATAGAAAAACCAATTATCTCCTTCCAAGGAAAACCAATTATCTCCTTCCAAAGATAAGAGGCAACTTTCAACCAACCACAACTTACCAAAAAATAGACAAACAAGTTCGCTAGACTGCAAAATAGATCAAACAACACATTCTTCGAGTTCTTGAAAAAATCCTTCGTTCTTGAAATAACAAGAAAAGAACTCTAGCAGAATCCTGATCAATACAAAAGACTTTGATCCAACATAGTGACGCAGTAGAACAACACAAGGGAATCATGTGCCAACACCAAGAGCACTCCCAAGAATTGATGAAACCAGAAGATTCCAATCCAAGCAGAACCAAACCAAATCCAAAGTAGCAAAAACGATAGATAAAAGGACTAACCCTTCATAATGCACTTTAGAATCAAGAATAATCAAAGATAGAAGACCTAGAATAGATGGAATCTGAGATCTCTTCCAAGTCGCCTTCTTTTTCTCCAGAGCTTCTCTCTCATGGTGTAGGCGGCGAGTCAGGGTTTAGGGAGGATCTTTGTTTATACTCTGAGATCTCTGAAATAGGGCACCATTAAAAGGCCCTATATTATGTTTCACCACTAAATCAAGCAACAAAATGTTGTTTCTTATAACGATTTTCCAAAAAAGTGGAAGAACCAATAAGAAGCACCTTCTAACTTTAGGTAAGCAAGCACAATCAGCATCATAAGTAGGTGCACTCTAAATTGTCTACACCTCCACTCTCACATATGGTATCTCCTGCTTTTCCATCATATTCACCACGTGGTTTTCAAGATGAATCTTTGTCGCTTCAGTCTATTGAGCCACCAAAAACTCGGGATGGGTAAGAGAGAAGCAGTATCTGATGGGTTCTAGAACTATGTAATCCTATGTGGCCTAGGAAACTATTGTGACTATAGGAAGTCGACCAGGTTAAGTAAACATCTAATGTTATAGATCGATCCACCTAGGAATTCCTAAATTTGAATCTTTTTTCTCAAAAATCGATAATGGGTAAGTATTACTTTACGAGTATATGACATTTGTTATTTGTATTTTATGCATTATTTAAGAGCAAACTTCTAGTGTATATGTTACAAAGTGCATCTTACTTTATAGTAGTATGTAATGAATTTACAATAGTACTACTAAAATCATTTTAATTACAACTCTACTACTAAAAACAAGTACGAATTTCTATATTATTTATTGATTAAATAGCATTGGAAACCTTGGTTTCTAGAAAAAAAGGGTTTTAAAATTGTTCCACAATTCCCTCTCACAACGACGAATATCAACAACTTTCCTAAATTTTTCTTTTGGTCTTTAGTAAAACCTATGAAAATCGACATTTAAGGCTTCGCTTGAAGATGTAAGCCACGTGTCCAAGACTGTCAGATCACCATAGGATTATTGGATTTCTTTTTCGGAGTACTCCATGGCCACAACACATCTCTTGCGAAAAGTTATCAAAGCACAATTATGTGCTCAATTCTGCCCCATACACTAAGGGGGGTTTGGATAGGAGAGAATTGACTTCCCTATTTTGGGGGATATGTAACAATGCCAAACTATAATATAATGTTCACAAAGCTGGTTCTCTATTTTCGTTTGGAGGCATCACCAGAAGAGAGCCTGATGAAGTTTGTCAATAAAACAAATTGACTCCAATAGAGTTCAGCCCCACATCAATTAGAAAGGTTGTGAATATACCTTCACACATTGAGATAATACACTTGATATGTGTATTTCTATCTTATTTATTGACTAAATAACAATGGAAACCTTAATTTCTGGGAAAAAAGATTTTAAAGTTGTTTTTACATCTTCTTTCACAACGATGAATATCAGCAATACTTTTAAGAAATTTTCATTTCTGATATTTAGCACAACGTATGAAAATCGACATTTAAGGCAACACTTGAAGATTTAGGCCATGTACTGAAGATTGTCAACATCATAGAATTGTTGGATTCCCTTTTTCAGAATATTATACAACCGACCACGCTAGGAAGTGGTGAATAGCCATGTCCACACAACTGCCGGTCTGCCACAACCCATCTCTTAGGAAAAAGTTGCAAGAACAATTATGTGCTCAAATTTTCTCTGTATGCTAAATGAGCCTTCTGAAAATATAAATAATGTGGCATGGATTCACGTAGAATCTTACTTCCTCAGAAGCAAGATGAAACCAAAGGAGAAAGCCGCAAAGGGTTGGATCTTCTATTTAGTACAGGGGACACATGCTCTATATGTAGCCCCACCAACGTAAGAGAGTATCACCACTCATCCATGTGGGACTAAATAAGATCAGAGAAATAGCCTGATTATACAAATATCTCAATACTCCCCCTCAAGTAGGAGCATGAAATCCTTAGCTTGGACAATACAAAACTCAACGCATACAAGCCAACTACATAAAAAGTTCTAAGCCTTCTCCCACTATGAGTAGGGTCGGCTACATGGATTCTTGCTCAAATCCATGTTGAAAGATTAGACTATTTTTTTACGCTGGTTGTCGACTATCTAACACAACCCCTGCAAGAGGGGGATTTGAACCCTGGTCTTTTGGGCGGTAGACAAACTGCACTACCACCAGACCATTTAAGTGGGTACACAAGCCAACTACATACATCAAATATAATCAAACTCTCAACTGCATCTTCTTGCGCTTATGATCTAGGGCATCTACTATTGTTGATGTGTTCTTGAATGCTTGGGTACGGATAACTGAAAAAGGATCTCTCAGGCGATCTCTGAGTGTTTTGTCATATGTAGATCTGAATAACGGGCTTCCATCATGAAGCCACTATAATGGTTCTCTCGATCGATCGATTGATCGACCGAACTGGACATCTCCCACATTGGCTTATAGAATGGGAACTTTACTCTCGAGGCCCAGTTATACTCCTTGTATCGAGCCTCTACCATGGTCTCTGACATATGCGATTTACATTAAGACTCTAAAATCAAATTCATGAGTTTGGGGACTTTTTCAACAAATGATCACATATGTGGCCCTCATACAAAACAAAGAGGCATTCTTTAACACTCCCCTATCTCCTATATTCATGTGGGATATACAAAATTAAACAAGTTCTTCTCCCTTTTTATTATCATCCTCCTTCTAATCAACTCTTCTTCTTGTTGTTTAAATTTCTTCCTAACATTCTCTCTCTTTTTTCACCATCATTGTCATTCTTTTTTTTTATTTCTGCTCTCTTTTTTCATTCATTTTTTTCTCAGCCTTCTCCATTTTTTTGTTTATTTTTTTAAAAACAAACGTGGCCTGCTGGATATGCTGGTCATTTGAAAGCATGGTTTTGATTAAAAAAATCCATGTACCTGATCCTAATTAAAGTGGAAGAAGTTTTACCATTTTTTAAAATGTGGCATGTTGGACCCGCTGGATATTCGAAAATGGGGTTTGTTAGAAAATATAATGCGCAAGCGAATATCAGAGAAAAGAACAAAATATTTACGAAAGCGAATATTTTACGTGGAACCCTACTCCATAATGTAGAGACTTATATATGTTACGTTTTATTGTTCCGTAATTTCTATTTATATTTTGTAAGACTCTGTAATTTACCCAAGGGATTTCTCCCTATATAAGAGACCCGAGGGCTCTATGGAATAACACATCAGAGTATTGTTTTACTCTAACATGGTATCAGAGCCCTAACCCTAACCTAGGGTTTCCTCCACCCGCCCCCCCCCCTCACCGCTGCCGACTTCTCCAACCCCTCCCGCCGCCGTCAACCAGCCTCTCAAGGCCCCCAGCCCCTCCGCCGGGCCCCCAGCACCTCCGCCAGGCCTTCCAGGCCCCCAGCCCAGTCGTCGGGCCTCTCCAGACTCGCCGCCAGACCATCCAGGCTCCAGCCCCATCGCTTGCGAGGCCCCAGGCGGTCCCACCAGGCCACTGCCGGACCCAGCCAGCCCCGCCAAGCCCCCGCAGGCCCCTGCCAGGTCCCCGCCAAGCCGCTGCCGGCCCTAGCCCCGCCGCCCCTTCACAGCCGAGGCTTCATTAGCCTCCCTGCCATTCGTTTCGCTTCGGTCGGGCTCGGATTGATGATGGGCTCAAGTGCATAACGTCTACATGTGCACTTGAATCCCCACATGTCGTGGTAGACACCTGTCTCTTGGTCTATCATCCCTAGTTCTTCTTCTCCGGCAGTATGTCAGATCAAAAGGTCGATATGCCCGCCATCGGTGCCTTCAAAGGTTCGGCACCTATCGTCAAAATGGACGGGACAAACTACGAACTGTGGGCTATGCAGTTCCTCAGTCTCATGAAGTCGTGTGGTAAGAAGCATATTCTTACCGAAGATGAACCGCCGGAGAAGACGGGAATATATGCCTCATGGGAGGCCGATGACGTGTACGCCAAAGTCTGGTTGTCGGGTACGCTCACAACGGAGATAGCAAATGATGTCCTCCATCAACCCACCGCCAAGGCGATGTGGGATATTCTGGTCACGACGTACTCTCAGGTACGGAACGAGACAAAGATGTTGCAGTTGCAGCATGATATCTTTACTACGAAGCAAAATGGGAGGCCTCTTCATTCTCTGTACACGTCTCTTCGTGGAATGTTCGAGAAACTTTATAGCACCATTCCACTCACAGCCACGCCGGAACAGCAGAAGACGTTCCGCAACGCTACTATGGTTGGCGTCTTACTTGCTGCCCTTGATCCTGAATATGAGGCAGTCCGTTCTCAGATCCTTGCTGATGCCACCATTCCACCAATGGAAGAAGTCTACAGACGACTCAGTCGTGTTCCAGTTCCATCGAACACAACGACTACACCTCCCTCGGCAATGGCTGTCTCCAGAGGACGAGGTAGTTCCTTCTCATTTCGTGGCAGAGGAAGTGGTGGACGTGGCCGTGGAGGTCGCATACGCTCTACGTGCTCATTCTGTCGTCGTACTGGTCATTCGGAGGATACATGCTATTCCAAGCATGGCTTCCCTCCTTCTGCACGTGTCGCTGATCATGTTCAGGGTCCACCAGCATCTACTCCAGATCACAGGTTCGAGGAGCTAGTGGCACGGCTTCGTGATATCATGCCACAATCATCATCAGAGGGTGCTGATGCATCTGATGTTGCGGCTTCGGCATCGGCGAGTACATCTGCCTCAGCCAGTGCCTCAGGTAGTCCCTCCGGCTCATATCATAACCATGATCTCACAGGATGGATTGTTGATTCTGGAGCCACCCATCATCTCTGTCGTGAGAAAGAGATTCTGCAGTCCTATAGACCTGTCCAGCCTGGTCGTTCTGTCCTCATTGCTGATGGCACTCATTCCCCTATCATCGGTCAGGGGGAGACGGCTTTGCTGCCATCTATGCACTTACAGAATGCTTTACATGCACCAGAATTCTCGATGAATCTTTTATCCATTAGTCAGATTACACGAGATTTGCACTGTCGTGCTATTTTTGACCCATCGTCTGTTATTTTTCAGGACATACTAACGGGCAAGGTGATTGGTTGTGGTTCTGAGCACAATGGCCTCTATCGTCTTGTACGGAACTCTTATGCTGGCGTCTCACTACATTCCCAGGGCTCCGTGTCTCCGTATACCTGGCATCTTCGATTCGGTCACCTGCCACTACAGAAAATGCGTCACCTCCTGCCTCAGATTTCTCCGAGTTCATCATTTCGTTGTGAAGCTTGTCAGTTAGGGAAGCACCATCGGTCCAGCTTCCCCAATCGTCAGAGTCGGAGCAGTCGCTCCCCATTTGAGTTATTTCACATAGATATATGGGGTCCCAGTCGTGTCCCAGATCATCAGGGGCACAGGTTCTATTTGGTGGTGGTCGATGATTTTCTAGAGTGTCCTAGACTTTTCTTCTCAAAAATAAATCCGAAGCAGGAAGTGTTATTCAAAATCTTATCAATGAAGTTCAAAATGTTTTTTCATCTACTGTTAAGTATGTGCGTACTGACAATGCATTGGAGTTCTGCACTCGTTCCCTTGCTAGTTTTCTTTCTTCTAAAGGCATTATCCACCAAACAACATGTGCATACACATCTCAACAAAATGGGGTTGCAGAATGGAAACATCGCCATTTCCTTGATATTGATCGCGCATTACTTATTCAGAGTTGTGCTCCATTATCCTTTTGGGGGGATGCTATACTTACAGCATGCTATCTGGTCAACCGCATGCCTACGACCGTTCTTGGGGAAAAGTCTCCAATCTCTGTTCTTTTTCCCGACAAAGATTTGTTTACACTTACACCTCGGGTCTTTGGCACTGTTGCGTTTGTCCACCGCTTATCTCCAGGGCTTGATAAGCTATCTCCTAGGGCTATCAAGTGTATTTTTGTGGGCTACTCCAGGACACAGAAAGGATACCGTTGCTATGACCCTGTTCATGACAAGTACTATGTGAGTGCAGATGTTACATTTTCGAACCTGTCATGTACTTCTCCCCTGCAGGTGACAGATTGGTCTCCACATCCAATGATTCCAATGTCTATGTGCCTCCACCTCCAAGCCTGGGTCAATCCTCTACTCCACCACCACATCCACCACCACCATCACCACCACCACCCCCGCCACCACCTCCAGTTGTACCTTTTACTAAGTTCTATACAAGGCGGCCAGGCCCTGCTCAAGCTACATGTCAACCATCCAACACGCCTCAGGTATGTTCTGATGTTAACACTAATGATGGGTTAGACAATGCACCAGTGCAGGAGCCTTTACTACAGGAGGAGGATCAACCGCTCAACACAGTGATGGATGATTTGGATCGGCCCATTGCTCACAGGAAGCAGCGAAGACAATGTGCTTCAAATCCTCTTGCCTCTCAAGTCTCATTTCATCGTCTCAATGGGGATTTCCAGAAGTTTGCAGCTGTTGTCTCGTCAGTTGAGATTCCACGGACATATCAGGATGCCATGAAGATTGATTGCTGGCGTCTAGCCATGGAAGAGGAGATGCGTGCCTTGCAATCTAAAGGGACTTTGTCTTGTCCCCATTCCTCCAGGTGCCTCCGTGGTGAGTTGCAAGTGGGTGTTTACGGTGAAATATCATGCGAATGGACGTCTCGACAGATACAAGGCCAGACTTGTAGCACGGGGATTTACCCAGACGTATGGGGTAGATTATTTGGATACTTTTTCACCAGTGGCGAGACACTCCACTCTTCGCATCCTCCTATCTGTTGCTGTGGTACGTAACTGGACCATTTTCCAGCTTGATGTCAAGAATGCTTTCTTGTATGGTGATCAACAGGAGGAAGTCTACATGCAGCAGCCACCAGGGTTTGCTGCTGAGGGGGAGACTCAGATGGTGTGCAGACTTCATAAGGCTATTTATGGCCTCAAACAGAGTCCCCGAGCATGGTTCCAGAAGCTTTCCCAGCTAATTGAACGACAGGGGTTCAGGAGATCAAATGCGGACCATTCACTGTTCGTCCAGAAGACCCCTAGAGGTACAGTTGTTGTTATGATATATGTTGATGACATCTTGGTTACAGGAGATGATGCTCAGGGGATTGAGATAACCAAGTCCATGTTGGGAAGCCAGTTCATTACGAAGGATCTGGGCACGATACGATATTTTCTGGGGATAGAGTTTGCAAGAAATGCACAAGGAATGGTGATGACTCAAAGAAAATATGTCACAGACTTGCTAGTTGAAACAGGAATGACTGGATGCAGACCTTCAAGTACACCTATGGACCCAAGCATGAAGCTGTACGACGATGATACCGAGGAGGTGGACAAAAGAAGGTACAGAGAGATGGTGGGTAAGCTCTTATACATTACTATAACTTGACCGGATATTGCCTTTGCAGTAAACCGGGTGAGTCAATTTATGGAGCAGCCGAGGCAAGTTCATATGGATGCCTTGTATATGATATTGAGATATCTGAAGTCTTCTCCAGGAACAGGGTTGCTATTCAAGAAAGATACAAATCTGTCTATTTCAGCTTGTGCAGATGCAGATTATGCAGGATGTCCAAGGGATCGTAAATCTACTTCTGGATTTGCTATCTTCATAGAAAGCTCTTTAGTTTCTTGGAAAAGCAAGAAACAGACTGTTGTGGCGAGATCCAGTGCTGAATCCGAATACAGAGCCATGGCACAAGCAAGCACAGAAATGATGTGGGTTAAATCAGTCTTACAAGATTTGAATGTAGATGTCCCCTTGCCTATGAATCTTCAATGTGACAATCAGGCAGCATTGTTTATTGCCAACAATCCAGCTTTTCATGAGAGAACAAAGCACATCGAGGTGGATTGTCATTATACTAGGGACATGATTCAGAAAGGCTTCATTTCCACTTCTCATGTCAGTTCAGAGGACCAGACTGCTGACATATTCACCAAGCCATTGCTCAGAGGACCTTTCCAGAGATGTTCTTCCAAGCTGAGCATGATATATATCTATGCTCCATCTTGAAGGGGAGTGTAGAGACTTATATATGTTACGTTTTATTGTTCCGTAATTTCTATTTATATTTTGTAAGACTCTGTAATTTACCCAAGGGTTTTCTCCCTATATAAGAGACCCGAGGGCTCTATGGAATAACACATCAGAGTATTGTTTTACTCTAACACATAAGGAGCGGGATGAAACCACGGGAGATGACCTCAAAGGGACATATGTTGTATTGAACTTTCTCACTGAATACATAGGGTGTGGGGCTTCTTACATAGACCTCGCCGAGTCTCCACATCCCACAACTGGTAGATATGGGACTAAACAATTGGATGTGATAAATGAATCTGGAGTGATCCATTTACCCATCTACATGATAAGTGGCGTATATACTCCAACACTCCCCCCTCAAGCTGGAGCATGCAATGCTCAGCTTAGACAAACAGAAAGAAATCTCAAACCCACGCTACAAGACACTACAAACAGTATCAATTCCATACGTACAACCGTCAGTTGTTGTCGAGGACATTGCTTCTCATGTTGTGCAGGTGATGAGGAACAAATGGGCTGGAGTGCGAGTCAAACTGAATCTCCTCGTCAAAGAGCATGTGCTCCGTACTGCGCCTGTCAGAGTCACTGCAACTGGAAATGAGTCTCCACCTGGAGAGCTCTGACCCGCTACATCATGTGGACAACTGCTCCATCTCTGAAAGGGCCAACCTGAAAAAGTCGTGGAGACATCCTCGTCGGAGTCCACGGTCGCCGGAGAATGGAGTTTGAAGAGTCTCCTCGTTGGAGAATTGAGTCTCTCGCATACTTGTTCAAAAAATGGGACCTCTACTCTGGAGTCCCTATGAAACCACATTAAAACCCTAGCCCACATGACATAGGGAATGAGACCTCTACTATGGAGTCCCTATGGAACATATGAAAACCCTGAGCCGACAAAACCAGAAAGATGGGGACCTTTGAACCGATGATTGCAGACATGTGCGAATCAAACTGAAGACTCGGAACTTCATCGTCGAGTCTGAAACCTGAAGAACTATGTAGATTCTAAAATTTGGTTGGCTTGTAATCTGACATCTGGAATCTGGAGAATCTGACGATGTGGCATGTAACTCTCCACAATACCCCACTTTCTCACATACTTGTCGGAAAACAATGGCATCGACAAAGTTGGGAGAAGACAAGAAAATTGGGGTAAACATGAATCATATGAGTTGTTTACATTTTTGCTTTTCCCTTTTTTCCTTTTTTGCAAAATTTTTCTTGCGTACGACTTTTCTTTTGTACGCGTATTTTTCAAAAGAATTTTTTTGAACAAAGAAACTTGGCCCAAATAATGGGCCCAATACAACCCAGGGCATTTTAAAAAAAATTTCAGCCCACTTGTGCCTTTTTATAGTTGTGCCCATCTCTTTTTTTCTCAACAGTTGGCTTTCCTCTCTCCTTTTTTTATTTTTTTAATCGCAGCCCAGCCCAATTGAGATCCCCATTTTTTTATTTAAGAGTCCTTGTAGGGCTCGATACCTCTCTGCCTTCTCTAAGGTCCTAGGTTGGGAACCCACCACTGTCGAACATTCGATGGGGCTCCTGGAAGGAGTGTAGCCACCGCCTGGAGACTGCAGAGGTCGCCTCATGCCGCTTGCAGGAGAGAGGAGACGAGGGATCGTTGCATGGAGGGAGCGCTGCGTTCGATACTCGCCAACGCCTGGAGCAAGTCTGCTGTTGGAGGAAAGGATATCGCTGCCGCCAAGGGAGAGGAGGATGTTGGAGGGTGGTGGCGACCGATTGTGGAGTGTGGTTGTTGGAGGGTGGCGGCGAGGCCTGCACGAGTTAGAGGATGTCGCCGCTGGGATCCCTAGAAAAAGGGACCCATTGCATCCCTATCGCAGATCTTGGTGTCGTGTTTTGGCGGCAGTTCATCGCCGCCTCGATCGGTAAGGTTGATATGGCACAACTTCTTCACGAGATCTGAAGGTACCTCATCGTCTTGCATGAGATGCCATGAAGATGGTGCCACTAGGTATTTCATCCAATGGGTTCCCTGTATGGAACCGCTTGAACTGCAACAGTTGGATTGCCGATGGGAGGAGCGCTGCCCGCGCTCTTCGGAAGAGGATCGTTGCCGATCTGGAAAGATCTAGCGATGCCAAGAGATGCGGGTGAAGGTTGGCGGCTGGAGATCAAACACCGCCAATTTGGAATCTGGAAGACTAGGGTTCTTGGAGATGTCAATTCGATCGTTGTCGAACTTGATGATGCATGGAACATGAACTTGAATATAACAATAAATCTTCAAAAATAATCCTCAAGGATATAATTAGGGTTCCAATAGAAACCCTATAATTGAATCTCGAATTTCGAGCAAAAACAATGAAAATAAAATCTTTGAGAATCGATCCGTTCTGATACAATGTTAGAAAATAGAATGCCGAAGCGAATATCAGAGAAAAGAATAAAATATTTAGGAACGCAGGGATTTTACGTGGAATCCTACTCCATGAGAAGAGGGATGAAATCACGGGAGAAGGCCTCAAAGGGTCATATGTTGCATTGAACTTTCTCACTGAATACAGAGGGTGTGGGGCTTCTTATATAGCCCTCACAAAGTCTCCACATCCCACAACTGGTAGATGCGGGACTAAATAACTGGATGTGATAAATGGATCCTGGGACGATCCATTTACCCATCTACATGATAATTGGCGCCTATCCTCCAATAGGGTTGTTTTTGCCTTCTCTTTTTTCAGCATTTTTTGAATCGGTTGGATTTCACAAAAGAAATGACACCTCATTTTTTGCGGTTGCCCTTCCTTTTTTCAGCATTCTTTTTCCTTTTAACCTTTATTTTTCTGCTCTCACATCAGCTTCTTTTTTTTTACTATGCCATTTTTTTAAATCTAAGGGCTCAAGGCAGTTGGGCCTTGGGCCCAAGAAATAAATAGAACACTGAATAACGAGCGTGATGAAACCCGAAAGAAAACCACAAAGGGTTGAATCTTCTATTAAATCTCTCAATGAGTACATGAATTGTGAGGCCTATATATTGGCCCACCAACATCAGCAAGTCCCACCATTTATCCATGTAAGACTAAATGACTCCGCAAAACAAATCTGGACATGAGAGTTGACTTCCCTTTTTAAGAGATCTATAACAAAGCAAATTATAACACAATATTCACAAAGTTGATTCGTTATTCTCCTACTTTGGAGGCATCACCAGAGCTTTGACGAAGTTAGTCTATGAATTGCAAATTGATCTCCGATAGAAGCTGGCAAGATTTAGACACATATCATTTACAAAGGTTACATATTAGAAAATTGGAATACAATGGAATGAATTTATTCAACACAGATATCGCTTCACACATAGAGACAGAGCAGGATCCCTGTAGGCAATTATGCGACACTCGATCTTAGAGTGGTTATTCAGGACGAGCTTTATAGGCATAAAGGGGCTATTGTTTCCGATTGACGGGTTCGTGGCCAACTACGCCCATAACACTTAATTAACTAACAAGGCTAGATCTTTACGACCACTAGTTCACCAATAACCTTTTAGAGCTAGTGTTGGCATTTCAATAGCGTGACCCTCATGGTCACATTTTAGTCTATAGACTTGGGAGTAATCAACACCATGGGTAGATCCAGTGTTCAGAAATGTGGTCCATGTGGCCGCATATGCGTATGTGGGCACTCTTCCAAATCGCATATGTCATATGCGGCCATATACGGTTAAAGCGCATATACTGTCCGAGTATCCGCATATGCGGCCGCATATTAAATAGGAATATCCAACCTCCTACATCATCTCCGATTGGCACATCACATGAAACTATATTTTCTTGAAGCTTTATAATAGCAACAATTTTTCTTTGAATTCCATCGACAATATTTTTAGAACCTTAGATTCCGGAATCATAAATATTAATCATTTGTTATTAGGCTTTATCCACTGACTTATAAATTTTGGTGATGATCCATGTTACCAATGTCAATAATGTACTTGCATGTCTTATGCATAAATAGAATAATCAACACCAATTTCCAATGGAGCATTTCTCTCTTTTATATTTTATTATATTCATACGATTCAATTTAATTGTGTAGCCAACAACATCTATTGTATCCATCATTCCTTGTTAATGAATTAAATCATGTAATTTAATATTTTGTTAACTATTTTTTTAATGTTATATTTTGAATTATTTTGAATTAAAATAATACAAACCACATAATATGCATATACTTCTGCATATACTTCCACCTACCGCAAACCTTGGGTAGATCATGTAGTCAATCCTGATGGACACTACAATATGACTTCAATTAGTAGATTGAATCTTGTAATAAATGACTACAAGTTTCATTGGAAACCTCCTTTCCATGTTTGTTTATACATCCTCGGTGGTATGCTTATTTCCAAGATAATTGGGCCTAGGAAGGACCGTTAGCCGAGATGCATCCCTATAGAGCGCATGGGTAAACAACCAGTGGATGCCCACATTCTCATCTGACCTATTCAACCAATGCCTATAGTATCTCTTCAGGATGTTGGACCTCACGTCATGTTTTCCCATCCCACATATAGGACGAGATCATTGGGTTAGCAACGATGGATATTTTTTTGGCAAAAAAGGCTCGCGTTGCTCTCATAGCTCAACCCAACCTTTCATTGGGTTCTTTAGAGAAAGATTACACTTCCATCTGGATGCTATGTATTCCTTTCAAGATAAAGGTTTTTCTGTAGATTCAGCAAAAGGAGAAGACACTGGACAAGGTGCATCGGTCCATCCTCTGTCCAGGTGAGGACTGCTCTTGCACAGCTTGCAGCTCAGCTCCAGAAGATATCACCCATCTTTTTTATACATGACATAGCACCCTTCAGGTTTGGGAGTCATCTAGCATCCCTTGGTTAGATACTTCCTAACACTCCCCTTTTTGGGTGAGTCTTCTAGTAATCAGCTCAGAGATGCGGTAGAGGTTTGTCGATGAGTAGCTATGTGCTATTTGGTTAACGTGCAATGGCGTGATTTTTAGGGGTGAGTGGTTCTATGTTGAGAATGTAACACACCTTGCTAGATCTTTTCTCGAGAACGGGTGCTTGTATTTTTAAATCGATGTTTATTTTCTTAATAAAGTTGGGCAGGCACCATCACAGGTGTTTCCCCTTTTTGGATTTAAAAAAATGAGATGGTTGAGAGATATCAAACTCCTTGTACTATTCAAACAGCTTAGAATATGATATGGTTAAAAGATAGCAAGATCCTCGTACCATTCCAATCAACTTAGTATAATGATATGGTTGAAAGATAGCAAGCTCATCGTAAAATGACTCTGTAGTATTGTCTTAGTATCAACAAGGCCTTAAATGTTGAACTTCGATTTCATTTCAGTAAGCCTGAAAAGAGAAATTCGATGGAATCTCAGTGAAATGGCCGAAAATTGAAGGAATTACTTGAAAACTCATTTTTCCTAGAATTAAGATTTCTAATATTCTTCAACTCAATAAATGAGATAGAAATACATAATTTTTGTTAATAGTAAAATATTAGCATGATATGTTAAACTAATATTCCATTCAATCGCTCAAACAGTAAATAAAAGTAGTATACTGCTCAAAATCAAAACTAGATTTGGAACCGAAATTAAAAGTCATTAGTTGCACCTCTTGAATATGAAGAGAATTGTGATATGTGCAATAATAACAGAGAAAAACACAGGTCAGCAAAGAGTACTAGCAAAATGATATCTTATGTAAGAAATTAAATATTGAAGTGATAGGTTAGTACTAGTATCTAACTAAAATACTTTCAACATAGAAAAATATTTACTTTTAGGAATAAAATAAGGCACACATACACTCACAAACACAAATCGTTGTAACATGTACATCTAATAGATGCATTGTATAGCTTGTGATCATAAAATATATGATATACAAGACACAAACAAATCAACTAATACCAAAGAAACTGCATAACAATCACAAGCACGATCTATATCCAACCTAATAGTAGACAAATACTTACAATCACAAGATTTTGAAGGTTGCTAACAACCAAGTCCTCACGCAACCATACATACTCCTTGTAGTAGAGAGAAGCCACAAGAAAGAAAAGCCTTAAATTTCAGATTTCGGTTCCATATCTCCATGTCAGGAAAGAGAAATTTTGGAGAATTTTGGTGAAATCGTCGGAAATCTTGGAAAAGTCTCTAAACTGGACTTTTTCCCAATAAATTAAGGTTTTTAATATTCCTAAGTCAATAAATAAAATAGAAATGTGCTCTTATTTGTAAAATAGAATTGTAAATATAAGTTTTGAAGAAATATTATTATCATAATCATAACACATGTTGACATGGAGAGTAACGTGTTGCCTAGAGTCAGAATCGTATGCTAAACTGGAAGCAAAAGCCATGATAATCACCTTGTCAATAAGAATGAGATGACACATATAATAACTACTAATCAAAACACACACACATATATTAAAATAAAGAAAGAATAAAAATAAAGCTCTTCAATTAAAAACTTGAATTTACCCCTTAAATCTTATGATTAACTAATTTGGTTTGGATTTAGATCTAAAATTTAGAAACTAACTAAAGAAACTTCTTCAAATAACATAAAGCACTCTAACAACTCAGCATTGGTGAATAAATAAGTGATAATTCATTAATATATGCGAATTTCGATGAAAGTGAAGGATATATTCCCTTATTTTATTGTTTCGTAGAAACGACATGCAATTTCGATAAAATTTCATGACATTTCGGTGATATTTCGTTGAAATCCTGGAAAAAGAAATAAGGTAGCGTTTTGATTTTGGTGACCTAGAGAAATCGAAATTTCGGAGAAATTCTGTGGAATTTCATAGAAATTTGAGGCCAATCAGTGCATTTCCAAGATCTTCGGCGTGCCTGTGTCCATATGATTGTCAAGATTATTTTTCATCTAAATTTCCAAATCTCCTTACCATTCTTTTTGTAGAGCATGTTGGTAGCAATCTTGAGCTCATATGCTCTTCAACAATTTCATCACAACATTACTATCTAGATTCCGTGCATGGAACCTTATCAATAGAAACTGTCCTTACTCAGGATATAAAAGTTATTGTGCCCACCAATGAAGATCTTAAATGTCTTGAACTAATCCTATAGTTTCCAACTCCATTGGATATTCCATGGAAAAAAATACGGGTAGTTGAGGCAAGAGGTTTAACCTAAGAACAGATATCATATTTAAAGTGCCAACATAGTCATGTTGATGCAAAAGAATGCAGGATGAATTTGTTAATAACTTTGATTACATGAACCCTAAGAGGCTACTCAACTACAAGAGAAGGCACTGAACAAGGTGCCTTTGGGAAGGCACACAAAGATGTGGCAATTGGATCACAGGCTAGAGACCAGGCATAGGCAGTAGTGACAACGCCTTCCATGGTATCACAAGGCAGCTGGGATGCTACAAGATATAGCCGAGTGTAACAATGCTGCAGATTCGACAACAACAGGATCCTAGTCTTTTCTGTCGGAGTGTGTGATAGATAAGATGTGCATAGAAAAGCTGAGCCTTGTATGTATCATGGATGACACTGTATGCAAGCGATTGGCATCAACATTGAAACTGCAGTCTGATTGAATGATTTTTTGATGACCATCTCCCTGAGAGAGTCATCCTTTGAAGTTTCAAAATGTTAAAAAAAAGACAGTACTACATCTTAGCTTTGGGTTGTTTTTTTCTCGTGCCTTGTAAAGAAAAAAACTCCAATAAAATCAAAAGCAAAACTCTAGCATCTCTAACCTAGAGGAGCACAGTTAAAAGCTGCAAATTGATGCACAACAAATGAAAATTAATGAAAAATACATAATTAGAAAACAACAAATCCAACATATATCCCATACTAAATAAGATACATGATATAAGGATGCTATGCATATCCATTTGAAACATAATTTAAATATCAAAGCCCGTTAATTCGAACGTTCAAGTTGGCCAAGCATCTTCTCCATGAGCAGTTTGAGACCTCTAAACCCGAGGCTTCACCACAGTGGTTGCTAGCAGTTCAGAATTGTTGCGGCTAAACACACTTATTCAGTAATAACAGAAGAACCCACGGCCGGAATCAACAAAGATACGACCTTCCCTCCAAAATACACAAATTTGATCCTTACCCACATCAAGAAAACGAAGCAACCACCCAAAGATATGATCATGCGGACACATAAAGCAGAGAAAAACGAAGATATCACCACCATCTCTCGCTATATGAATACAGAGGGGGGAAAAGTGGGTCATAGTAATACCGAGGGGTGGAAGCTCGAAAGGTTGGATCTTTAGTGTGTCGACGGCGACGAGCCACGCGGCCATGTTCTCCTCCCCTTCCACCTTAGCAGCTCCCACCGCGCCTCCCTTCCCCATCGCAGTTGCTCCAAATGCACAAGAAGGTGATGCTTATCTGTCTGGGCGTGTATATATATCGAGATGCCAAATGCTCCATCGCAGTTGCTCCAAATGCTCAAAAGGAATATTACGATTAATTCTTTCAAAAAAATAATTAGTAATAAAATAATATTTTTGATGGTCTTCGCTGTCCCCGTCTTCCCTTTTTTGCTAGCTATTGCTGTGGATGCTTTGCATATATTTTCGGGAAGAAGCATCTGGATGATGGGGATGGATTTGTGGGATTAATTATGTGCAATGTTCAAGAAGGTTTGATGAACCTCCGATATAAACCATGAGAAAAAAACATGATATGGTCAGCCATAAGATATGATTTTTGTTCTACATTAGATGCAATCCGAAACTCAGCCATGGCCGGTCCCAAGCCCGGGTAAATGAGGAGGGTTGCGCGTTAGGTAGCCGACAGCCAGCGCAGGAGAGATAAATTCGTAAATAGTGTTCTTAAAGTTCTTCTAAGAACACTATTTATGAATTTATCTCGAAACCGTTCGGATCTTTTAAACATGGATTTAAGCAAACATACAGATTTCGTTGGGGCGTTCCCTACTTGCGACGCGTTGCATCGCCCGAATGCAATGAAAAATTGGCAAGGGCCGCTACATCGCAGCCTGGATGTAATTCAAAATTTACCAGGGTTCTCGCATGAGGAACGCATGCGGGTAAATAAGCTAGTTCCGCTGCATCACCGCCCGGATGCAGTCCAAAATTTACAAGGGTTCTCGCATAATGGACGCATGCGAGTAAAGAAGTTAGTCCAAAAGAGATTGCAAAGGAAGTTACGGATTGGTAGTTGGAATATCGGTACTTTAACTGGAAAATTGATGGAGATAGTGGATACAATGGAAAGAAGGAAAATTCATATATTTTGTCTTCAAGAGACTAAATGGGTTGGAGAGAAAGCAAGGGAGATCGAGAAGACAGGCTTTAAACTTTGGTATTCAGGTAAAGATAAGGGCAGAAACGGTGTTGGAGTGGGTGTTCATAAAGATTTGAAGGATTGTTTGGTTGAGGTGCAAAGATTTGGGGATCGGATTATTTTGCTAAAGTTGGTGCTCGAAGAAGAAATTCTGAATATCATCTCAGTTTATGCACCGTAAATTGGTTTAGATGAAAGGACTAAACAAGCTTTTTGGGAGGATCTGGATAAGATTTTACAAGGAATCCCACAAAGAGAGATGGTTTGCATAGGTGGAGATCTTAATGGACATGTGGGAAAAGATGTTTCAGGGTATGCAAGTATGCATGGGGGACATGGTTTTGGGGATAGAAACGAAGAGGGAAAAGTCATTCTGGATTTTGTAACTGCATATGATCTTTTCATAGCAAACACTCTTTTTAAGAAGAGGGAGGAGCATTTAATTACTTACAAGAGTGGCTCAACTAGAACACAGATAGATTACTTTGCGTTGAGGAGAAGAGATCGGTTGTGTTGCAAAGATTGCAAAGTAATCTCTGGAGAGAGTTTGACAACCCAACATCGCTTGTTAGTCTTGAATTTACAAATAAAAGGGCTGGTAAAGAAAAGGAAGGTTCCTAAGATCACTAGAACTAGGTGGTGGAATCTTCTGCTGAAGCAATCAAGCTTCAGGGAGAAGGTTTTAGAAGACTTATCTTGGGATTGTAGCGGTAGTGCAAACGAGATGTGGGAGGCGGTAGCATCTTGTATTCGAAAGGTAGCCAAAGAGATGCTAGGCGAGTCAAAAGGAGGAGCTCCGGGTCAAAAGGAGGCTTGGTGGTGGAGTGAAGGGGTGCAAGAGAAGCTAAAAATTAAAAGAGCTTGCTTTAAAGCTATGTCTAAGGATAGAACAGAGGAAACTGTCACAAACTATAAAATAGCGAAGAAGGAAGCAAAGAAGGCTCTAAGCGAAGCTAAGTCAAAAGCTTATGAGGTTTTGTATAAAAATCTCAACTCTAAGGATGGCCAGAAGGATATATTCAGGTTGGCCAAAGCAAGAGAAAGAAAGACCAAAGATCTTTCTCAAGTGAGATGCATTAAGGACGAGGAAGGTCACGTGCTTGTTACTCAGAAGGATATAGAGACTAGATGGGAGCAGTACTTCCATAAACTTTTCATTGGAGAAGGAAGTAGAGAGATCACTTTGGGTGATCTAGCTAGTAGTGAAAGTTACTTGAATCGTGCATGCTATAGACGAATACAAAGAAAAGAAGTAGAGGAGGCTTTGAAGTCTATGAGACCTGGGAAAGGTGTTGGACCGGATGACATCCCTGTAGAAGTATGGAAAGTTTTAGGTGAGCGTGGTTTGACTTGGCTTACGAATCTATTCAATGTTATTTGGTGAAGCAAGAAAATGCCTGAAGATTGGAGGAGGAGTATCGTGGTGCCTCTTTATAAGAACAAAGGAGACATTCAAAATTGTTCAAATTACAGAGGTATCAAGCTGATGAGTCGCACTATGAAAATTTGGGAACGTATGATCGAAAGAAGGTTGAGGCAAGTTTCCCAAGTAAAAGAAAACCAATTCGGATTCATGCCAGGTCGCTCAACTATTGAAGCCATCCATTTGCTGAGGAGAACAATGGAGATTTATAGAGCTAAAAGGAAGAATATCCATACGATCTTTATTGATTTGGAGAAGGCTTATGATTCCGTCCCACGAGAGGTACTATGGAGAGTTTTGGAGAAGAGACAAATACATGTCCTATACATTAATCTCATAAAGGATATGTATGATAGGGCTTTATCTTGTGTAAGGACCCCGACGGGGAAGACTGACTGTTTTGATATCAACATTGGTTTACATCAAGGTTCAGCTTTGAGTCCATTTCTTTTTACTTTGATTATGGACGAGTTGACAAGTCACATTCAGGATGAGTTACCTTGGTGTATGTTATTTGCTGATGATATTGTGTTGATTGACGAGACTAGAGATGGAGTAAATGAGAAGCTTGAGGTTTGGAGACATGCATTGGAGACTAAAGGCTTTCGTATAAGTAGGGCTAAGACGGAATATATGGAATGCACCTTTGATGGAAGCAATGGTGAAGGAATCGAGGTGAAGATTGGTGACGATAACATTCAGAAGAGAGATTCTTTTAGATATCTGGGATCTATTTTGCAACATGATGGGGAAATTGATGGAGATGTTACTAATAGAATAAATGCAGGCTGACTAAAGTGGAGAGGAGCCTCCTCCGCTGTTCTTTGTGATAAGAAAATTCCTTTAAAAATTAAATGAAAGTTTTACAAAGCAGCTGTGAGACCTGCTATGCTTTATGGTTCTGAATGTTGGCATGTGAACCATAGACATGTGCAGAGAATGGCTGTAGCAGAAATGAAAATGCTAAGATGGATGTGTGGACATACACGTAAAGATCGGATTCGGAATGATGCAATTAGAAAGAAAGTTGGTGTAGCTCCGATCGAGGATAAGATGCGAGAAAACCGCTTAAGATGGTTTGGTCATTTGCAAAGAAGGTCAACTGATGCACCGGTTAGGAGATGCGAGTGTTGGATGTTGAGCCGGCTAAGAGAGGGCGAGGACGGCCCAAGAAGTGTTGGAAAGAGACTATACGAAGGGATCTTAGCTTTTTGGATATAAGTCCGGGATTGACCCAAGATAGATCTGAATGGAGGCGAAGAATCCATGTAGCCGACCCTACTTAATTGTGGGAAAAGGCTTTGTTGTTGTTGTTGTGTTGTTGTTGATTAGATGCAATCCGATGATAAGATTTCTCCACTTTTTTTATTGCTTTACACGTAGTCCTTTGGTTGTGAGAAGTATTCTTTGTGATCTCCTTTTTCTCGTGTGTGTATGTTTACTTGGACAAAATTTCATAATTATATCATAGCGCTTACTCAGGTAGTTTTTCCATATAATTATGCAATTATTTGTATTAAAATGAACAAGAATGGATATAAAGTAATTATGATTATCTGTATGATTCTATACTTGGGCATTGAAATGAAATCCAAGCTCCCATTAGGGTATGTAAAATACCGAACAAATCTTGGTGCCCGATAATGTATCTCAACTAACGGAGATCCTCGGTTCTCTATCCATCATTTCCTCCTTTCTTTTCTCTCTTTAAGCTTCTTCATCTCTTTAATAAAATATCTTATATTGTAAATACATCTCTTTAATACACTATCTTATATTGTAAATGCAATATCGCATAAATACAATATCGCACATTAACTCCCCTTTATAGTCCAAATATAGGTATGGATTTTATCAAGGATTTTTACACTTGCACCCTTCTAAAATTTGACAATAATAAGTGTATCCTTATTTTTTTGTACCCGCACTTCTGCCCCCAACATTATTGCAAAGTTAACCATAGTGCACTTGCTTAATTGGTTGTTCATGAGATAAATGATTAGCAGCAGACTCACTCATAATAAGCTAAAATCCCTTAAAAATATGTATTCAAAGAAGCTATATTCATACAATTACAAAAGACACAAAAATATAAAATACTAACATAACACTTGATGATAAAACAAAACTACTAATAATAGAAAATAAAATTAATTTTAATTCACGACATTTGTCATTTGTAATCAACATTCTAAAAATGGTGTCCTTTCTAAATTAATCCCAGTTGACTTACTTCATGGAGTGTCCAAGAAAATTTTGAGAAAGTTTCCACAAAGTGATTTGATGAATGAGTTGAAGCCATAGTCGGCTTTTTTACCGACTTCTCGAGCATGTACCTATTTTTGTGAACTCTGTTTGGATGAAATCACATTCATACATCATCTGTAAAAGTCATCTTTTAGGAAAAATAATAGAAAACTACATAATGTGAGATGAAAATGAGAGTCTAGGATCAATGATAATATATAAATTTTGCAAGATAATAATCATTTGTGTATAGCTCCAATTAACATGTATTCAATTTTAAAGTTCATATTTAATAATTGATTTTAAATAAATATACAAAAAAATCACAAAACTCAAAAAAAAAATAAAGTCAGCTTTGGACACCTATCATTAAAAATTGATCAAAGATGGATTTTAAACGTTTATAACTCTTTCAAACTAACTCATTTTTATGAATTCAAATTTTTGAGCTCTTACGAAAATTTCAAAATTCTAATAAAAAATAAAATAAATACTTCTTGGATGAAAAAAATAAAAATCCAACCCCCTTAAAATGGCTTCAAAAATTCACATATCATACATAAAGCCAAATGAGGAAATTGCATAAGAGCATTTTTATTATCTTCATCAAACAAAGAGCTTTCATGTTGGACAAATTTTCATCTAATATTATCTACTCTACATGCAATGAGCATTTTTATCATGTATTAGCTATTTTGGCTTCTTACTCTTTCATGCAATGAGCATTTTTTTTCATGTATTAGCTATTCTTGGCTTCTTACTCCTTCCACCCTTTCTTCTCAACTTCCCAACTTCTATATTCTCTCTCCTCTTATTTTTTTCTGATTTGAATACCAATCCACATCCATCAACAATCTCTCCCTCCATTTCTCTTGATAAAAGGCATCATCTCTCAAACATGTTATCTTTTGCTTCATCCTTTATTTCCTTCCTCTCAAGTTTTGGTCGGATCTTCACTAATAATAGTAAGGGGGTGTCTAGATCTGCAGTTAGGCCACCTTGAAGGTTGACTGAATATCAAGTTGAGATCAATAGTTGGATTGCTCTCCTTGTCAAACACTACTATGTTCATCACATTTCAGGCCACTTATGATCGTCAATGTTATTATCTAAACTTTCCCTTTTCATTTCTTCATTAGTTTATTTTTTGGTATTATGTTCACATTCTATTTAGTATGTTGTATATTTTTTTAATAACTTTATGATATTATCTTGTTTTTAAAAATATTTAAAATAATTAATGAATGCATGTTAATATTTGAAAATCACTCATGGTTATTCTTTTGTCAAAAGAATCTAAAAGGTTTAGTGCAAGTCTGCCTCGTTATTAAATATATACATTATTTTACGTATTTATGTTATATAAATCATTATTGTTAGATTGTCTTGTACAAAAATATCACTTTAAAATTATCTACACTCTTGAATTTATTTGGAATTTATTACCTTTGTTTGTTTTTTTAATACATTGACTAGTGTAATGTGCCTATTTATGTTCAATAAGTTATCATCAATCCTAAAAATCTTTAAAATACATAAAACTCCGTTGTTAACTAGCGTTTTTCACATGTGTGCGAATAAGAGTTTTGCTAGTATCACTTGTACTTTTACCTTTTTGCGACTAAATTTGCTCTCCTATCTTTTTATAAAGTTATATTTATCACACTATAGTAAGTTGTCGTCTCTACCCCACTCAAGCAGATGTTGGATTATGAGCACAAGTGTAATTGACAAGAAAAATGGTTATTGCCCTTCTCCACACCCCACCTACCCAAAACCCACCTTAGCTACCCCTCCTCTAGCCCGACCTTCGCTATTAGTTGTTGCACATAACCCTCCTCGCTCCTTGGACTCCACCAACCCACACCTCCTCCTTCTTCATATATTCCCTTCCCACCATTCTTTCCCCTCCTCCACCTCTGATGGTCGGTGGAGGTCAGGAAGATTTTCCCTCATATGTGTGATTGTTTCTTCACCATGAAAGGGGGAAGATTTGGAGGCTCGACGTATGAAGCCAGTGTGGTGAGACGACATGGACATCCAACCAAAGTGGGATAACATAGGAACATATAGCTTTGTTATTAATGGTCTTGATGGTTGTGGGTCTTCTAATGAGAAGAAAGTCGGTGTGCTTGAGCAATAATGTATCTAACTACTTATGATAGTATGCCAACCATGAGGGATTTGAACAACCTTATGGAAACATTCGAGAAGTATAAGGGATGGTTTCTCGTGACTTAGAAATGGGTTCTATTTGTTTTATTCTTATGGAAACATTTTTCGCATGGAGATGTGTACAAGGGACAACCTGGAATTTGTTCTATTCTTGTGAGGTTTGCATCACATATGAATACAAGGTCTCAATGATGGGTTTTGTGAATGAAGATCTCATTAGGTTCCATGGATGCAATGTTGAGTCACGGAAGGATAAGTGTGTTATAAAAATGTGGCAAAAGGCCCCTTTCACTAACATCTCGAAGCGAAGAAAGTAGATCAACTTGTAATTTCAAACATGGTCTCCAATCCAGGAAACTCTCCACGGCAAATAATAGAGAAATAATGGTACAAAGAGTGTGATTATTATGCTTGAGCGATAGAGGAGTGATTTTATGCACTCACGAGCTCACAAAGGTTGTATAAAATCATATGGTTAGCATGATTATATTTGTAGGATATGGATGGCTTCTACTTAGAAGATCGGAGATAATGGTCTTAACCATTTAACTGTAGATCTGGGTGCATGCAACCCTCCTCACCCTGAGCCCCCCTCACCATCCCCTCCACTACATAGTTGCCATTAATCACGATCCTCCTTTTCTTAGCCCCGCTCCCTCGACCTTGACCTCGTTCAAAGTTCTAACTCCTTCGTCAAATTGTCGAAACTCCCTTGAGTGTTTCCTAATTGGATTTTCCTACTTTATTTCAATTTTAATTTTACTTCATTTACTTTAACAAATAATCATAAAATTTGAAAAATATAAGATTTTTCTAAAATAGAGGAGGAAATAACCCCCAATCAAAAAGATTTCTCTCCGATTAAAATTCTCATTTAGGGATCAAATTCTTGCTTGCATTTGTGTATATCATTATAATGTCAAATTTTACTTTGAATCCACTAGTAAGGTGTGGTCTAGACCCTAAAATGTATGTATAGAGTTACATGTCAATCATGAGCAACTTGGTAAGGCGTATTGAGCCATGAGAGTAAATAATATCTTGTAACGAATCAAATGAAGTAGTTGGATGGAAAATTCAAATATTTTAGGGTTAAGTATTCACATTGAATGATTTAATAACATCGTGACTTGGACATTTAGTTTGATAGGTCAACAAGAGATGACCAAGTAACGATATTATGACTTGAGAGGAGTCGGATCAAGGTGACTAAGTTCTACCAATGATGATAAATCATGTACATGTTCATATTAAATGTATATTATGGAAATAATTCTAATGTTGTGCACGATTGAATAAAAACTTGATGTCATGATCTTTCAACAAATCAATCCATCGATGTATCTTTTACGTCATGTATAATATGATCGATCGTTGAATATGAGTATATCTGATGAGTGTATGAGATGTTTGTAGAGTTGAGATTGCCTCCCTTGTGACGTAGATCCTATATATATGCTAGATCATTGAGGTACCCAAACTTCAAGTGATTTGTGAATCATGTGTTCGGCATCTTAAATGAAAGTTATAGGAAAATTCTTCAAGAATACAATGCAATACTATATAGGAGAGGCAAGCACCTTTTGTGGTCCAGCTGGATTCTACTAGTAAGATTCCCATTGTACTTTGTTGAGTGGGCATCCTCGGGGTGTTTGGTGCTTCATCCATTGTAGTTGTCTCTTTGCCTTGTTGACTTTGTCACGTGTTGAGTAAGAGCCCTCTTCTCCTTGTACTATTATAGTACCACCAAGACTATACCAATGTGATAACAATAAATAAGTTGATTCGGTGATCTTGATCTGAGAAAATCTCTTAATACAAATAATATGAAATATCTAGTAGAATAGATGATGTGATCATTGGGATACGAGTGAGTTGGACTATTATTATGAAAATATTGAGGTGCCCAACATGACATGAGGTATCCAAGTGTAGAAAGAGTGTGGTACCACTAGGTTTTAAATATGGTCAACTATTGATCGGTAATATGGGAATCATGTTGAGATGATATAATTAGTAGAAATCGTTTTATCGTTGAAGCATAGGCTTGAATCAAGTTAATAGTGATGGTCACGATAATCACTTGCCATACATTTTTGTAGTTGTTCCTTCCACTTATACGCTTTTGGATTGCAATAAACTGCTTTGCTTTGTGAATCTTGAGATATTTGCTCTTCCTGCTAAGTTGAGACACTTTCAACTTATTACATAAGATATATTATTACCATAAATATGATTTTCCATGAAACTACTAGCATGCTTGCTTTCCTTTTTCATGTATATATATGTTAATTATATGCATGTTATGACATTTTCCATTATTGGGTCATTTGGCTCATATGTTATATCCCTTGATTTCCCAATCATGTTGCAGGTTAATAGGTTAAGGCAAGTGATGCGATTTGCATGATTTGCAGGAGCGGGAACATTGACAGACGAAGTACAGGTGTTGGAAGTTTTAATCTTTAGCTTATTTATAATTTTGACCATGTTGTAATATGATATTGCATTTGATTAAAGAATCATGGAATTGTTCATGAAAATTATATTGTGGACAATAAGACATTTAATATTCTTCTTTCTTTTATGTTTCAAATAATGATTATAAGTACTCATTATAGTTATTGTTAGGTATCCATGTTTGAGTATTTTAGAGAGGCAGATGAATAGACTTGATGTCTCGTTCCCCTCCTTAAACATGTCACCGAGGAACATGGAGCCACAGTTCACAACCTTTAGAGATGACTTTGATTCCTATCTTTAGTTATCTCGACTGAGTGCAAACAAAATGTGTTGAAATAAGGTTGGTACTATCAATGGAGAAATTTTACTTCATGAGGACAGAAAGAGTAGCATGATGCCACACCATATCCAATAAAAGGATGGAGGTCGAGCTGACCAAGGTGGATCATACTCTCAACATTTACAACATTTTCTTAGGCATGCAAGATTAGATTGATATTTTATCCAAGACTTCTCAAAGAGTTCCCATCAAAAAATTGAAATCCTATAGAGAGAAGCTAATTTTGATTTTAATGATAAATATCTATATAAATTCCATACCCACATAGAATTGGTCGCATAAACGCATGCCCTACAGTCATTGGTTAGTCTTTCCCATTCGAGATTATGACATATGCTTTTGATTTTTTTATCGAGGTTGTTTTAGGAAAAAAGAGGGAACTTTCCACTACACCAAGAAGACCATCAATCAAGCTCATCATAAATAGTACAAATACAGATAATTAGATGTTGGTATTATTTTATATATTAGAAAAATCAAGGTCCTATCTTTGTGGATTGAAGGTGTTGATACTCACCGACCGCAACTATTAATTGCCTCAAAGATAAGAAGGATGCAAAATTGTGAATCATGCATGGTCTCTTCTACTATAAGAGATTGACATTGAGGAAGACGCAAAGCACCCCTATTATCCCAATCATAGAGTATTTTTCTAGATGAAGTGATTCTTGTTGTTGTTTCTCTCCCACGGTATGTCGAATCATGAACTTTACTATCATCAAGAAGATTCCTTGGACAAAGAATTAATGTAAGGAGTGGATTGTATCCGGAGGCGGTGCATTCCTCTGGAGGAATAGAACAATGTTTTTTTGAAAGAAAGAATAGAACAACTTAGTCACCTATTTTCACTCATCGTTTGAAGGTGGACACTGTTCAAGGAAGATGACAAAATCCAAGATATAGAGATTCTTATTGTTATTCTCTTCATAAGGATGCTTTTTGAATTTTCATAAGCTTGTTCCAAATGTTCAAAAATAAATCACCATGTCCTATATAGATATGGTGTCGATGCAACCAATCCACGTCTGTCAATTTTTTCATGCATCGGGGATTGTCTTTCTTGGATATTCAAAAACTCTTCCGGATATGATCATATCCTTTTAGAAGTTGATTATATATTTAAAAGGATGGAGTTTGTTCCCACACGAACTGCAAATAATCGAACCATTTGTTTATTATATAAAGGAAAATATCAATGCATGGTTCGGGTATGGGGGTAGATATTTTACTGATAATAAGGTAAAGACGCTTCTTCAAGAGAGTGACGTTTCTAACAAAGTTTCCCCTCCCTAGCGTACTCAAACAAACAACATGGTCAAAGTGTCTAACAGAGAGATTGAAGCAATCCTTTTAGATGGCTTACAAAGCTCCTTAGGGGCATGTGTCTCTTTGAACTTGTTTATAGTAAGTTATGCCATCTATTTGACGTAAGTTGAGTACAAATCCTGTTTTGTAATCAATAATCGCCTTCATTATGAAGATATATTCACATTATAAAGAGATGGAGGCATGAATGAAGTGACATAATTTAGGAACTATGATATGAAATAGTAAGATAATATAAAATGAAAGTGAAAAGGTGGCTTTATATACATTTAGCCATAAGATATTGGACGTTAATCAAAACATTTGGCTATTAGATGTTAAATTGAAGTTGTTTCCTAGAGTAAATAGAAAGAATCTTACTAGTAAGGCATGATGATATATCGAAGCTAGATTCAGAGCACACATTTGCAGAGTTAACAAGCAATGGCTAAAACATTGCATCGAACTTAATCCCATGCTATTAACATGTCTTGCAATCTCCTTTATGCATGATCCTTTTTTGAGAATTTCCCACATCTTGTACAATCTTCTCGTCATTGAACACCCTGGTTTTCTTTTCATTCTTTGTGTTATCCTTTAATCACTCTGCATCTATTCTTAGAATGAATAATCTGAGATAAAAAGGGGTGATTCTTCCATTTTTATTTTTGATTTTCTCTCTTGTCTCAACCACCCCTATTATCACTCTTTTCTTTGATGCTCTTGGGGATGGTTGATCTGTATTTATTCGTTATTCTCTTGTATTCATCGATCTTTTCTTCCACTTCAATATATCTTAGTGTGATCTAGGACAAATGACCACATCTTTTTCTCAAATTCTAATATGATCCAATAATCAAATCAGACAAATGACCAACCATCTTGCAGTGCCTGTCGAAACCTTTCCAATGAGTCTAAGTACACGGGAATCGAAGTCAGATGAGAGAGTTACATATAAAATACGATCAATCTATGACTATTTGGATCTGGATCCATAGAGGATCTATTTAAGGCCGAACCCATACAAGTTGAGCCAATGGGTTAGACAACTTGACCCATTGCTTGCACTACCATCACCCTCTTGCTTGAGATTTCCCGCCAGAGCAAATTCCATCCATTGATCGAAAGTTCAAGCGTGCCAATTTGAAAAGCACAGAGCTAGTATCGTCGTGGATACATTCATGTTCTATTAACCGTCATGAACTCTCGTTATGGGCAAAGGAAGTTCACGTGAGAACATTCCTATAGGTACAACTTTTCCTTCTGTTTGCTATCTGATCCGTGCAGTTTTCGCACCACAAGTTGGTGTTAGTGTTTAGAACTCGTAGGCGACATCCGTTTTGCATTTGGGCGAGTTTTACGCCAAAAAATGGATTTTATCGCATCACAGTATTGTTATTTCCCTATTGAATGGATAAATGCATGGAAGAGATAAAAATATATTTGTGATGTGGGTAACATCAGGAACATGGAAGTGTATTTAGTTTTACAAGGAGCAACTTCATCGAACATCGTCGAAGTGATTTTGGCCACCATTCTAGGTATGATCGATCATGCTAATTGGATGATCGATCATCTGATACCAAAATGATAGATCATAGTTTCTTTATTGTTCAATCAACGTTGATCGATCATCAAATTAGATGATTGATCATTCAGGAAATTGTGAACTAAATGGACCTTAAAAATGATGTAATTGTCTTTAAAAAGATATAGAATCATCTAGGACAATATGGTATATGTTAAATATATGGATTAACTGAAAGAAACTTGATGCTGTCAACTAAACGATCATATGAGAAATATCCAGATCTATATATTTTCATCTTATATCAACAAATGTCTTTCTCATTGTGTTATTGTCCATGCCGTATTGAATTGTCTTAAGTGGTATGTGGGTAGTGGAGTAGTTGTCGTTAAGGGAGGGGCATGCACCCTTTGGGCCCCTGATAGAAGCTTAGATGCCATAAACCCAAAAGTTGTGTTGGTTGGGAGCATGTTGCTTGGCACATCGATGAGTCACCACGTGATGTTCAGCCTTAGTACTTGCGTGACTTCATCACGGTACTTAGAGAGCGAGTCATGTAGTCATGGTTGGTGGTCTAGCTCTTCGCTTTTTCACTTAGGGTTAACACTCATGTACTAGTTGATGTAGGCTGCATTGATTGGTATTTCGAGTGGGAGTACTAAGAGGGGAGTTCCGGAATTGATGATTATTGAATTTAGAAAATAAATCAAATCTCCAGTGTATAAGGAGGATTGAGATAGTCATGAGGATTTTGACTATGGTATGGATGATCTTAATGATTGGTTCCCTAACTCATGCCCTACACAACCGTAGACTCTTACACATAAGTAGTGGAGTACTTGGACAGCTTGCGAGGGTTTGCGGATTGGAAGTTGGTTAAGTAATTGGGATCATAGCGAATCAAGTGAAATATTTAGGGCTTTAACATGGAGTTACACGTTAGTATGTGAAGCTAAGTGGACGTGTTGGGAACTTAGTTAGGATGCATTGTACCCCACCACATGTCTACAAAGGCACCCAAACCCTAAGGTTTTCTTAGTGCTTTAGACTCATAGCGTGAGGTCCCATTGGACCTAGACCATAGATTATCAACAAAGCTTGGGTTATTTAGGGCAAACAAGAATGACCCGAGTGTTGTCTTCTTTGTGAGAACGATGTTTAGTTGCATACTTTCTTAGCACATTACTTTAGCACTGTACTAAGCAACTTTGCTCATAACGTACCTTTGTGTTGGATCCGTGGGTTCTCAGGAGCAATTGCAGCAGTAAGCGACTTGTGCTTGGAGTTTCTCTTTTGTGCAGTTACACTTTTGTAGTATATTATTTGTAGCTTTTACCGCTTTACTTTACTTGTAGCTTGAGAGATGTGGTGTATTATGCATGTATGAACAAATTTTGACCCATGCAAGTGTATTTTGTGGACATGGATTATGTAATCATTGATGGATATGACGTGAATGGAAATGAATGTAAAGAAAATTTTAAATTCCAGTCTTTTGTGCTATTTTCTCCTGCTTGTATTTATTATGAGTTTCGAATGTGCAATGTATGGGCATGAAATTGGTTTGCCGTCATCAAAACTGGGGCTTCCTTTATCCACTCTTTCTCACTAAGAAAACATAGTTTAAGCTAATTATAGGAGCGCGTTTGTATAACATGTTATTTTCATAACAAAAAAAGTTCTTTATTATTATTTCAAAAAGTGCCTCACATTTTTTAAATTTTCTTTATATAAAGCTGGAAGACCATAAAATCCATAAAAAATAATAAAATACCCCAAACCATACAAAGATTTGCATATTATGTCAAAAATATATAAAAATTAGAAAATACATAAAATGTATTTAACAATAACACATATATTTACATATATTTACATATGTAAAAGAGTTTTCTCTTTTTAACCTTATTTTAATTGTAAATAAGGTACATAGTTTTCAAATGGATCTTGCTAAGACCGATCTTTTGACTTCTAAATAAACTCTAATTTACGTTTAAAAGTGTGCTACTCACATAATGAGTGTCTTATGACTTATATATTAAGAATCCATATGATATTAGATACTTATACCATATTCACGTGTAGAATTTCTAAAGCCTTAACTTGAATAATCAATAATTCATTAACATGCTTGCAGAAATTGATAAGTCAATAAGTTTGCCCAATGTAAACGGATTTAAGTTCTCAAGCTAAATCTTGATTCTATGATTAGTGAGGATTGAAGAAGGTCATAAAACATCACAAAGCTAGTATGAGGCAATGCTCATGTACTAACGAGACAAACTCCTATGTGTGTTATGTATGCATTCTAAGGGCATGTTTGGTTGTCAGGTTACCCTGAGGTAGTATCCATACATTCTTGGGTTGGAACTAGTTGCATGGATCATACAATTTCTTTGTTATGATATTTTAAACCACGTTCAAATAAAAAAATTAACATAGAAAATATATTATAATCATTTAAAAGTTATATAATACATAATTAATGTCACATCACATTTATCAATTCAACGCTCTCCAACCTTCCCAACCATCCAACCAACTACTATTCATATGAGGATATCCCAACCCAACCCCCAAACGGGAAACAATCTCATATAGGATGTGCTAGCACGAAAAAGGAGAAATATGTCTAAAAGATGAAACTAAGGGTTCGTTCGTGTAGGGCGTTACCCCCTCTTTTTGGGAGGTTACCCCCCATAACCCACTCTTCCTCTTTTATGTGAGGCTCAGTCTCCCTCTTTTTTTCACTACATTAAATAAATCATTTCTCTTTCATCCATTCCATCAAAAATTAATATATTATACTATCATATTATCCAAAAATGACAAACTATTCAACTTTTACTTAATTTTTCAAACTTCAATACAATCACATCATAACAACTGCTCACTTTTTCAAACTTCAATACAATCACATCACAACAAACCCACTCAACCCAAAACCCTCGGTTCAAACACCAAAACACAAAAACATGTTACTCTTCTCAATCTATCCCGAGGTAACCCGCCAACCAAACGCACCGTAACAGATCAAAACATTGCAAAACTAAATAAGCATTACAAAGAAGACAATGGTGAGAAGGATCACCACAAGGCAACCAATGAAAATCATATTGCGTTTGAATATCATATAAGATTAAAACCGGTATTCGAATTAGAAACTAAGGTTCACAAGATCTTGGATCTAGATACTATTTTACATCGGCATTATTGATTCTAAACCGATAGAAGACACAAAAAGAACCTACCCCTAACTTTAACCAATACAATTGTGTATAGGTACATTGATACACTCAACGTTATAAGTATCCAATTTAGTAACTAATACACTCAAACTTCAATACAATCACATCAAAACAAATCCACTCAACCGGTACACCGGGTTGGAAGCTGCTTGCTATCAGTTCATATATAAGACCATGCCTTCTTATCCAATTTAGTAACTGATAACATAATATATTTTGGACGATACAAAGATCTAAAGATGTATAACCTAGAGTTATGTGTTGAAGCCATTGATAGTTTTTTACCTTGAAACTACATGTATACAGTAGATTTAAAATTTATTTATACATCAAAAGATAATGTAATAAAGCACTGATGAATGCTCTTAATATGGTGGGACTAGTTGGTCCCCTAATTGACATGAAAAAGGCTACAATAGTTGTTTTCTAATAAATATCTTAACTTCAATTATTCAAGGGGGCTATATCATATGCAGTTAAAGATAGTTGCCAACTAATGTAACATAATATGTTTCTACATCTGCAGAATGATGATAACCGCAGCTCTTTTATATGATTAATAATTACAGTCCTTGCATATGAAAAAAATACTGTTGCAACACTTATATATAAATACAACTCATATAGAAAATGATTCATTTACCAGTAATAACCCTCTAAAGTTCAAAAGACAAAAAATACTCCCAGTTGCATAAAAATCAATCCCTGATCAACTAATAATTTCCCAGATCCGCCTAATAGCATAGAACAATGTTAGAAATAAATTTTCTCTATCACCAGTCAAGGATAAGAAAGTTATGGGCAGTTTGGTCTACTGGAACAGCTCATAATTAACACTCAGTTTGAAATGATATGCTAGAAATTTGAGGCTTGCTATAAACACCATCCATGCCATGATTATCCCTCAAATCCATCTCTTTCTTAGATCTTTTACATCAAAAGAAAAACCCATGTCCAAAAATGCAGAAAAAGGGAGTCTTGGAGAACAATAAAGTTACATAGATCTTATTTCAACCCAAATCAAAAGCCAGCTATCAAGGGTGAATGAAGTCCTTCAACCACCTGAAGGACTTAATGAACAGCACCCAGCAATCTACTATGAAAACACAGTCACGAATCTACCGATACAAGTCAATCGGTCAGATGATCAGCTCTCAGCATCCTATAACCATTTCACGATATCGCGCCCTGAAGCCCAGCTGAGTGCAAGAGCGCAGCTTTGATCTCTTCGGGTTGGACCCCAGGACCATCCTGGCTTTGCTGCTCAGATTTACAATAGAGGAGATGTATAAGAATGCTTCTTAATCTCTTGTTTCTAATACACATTGAACGAAATGGCACAAGTAATATATAGTATGATGAAGAGCCGACCATCACTTACCTCGGCTCGGAAGATATCTAAAGCAAAGCCATTGAAGCAGCTGATGACAGCCTGCTGGATGTCGAGCCCCATGCTGTCAAGTGCACGCATTGTAGATAGCAATAGACCAGGCCTACGTGCGCAAAACATGTGGATGTTCACAGCTCGACCTTCTCTCAAGCGCACTTCAACCTGTATGTCAAATGAAGATCTACAACCAGTTATCCTGATCCATTGTCAGGTGGAACCAAATCACTCGAACCAACATGTTGATTCTACATTTACTAAAAATCGTTCATTTATACCACAGTATTTTTGTCCACTATGCAGGTCATGTAACAATAAATATGCTTCATTTACATTTCGTACTGACGAGAAAGGAACCATCCAAACAGTTCTAAACAATCCCTCATGGTAAAGCACCTAAACGTTTGATAAGAAAGTACAATAAACATCACTTGCTGGCTTTGCCAGTGCATGGAACATGTAAAACTGTTGAAGAATAGTAGTTAACACGCAGTAGAAAGGGTGTGAAATTCATGAAGTTAACAATTACAAACATGGCAGGAACAAGCATCCATGATACCGGAAAACAACCATTATACTTGTTCAGTTTATTTCAGACATTAAAGACATATCAGTCAAAAGTTCTCTCATCGATACTTACTTCAGTTTATTTCAGACATTAAAGACATATCAGTCAAAAGTTCTCTCATCGATATCACTACACTTCCAGTCAAATTCTAAACTTTATTTCGTATTCTAGAGTACACACATATTTGCCTCTTCCAAATAAATCCAAATTTTAATTGGTATTCTCGGATGCATATAGATTAAAATTTCGACCCAGAGAGAGGTGTGTTTTTCACAAAACTCTTTCCAAAACTTCAGATTTACAATGCATGTTTTAAAATCGAACTTCATGATCAAGAATCCAAAAAACTTTGATACTTCAGTGTCCAATTAATTCATGAAAAGTTCATTTTTCATGACTACAACTTCAATATCACATCCGAATTCTCTCGGTCTTAAAAACATATCCAGTACTCAATGAGAAATCAGGCAGAAAGCATTTTAGAAGGCCAGATCCTGAACATTGTATGAAAGAAACCCACATTGAAACCTTGAAGAAAGCACATTAGAGATTACCCTGGCTGGTTGGCTTCTGGGACTGGGCATTGGACTAGAGGAAAGCTCTTCTTTGACTCGGTTAGGCAGCACGGGCAGAGTAGGCGTCAGGGGGTGGAAGCTCACACTGTTGCTTGTTGCAGGCAATGCAGAACCCGGCGGTGCAGATTCAAGCTCGTTATGGAGATCATTGATCCTTTGCAGAAGCTCCTTTAGATAGTCGATTGCATCCCCAAGAATCGAGGCTCTATCCATCTGCGAAAATACAATTGATATTCGTGACAGTTTGCAAAAAGATGCAAGTTGTGATTAAATCATCTAACAGTTAATTAGTTGAGCTGCTCTAGCATAATCTAGTGGCCTTTTCAGTTCGAATTGGTCTAGAGACAACTAAGGTCATGCCAACTTAGGCAACTATCCACAGACCACTTCCATTCAATATCGGTGAATGTGAAAGATAAGTGTTGATGTCTCATAGACTCGACTTCAAGTTCAGAGACCTTGCGGACTTGAAAGTTATTCAAAAGCTTATTAAAATTATAGAGAAAAATCCTGAACTTTCAACATCCAATTTGATTCGTGAACTAGTAAGAGGAATCAGTACGATTGCCTCATTTTTCTACAGATTGTCGCTTAGTGATATGTAAAAGCCACACAAAAAGTTAGCTGTGATTCCAAAAATTTTGACGTGTCCAAGCAATCAATCCCGGCAGAATAAGAAAGGGGACCATAAAGTTCAGTTCATGGACCACAGCTTAATTGGGGTGAAAATTTGGAGACTTTCCTGTCAATATTGTCGAGACGAGGTCATTATAAACCTCGATATTTGGTGATGCAAAATTAACTTCCTGATGAATCAAAGGATAAAAAATGGCGAAGGCAAACTTTTATCGAATACCACGAGACGTGTTCGAAAATATCAAAATTGAAGAAATATCTGAACTTTTTATTAAAGTATAAAAAATATGATGAAAAGGTTTGATCATAAATATGATGTAGTAAAACAAACAACTACATTCTAATAAACTCAAATGGTAAGTCAAAGAATCAGACTTCGATGAGAATTCATATGCACCCTAAACCCCTACTCGCACACATTATTTACGCATCGAACAAGGAAAGTTGTTTTTTTGGTATGCTATACCACGTTGGAAGTGTGAGTAAAACACGACAGAATGAAAGTACGACTGGAAGGAAGTGGCCACGTTGAAGCGGACAAAGTAACGGAGATGGCAATAAATTTCCTACGACTCCTTGCCACGGGTTTATGCATTAGAAGGAAATATGGGACAAAATTTACACCATCTATTTCTCACTTTTTGGGGAGGGAAATATACCAAGTATAAGCCATGGGAGATAAAGAAAAGAAAATTCACTAACTACATTTTCTTTACCCTTCATAAGCACTAAACACGCCACGATATCTCAGTCAAACGGAGAACGTTTCCCTTCCCCTTCACTTTCATTAGTTTCCAAAAAGCACAAATGCGCCCCTTAATTGCTTCACGAGAAATTATTGACCTTATTTGGCCAATGAAACTGAAGGAAAAAAACCAGCACTTCAAGACCAGTGTTATCCTCAAATTCATCAAGATGATTTTTGCTTCATTCAAACACAATCCCTTTACATAACTGGAACAAACAACCAGTTTTCTCCTCCGAATGAGCTAATGTCAATCAAGGAACACAATCCCTTTAATTCAAGAATAAAAAAACAGTGACAGCTCAAGAACTGAACCATCACAACTTTCCTGAGGTACCGTACTTTCAAATATGAAAAGGCCAACAAAAAAAGGAGGTAATTATTCATTTTCTGGACAATGTCAAACTTTGTTGACAGATAATTAACCAGATTAAAACCACACTTTAAAGCCAAACTATTAATCTGTAACCATGGTCTACTATTCTAATGGAACTCCAAATAATGCAGAGGATGCTCAACAACACAGCAACCCAAAAGAAGAGAAAAAGGAAAAAAATCTCACCTTGCTGATCTTGGGAACCACAGATCTCAGCATATACAACCTATCATTGAGCTTCTTCCTCCTCCTCCTCTCCGCCATGAGATTCTTTGCAGGCAAAACCCCCTTTCTCTTCCCCTTCCCCTCCTCCCCACCGCCACCCTCCTCTGTTCCACCTTCCCCCTTGGACCCATCAACGTCCACCTCCTCCTCGCCCTCGCTCCTCCCATCCCCGGCGCCCCCTCCCCTCCGCAACGCCGCCGCCCTTTTCTGGAACAGAGTGGGCTGCGCCCCCGCAGGTGGGTTCGCCTCCAGCGGGCGCAGGAGCTTCGGGCGACTCAGGAACGGCGCCACCTCGAAGGGGTTGAACCCAGTGGACCCCTCCTCGGGGATCTGCGAGAGGTTGGGGCCCTGGAACTGCGCCGGGAGGCCAAGATCGGAGGTACCCACGTATCCGAAGTCCAAGAAAGCGTCGTGGCAGTCGTCCCCGAAGGAGCTCTCGCAGGAGATGTCGAAAGGGTTGAGCATGGTGGGGGTGGTGGTGGGGGCGGAGAGGGGGAATGCAGGGGACTGCGAGCAGGAGGATTGGTCGAGGAGGTGCAACGGGTCGCATGGGGTGGGGGTGAGGTCGCTGCTGCTGAGGTACCACTCGTCCTCGGCCATGGACTTGAAGGAGGGGAGCTGCAGGAAGTCATCCCTGAAACCATCAACGTCCCCTGGGAGCATGTCTGGCTCTGCTGTAGTAACGGAAAGATGGAGAGTGGGGAGTGTCGTTTCTCTCTGCTGTGGGAACTTGCTTAAATGGGCGGAGGGAATATAAATGATGGGATGGGTTGGTCTCGTTTCTCCCGTTCGGGAATCCCTGTCTTTGTTTTGAACGTTGCAGTGGGGCTGACAGTTGCATGAGGGGGAGAGAGACGTCTCGACGTGTCTCCTTTTGGGTTCTGCAAGACCACCACAAGCTGCCCTTGCTGATGGGTCAAAATTGCCGCGTGTCGTAAAGATCTGTGGTGCAGTTATTTACTTGTGTAACTCCGTGGGGGTAATTGCCTCCAATTGTGTGTAAGGTTGATGGGTAAAGCTTAGTTTTAACTCCCCGGTTCTGTTTTGCTTCTTCTGCGTGCAAGCCTGTGGGCTTCTGATGCAGGGGATGCTCTAGAAGCAGGCACCGTTAGCCACCTGGTCGAAAATTTGGAAAAGCTAGGTCACAACCTTATTCCGCAGGTCTGATGCAGAGGGTCTTCTACTTTGGTTCCTGGCCTAAACTGGTTACACCCAGCTCTAATCCTGTATTTTTAGCTTGTAATTAGAGTATGGATCCCAGAATTTCTTTGCTATATTTTTTAATCACATTAAAATTAAAATTAAAATTAAAATATATTATATTCATACAAACAATTAATAAAACACATAAGTAATGTGGCATCACACCACATTTATCATTCCAATCCTCCTAACCATCCAAACGTGTACTAGGAGGTTACTTCAACCCAACAATGTTACCTTGTAGTGGACAATCCTTCCAAAAAAAGGTTTATCTGGTAGGTAATCCCTTTGTTTGTTTTGGTGTTGGAATGGATGGCTCGTTAGGGATGAGCATGGGCCGGGCCTGGGCTGGGCCCTACAGGGCCCAGGCCCAGGCCCATTTAAGTTTGTGGGCTTTGGGCCGGGCCTAGGCCCACTAAAATTTTTTTTTGAAGGCCCAGGCCCAAGCCCGGCCCAATTATTATGGGCCGGGCCTGGGCCGGGCCGGCCCATAATGTCTCAATCGTCAATTGGGCTTGTATTGGCCAAAAACTTATGGGTCTAGACTTGGTGGGCCCATAAACTTGGCGTACCCTCATTTGGTTATTTTGATTGTAATCTTCGTTATGAAGTATTTATTAGTTATTTAGGTCTTTATTATTTAGTTATCCTACTGTTTTGCACGGATTTGGTCATATCTATGATTCTACAATATCTAATGGAAAGAGTTTCATAGAGATATTATAGAAACATATGCAAATAATAGTAAACAAACAGGTTGAAAATGTACCTCAAGTGGATTAATCTATCGACATCGTCAACTCCCTCATTAAATCCAGATGAATATATTAAAGTGAGATATCAAAGTCTAGACACATATGGGTTATATGTGGGCTAGGTTATCGGGCCTAATAGGCCTAATTTTGGGCTTCTACGCGGGCCGGGCTATCGGGCCTAATGGGCTGGGCCGGGCTAAGCCCAAGCCCGGCCCAATTATCAAATGGGCCTACATCTTCGGCCCAAGCCCGGTCCATAAATAATTCGGGCTCGGGCCGGGCCGGGCTATGTGGGCCGGGCTTCGGGCTGGGCTGGGCCGGCCCGGCCCAATGCTCATCCCTATGGCTCGTTGTGATTTGATTTTATTGATGTTTAGAAAAAAGATAGATGTTGAGTATTTTGTAATTTTTAGATGACATGATGGCGTGCTATAATATTTTTTGATTAAATGAAAGAAAGAGAAACATGCGATTTGATGTAATAAAGGGAAGAAGAGGAGGGATTGTTAGTTGGATCCCATGGAAGAGAGAGAGAGAGAGAGAGAGAGAGAGAGAGAGAGAGAGAGAGAGAGAGATTTATGGTCGGTGGGCCCTGTGAGGCGGAAATAAGGATTTGGAGTGACAACCCTGAGGTTTTAGGGTGGAAACCCAGATTCCCTAGGAAAACCCGTAGGTTTTGGGGTGGATCCAGAGTAGAATCCCCAAAGAAGCCCCCAGCAAAAAAATTCCCAAAATGGGGGCGTTGCGAAAATAATTCCCACAATGGGCATATATCGGCAAACCATTTGTCGCTCTGTGTTCCACACGCGGCAAATGGTTTGTCGCGCCCATTGGATGACCAGATCGGAAATCCCAGCCCCCCTCCTGTAACACCCCAACCCCAAACATAGTGCCATACGTAAAACTCACGAAGTGTGGGTGTGGTTTATAAGTGGTGGGGAGTACTACTTAACAACTTGGGCTTAAGCATTTTGGGTGATTTTCAATGGGTCCATCTGGGCCCGAACCCAACAAGTTGTCATGGTCAGTTTTTCTCGATAACGGACCGGGGACCTAAGCCCGGGACGTTACAAATGGTATCAGAGCCAATTTCCCTCTGATAGTGGAAAGGGCTACCCGAGAGGTGGAGCCACCCCTACAAAGAGGTAGGAGGAAATGGCTACCCGGAGCGTGCAGCCGCCAATGTCACTGGGAAGAAGTGATGGACCATGTCGCAACGAGGACGTTACGAATATAAGTGGGGGAGGTTGTAACACCCCAACCCCAAACATAGTGCCATACGTAAAACTCACGAAGTGTGGGTGTGGTTTATAAGTGGTGGGGAGTACTACTTAACAACTTGGGCTTAAGCATTTTGGGTGGTTTTCAATGGGTCCATCTGGGCCCGAACCCAACAAGTTGTCAAGGCCAGTTTTTCTCGATAACGGACCGGGGACCTAAGTCCGGGACGTTACACCTCCCGTCCCTTCATCAAGGGCGACAAATGGTTTGTCGCGTCACGGCAAACCGTTTGCCGATATATCCCTATTCTGGGAAATATTTTCGCGCCGTTCCTATTTTGGTAAAAAAATTTTACCCCCCACCTCTCCTACGTAAGCGTCCTATGGATCCACCTCTTTCACGATTAATCAAAGAAGCTTCACTATAATACATTGCATCAATGAGGGAGAGCTTCTCCTTCAGACCATTTAATGCCCCATGTCTTTTCTCCTGCTCTAACATGTTTTATAGCAAGAAGCAATTCTCTCGATTATATGAATAAATACAAATCCTAAATTATACCATAGTTCAAATACGACTCTTACCACCCGCTACAATACATTTAAAATTCTAATCGATTAACCAATGCCTAAACCTAATCAATATCTCAACAACTCAATCATGGTTTAGATCTGATCATTTGTTGCACCTCGTTAAATGCCATGCACCATAAAATCATTTTTATAATTCTATTCACAGACCTTTGCACCTTATATAACCTATACGATCGTCAGGACTATCATTTGTTGGTCATGTGCATCTGTTTTATGTCACATCTAAGATTTGCAAATATGCAACTCCACCCCAGCCAATCGTGCATTGCTTCAGTTGGAAATGAGTGAGGGCTACTATTTATATCTTTGAAGCACATTTAATATGATCACCAACATGCCGGATCCATCATGTAATGCCTCCAACATAATACGACATCTAAAAGTTACAAACTGTGAGAGTGTATTACAAGAATGTGAGATCACTACTTAACTTAGGCTTAATTAGGTAATCATCAATGGATCCACTTGGGCCCGAACACCAACAAAATTGTCAAGACCAGTTTTCCTCAATAAGAGTTTACTTGGGCTTAATTAGCATCTTGAGTGGTTGTCAACGGGTCAATGATGAATCTCATATTCATCATTCTAAAATTGATTTATTAGCTCTGTTCCTCACAAATCATTTGCATTTAATAATTAATAGAGCATCATTAGCATTCATACATGTGTAAATAATATTTACATTTCATCATGCATAATTGCATTAAAAATCCAAGTGTAAATGGGCCCAAAAAACAGCTAACTTCCATAATTTTTAATTAATTCATCCTAACTCCGATTGACCCCAAATCACCTCCATTATATAGATAGAACTAATAGAAATAAATAAAAAATACAAAAAATTACTAACTCAAATACATGTCAAATAATCCTTAAGTCCAATTTCACATCTGGCGGACTAAAATGTGTAGGATATGGAATAAATCCTCAAGCGCATCACGGAAGCGTGAGCGTCGTATCGAAAACGACGAGGAACGACTAGTCGCACTAGTTGTTCTATGCAGCGGAAATTAAAAAAATTTCATGCGACGAAACCACATGATCCGAGAACACTTCTCAGATCGTTTCGTCTAAACCACAAACAAGTAATAGGATTATCTCTTGAAGCGTGGTTGCGATCGAGTCTCTAAACGAAGAGACCTCCTGTCTCAAGTCCGATCCGACGGAGGAGACGCTTGCGAGCGCGGGGATGAATCGCGTGCTTCTCGCAATCCATGTTGATGATCCAAACGGCGGATCTCCTGATCTCGACACATGAGATCCGACGTCTTATTCACGAGCGAGGCGCACCGAAGAGACGGAGATCCATGAGCACACGATCAGGCAGCATAACGACGACGCTGCGGTGATGGAGATTCTCTATAGGGCATCTATGGTGGACGGCCATATGAGAGGGAGAGAGAGAGTAGACGTGTACAGAGAGAGAGAGAGAGAAGTGCTACAATAGCATGTACTCTAAGAGAGCATGGTGTGCCTCTCTATTTATAGGGTTTTAGGATCCATGGATCTCAATCCATGGGACATATAAAATCAATGGATGAGATTGATTTATTTCTAATCCAATAGTCAAGATTGTTGCTGGTAAAAGCCAACAACTTGTGATTTAATTTAGATCAAATATATTTCATAAATCAAATATAAATCAATCCTAAATTAAACCAATCAAATAAGGGAGACAATCATCATGGAGATTGCATCTCCTATTGGAACAAGGTGGACGACCACTTGTTTCCAATTGGAGGCAATCTCATGAGATTTCATGAGATTGCATATCTCCATGAAAATTTCCATTATTTATTCCATCAACTTTTGTTGTGATTTATTCTTCAAAAAAAATTCATAATTAATTTTGAGAATATTGCAATCTTACCATTGGAATTTTTTGAATCACATTCACAACCCAAAACAAAATATAATTTACATTTTCAATTAATTACGCAATGTGTATCCAATACACATTAATAATTAATCAGCAAATATAAATTATAATTAGCTCTCTCTAATACACTATAAATCACATTTATAATATATTATGAATAATTGGATATTGTCATCCACATTATTCTTATCCACAATAATTAAATCACATTTAATTATATTGGATCTCCATTCTCACGTGCCCAAATAATATGAATCACATTCACATTATTCACATCTTTGATAATCAAGTTACATTTAATTATCTAAGATAATTCTCCTTATAATATGAATCAAATTCATATTACTCATGATAATTAAATCACATTTAATTATCCATTTTCTCAATGCTCGGATACATATATCAACAATAGAATTATCCATGAAATCTTTCAAGGATAATGCGCTTTCTCCGCGAATACTTGGAGATAAGGACTGGGCGATTGTATTGTTCCACGTATAGTGACTTGGATATTGAGATCATATCTCAAATCCAGATCGCGGGCCTCCTATAGATGCTTGATTAAATCAAGATCACAAATCTAATCTTCTCATTGCATCTGAATCACATTCAGATCAATGTCCAACAATTGGACTAAGATCATATTACTTCTCTACTGAGAGGAGTCACTAAAATCCAGACCCGTTTCATCACTCCCTAGAAATGGAAGAGTCATGGTTATACAATCGTTTATGATTACATCACCCTCAGGTATTCCCAATACCTGTACATCCTGCATACTGGAAGACTTAGATTAACCCGAAGTATTAGATCAACTTTATACTGTCTACTTTAGTGTTTTATTAGTAAGTTTCTCATTTTGATCATTGGGAGTTGGTATCGATCATATACTTTTCAAAAGCATATATCATACCTAGGTCTTAATCATATACTTTCCAAAAGTATATATCAAACCTACAAATTCAGTCAAGCTTCCAAAGCGAGACGACCGTGCGCACGGAATTTGATTCTTCCCAACATCTCATGAGTGAGCTCGTGTCTTCCGGTTCAGTAGTGAACCTGTATGATCCCTTTGAGAGATCGTATTACTCATATACCCTTATATGCACGCCAGCGCGCCGGTGTATAGACCTTGGTTAGGTCATCAACCTATTGGTATGCCAAATGTACATAGTCATACATATAGTAACACATCTGTCTCCGGTCAGAGGATGCATGCCTATATCATGACAATATACGACATAGGACTTTGGTTATCTCGATCTCGTTAAGTCAACTCTTTGACCTAACTTATCTAACACCTCCGAATCTCTATTCCTATGCAGAGGACCTGCATCAAGAGGTCAGTTAGATATCAGCCTTTAGAGAAAGGATTGCCATCTCCTTCTCAGGCTGGAGATCATCTCTTAATAATCATTTGACGGTGCTCGATGAGTCCTCAATCTAACTCTTTAGATATTCACCCAAGCACCAGCCTCTATGATTTAATATTTGAATCAACAGCTGTATGATCATCAAGATGGCCATGGTACATACCCTAATTGTACTAAGGGACCTATCATGCAAATTATTTATTCTTTATTTCATATCAGGGAATGATATTCGCAATAACATTTATTGCATAATGACTCGCCGTGGGCTCGCATGTCCAACAATCTCCCACTATCCCAAAGGGCCATTAATGGGCTAATCATTTAAACCCACACTCATGTGACAATCATAGACTATTTAGAAAATAGCTAGGTAAGCTGATCAGTCACTCTGTTCCCAAGAGACTACGCCAAGTCCTTTTACGGTACTTGCATATCCCTTAGTAACAGTGCTCGCAGAATGTTGCATCTTATGCAACCAATACTCAATTTTGTTATAGTGTTCTTGACACTATAGCTCGATAATCATTATAATCAGTATGCCCATAATCCTTACCAGAATACCTTTATTCCTAGAGATCTCTATCTCCTAAGGTATCTACAGTTAAGACCTTTTAGATCACTATCTATAAAGTCTTAATTTTTTGAAGATAAGATTTTGAGATCACTATCTCTAAGTTTCATCATCTTTGAAGATATTGTTATTACTGCAATCAAGTGTTTTATTCCATAGTAGGATTAGTAATAGATTACTACTCCCACTGCATGGCAGACATCCGGCTCTTTTGCACATCTAGTATACACTCAGCTTCTCGTAACTTATGCACAAGTGCAAGCAGTTCCAGCATTCACTTCCTCAACTCTCTGAGGTGCTATCCCTTTAGATAGGTCACTACCACATCTTAAGGGAAGGAAGCCTTCCTTGGAATTTTCCAGAAAATAGAATAAGTCCAAAGTGTACTACAAATGCGACGGTCCCAATACCCTCTTCTCTTTGCTTCAGAACGACTTCAGAACTAAGATCTAAGAGGTATCCTTGAGATCATATATCAAGGTATGGAACAACCAAATTATAAAATACTTATTATTATTACCCTTAGATCATTCCAAATGATTAGGATATCTACATTTTGCATGATGAACACAATGGCACTCCCATTAAGCTTCATATGGTTCATCAAGATTTTATAACATTTATAATTTCATCAAATCTTATGTTCCAACTACAGGAAGCTTGTTTGAGTCCAAAGATGGAGTTCTTTAGCTTGTACACCTTGCTTTCCTCAACCATGAAGCCATGGGGTTACTTCATATGAATATCCTCAGAGAGGTATTCATAGAGGAATGCAATCTTGACTCACATCATGAAGATGTCATAGTCAAGTTGTGTAGCTATAGTAAGCAATATTCTGATGGGTTAAAGCAAGGTCACTGGAGAGCAAGTCTCATCGCAAGCGATGTCTTCTCTTCGGTGTGTAGCTCATGGCTACGAACCGTGCTTTGAAGGTCTCTACCTTCTCAACAGGTTCCCTCTTTCTCTTGAAGATCCATTTACACCTTAATGGGAACTTACCCATATAGGTGGATCCTCAAGGGTTCATATACAACACTTGTATATGAAGTCTACATTAGACTTTTATTACTAACATGCATCTTTCCATGTCATGATCCTTAGGAGTTTCATCACATGAAGTCCGATCATTGTCAGATTCAACTGACACATGGAATCCATCCTCAAACTTATTTGAAGAGGTATTAATGTTTCATCTTTAATTGTCTATTTAGTTTCCGATTTCAGTAGCCTCATTATCTTCTAAAGGTTAAATGAGTTCCTTTACTTCATTTTCATCTTGATTCTCAAGAGAGTCATCCTCTAAGAATCACATTCTTAGAAATGAGATCCTTTAAGAATCTCAAGGTCATAAAGTAGGTATCTAATACCATCCTTTATTTTACTAATGAAGTAGCACTCTCTAGTACCAGATTCCAGCTTAATCACATGGAACCTTATTAAGGATATATAATGTAGTCTCTACCACATATATATACCTGGAAACTAAGAGATAATTATGCTATGATTAATCATTTATCAAATCATGTCACACATGATCAATTGTATCTCCCTACAACTCTATTGAGTTAAGGTTCATTAGGAGGATTGAGATAGGAATGATATTCACATCTCCATAAGGTATTTCTTGAATTCTTCTAATAGGTACAAGCTACCTTGGTTAGATCAAATTCATTTCATCTTCCTTTAAACTTGGTTCTAAATCAAAATTGTGAAATCTTTGAACATTTCAAAGGTTTCTTAAGCGAAGAGAAGAAATCTCATATCATATATAATCATCAATAGATATCACATATCTATAATGTTTACTATGATATAGATGATTCACATACATCAATATGTATGAGATCCTGAATACCTTGACATCTTACACCTTTCCCAAAGAAGGGTGTATTAGACATTTTACTTGAATACAATATTCATAAGTATGCAAGTTTTGAAATTTTAGACATTCTAAAGTTTCATCTCTTACTTGTCCATTGATCTCATCAACAGACATATGTCCAAAACATGATGCCAGATCATTGTCAAATGATCTTCATCCTCCTATTGATCTTTAAAAGTTTAATTTTCATTATTAGAAATCTTGATGAACCATTCATTAATTTTCTAATTTAGCAGAGTCCACTAGATGTTAGATTACTATCTGAAGTATATCCATCATAACTCTTTATGATAGGTTTATTCCAGAATTCATGTTTATTTCCAACATTTAGAAATAAACTATGAATGTATTCTAATATCCAGGTCACAAAGACATTCTCTAAGACTAAGGGCTCCCACTGAAAATATGAAGTCTATTGATCCAATGGAAATTATTGCAACAATTATATCACTTCCAACATGGATGACCATTAAAACTTAGGATCAAATTTCTATTATTCTAATACAGATGCAACCAATTGCAAGTGTCATTAGAAGATTGAGATACAATTATTAGACTTTATCTTATCAAATAAGTAAGTCAATATCAATGATTATATGTAGATTTTTCTGATGCACTATCTGATTCCTTCTCTAAGGATTCTAGATAGATTTGATAGTCATACTATCAACACATCAACTTATTGCAGTATTGGCATTCATCCAACTCTTTGGATGTCATATGGAAGTCACAGAAGTACAGTCAACTCTTGGACTAAACTTCTTACTTGGGTCCAACCCATGCTTCCACTGCGCTCCCTTTATCTATAAGCAACCGTTGCTCAAGACAAAGGATCTCTTATGTTGAAATCAAAAATTTCAATATAAGAGTATTTCAACATTTATACAAGCTTCATTCAATTCATACAATATGAATATTCTGAAGCTTTATGAATGACTAGAGTATAGATAGTAGAATGATGACACTCTGCATCCATCTAAACTCTTAAAACTTAGGTTCAGGTAGGTACTCAAACAATTAGAATACATTATCTCCTATAGAGCCACCATTCTGCATAATGCAGAGAACCATGTCATTCATGATTATATGTCGAGAACACATATGTATGCCAGAACATCTTCTTAGATTTTATAAGGATTATTTGATAATTACGATCATTATCGACATGTCACTTCAAAAGTACATTCGATGAGATCAAGACTTATAGAGACTTAAAACCCTAGGATTTTAGTCCTATTGTCTATTCAATTATAATTCCTCATTATTATGAGGAAACTTGCATATTGCAACCACATACATTATGTGTCCAATTGCAAGTACAATATCTGGATCATGGGTCCAATCCATGATATTCTACTGGTTATTATTGAGTATAACATTGAGTGAGATTAAAGAAGGATTATCTGAAATAAGAAATTTGCATAGATATATAATTTACTTTGATTTAGGAATTTTTATATCAAAGTTGTCTTGCCTTGTCAACACTGAAAGTTCATTCCCTTAATCACTTTCAATGTAAGAGATATACTTACCATTATATCTCAGCAAGATCTGGGATCTCCTTCCTTATCTTTATTACATCCCTATAATATGAGAATCTGCAACTCCGATATAAAGAAGCGGGAACACATTCCTCCTTGCAAGTCCAACTTGCATATCCTAATTCGGTCTTTAACACCCGGGCCCACCACCCCTAAGATGATGTTGACCCGTCATTAATTGAACCAACCGTCAACATGAATAGAATTCGCTTTGCGCAATCCAATATCGCCCCAATAATATGAGGATCCGATATTGGGGTCACTACGCATACGGCCTTACTCTTTCGAGAAGCAAAGAGCCCGATCCAGGTGCGCTTGCATATAGGAGCTATCACTTCGGATAGGCGTCTCCTACATACAATCCCTGGCGACGGAACCCTTCACCTTGACGGGAGACCATGGATGTCACTTATGTGATCCTCCATATCATATTCAAATTCTAATTAATGATCATGAATCATATTCACATAATTAATTCTTCCAAGGGAAATAACACATCTATTATAATAGAGTGTTTCTAATTGGATATAATTAACTCAATCATATTAAATTAATTATCAATCCAATTCAATCAACAAACTTGATTTTACATGAATATATGGTATTATCTCAAAATACGTATTAATTCGAATTTTAATAATTAGAAAAATACATCATGATCTCTCAGGCACCATTCATTCCCTACCCGTTGTCATGGTCAGTACCGGCGGGAGTGGGACGGACCGCATCCGGTGCAACCCGCTACCCCAGCGATCCCCGACTAGACACCATATCCGCCTCGGGAAAAAATAATGCCGACTCAATCACTTTGTACTTGAGATGATCATCGGTTCTTCAACCGAAATTATACCATATAGTAATAATCAAAACATTTTTGATTATAAGGAAATTTGCTAGACAAATTCCCAATCCTATTCAAGCAAGGAGTTTGATGATTATGTTTCCAATTATGATCTAGATCAAATCTGATCAATCTATTGGTTGAGGCCAAGTCAATTAAGGAAATAATCATCATCAAATATTTCTCAGATATTTTCCATAATTATTTCATGAAATTAATTTCACTAATTGACATTCAAATGGTTCTTGATTAGGAAAGTAATTTCAGCAGTGACCCCTACTTACTAAAATTAGCATATCTCAATCAATTTAAATCCAAATTAAACAAAGTAAATTTCTAAACTTTGCTAATTTGATTTACAACAGAACTTATGTGATTTGCATGCATTTTAAGGCATTTCTAAACAGTAATTAACTCCTTAATTACGTTAAGATTCGCAGTTCCCGTAACAGTGAATACATGTTCATTAAAACAACCATATCTGAGCAAACGCAATCCAAATTACGTAAACTCTGATCCTATGGTTTCCTTATTTAATGGGGAACAAAATCCAAGTTTTATTTTCGTATTTAAACAATTTAAATAGGGCCTAAAATAATCACAAAATAGAGATGCAAAAATAAAATGCGATAAAACTTTCGCAACCTTAACGAACCCAAGTCGCCTTCGGTTTTATGGATCGTATCCAAAACCTTCGACCTAAGGCTCTGATACGGTGATACCACTTGTAGGATATGGAATAAATCCTCAAGCGCATCACGGAAGCGTGAGCGTCGTATCGAATACGACGAGGAACGACTAGTCACACTAGTTGTTCTATGCAGCGGAAATTAAAAAAATTTCATGCGACGAAACCACATGATCCAAGAACACTTCTCAAATCGTTTCGTTTAAACCAAAAATAAGTAATAGGATTACCTCTTGAAGCGTGGTTGCGATCGAGTCTCTAAACGAAGAGACCTCCTGTCTCAAGTCCGATCCGACGGAGGAGACGCTTGCGAGCGCGGGGATGAATTGCGTGCTTCTCGCAATCCATGTTGATGATCCAAGCGGCGGATCTCCTGATCTCGACACACTAGATATTGCGTCTTCTTTACGAGCGAGGCACACTGAAGGAGACTGAGATCCACGAGCAGACGATCGGGCAACATAACGACGACGCTGCGGCGATGGAGATTCCCTCTACGGCATCCATGGTGGACGGCTATATGAGAGGGAGAGAGTAGTCGTGTAGAGAGAGAGAGAGAAGTGCTACAATAGCATGTACTCTAAGAGAGCATGGTATGCCTCTCTATTTATAGGGTTTTGGGATCCATGGATCTCAATCCTTGGGACATATAAAATCAATGGATGAGATTGATTTATGTCTAATCCAATGGTCAAGATTGTTGTTGGTAAAAGCCAACAACTTGAGATTTAATTTAGATCAAATATATTTGATAAATTAAATATAAATCAATCCTAAATTAAACCAATCAAATAAGGAAGACAATCATCATGGAGATTGCATCTCCTATTGGAACAAGGTGGACGACCACTTGTTTCCAATTGGAGGCAATCTCATGAGATTTCATTAGATTGCATATCTCCATGAAAATCTCCATTATTTATTCCAACAACTTTTGTTGTGATTTATTCTTCAAAACTAATTCATAATTAATTTTGAGAATATTGCAATCTTACCATTGGAATTTTTTGAATCACATTCACAACCCAAAACAAAATATAATTTACATTTTCAATTAATTACACAATGTGCATCAATACACATTTATAATAAATCAACAAATATAAATTTTAATTAGCTCTCTAATACATCATAAATCACATTTATAATATATTATGAATAATTGGATATTGTTATCCACATTATTCTAATCCACAATAATTAAATCACATTTAATTATATTGGATCTCCATTCTCACGTGCCCAAATAATATGAATCACATTCACATTATTCACATCTTTGATAATCAAATCACATTTAATTATCTAAGATAGTTCTCCTTATAATATGAATCAAATCCATATTATTCATGATAATTAAATCACATTTAATTATCCATTTTTTCAAAGCTCGGATACATATATCAATAATAGAATTATCCATGAACTCTTTCAAGGATAATGCGCTTTCTCCGCGAATACTTGGAGATAAGGACATGGCGATTATATTATTCCACGTATAGTGACTTGGATATTGAGATCATATCTCAAATCCAGATCACGGGCCTCCCATAGATGCTTGATTAAATCAAGATTGCAAATCTAATCTTCTCATTGCATCTGAATCACATTCAGATCAATGTCCAACAATTGGACTAAGATCATATTACTTCTCTACTGAGAGGAGTCACTGAAATCCAGACTCGTTTCATCACTCCCTAGGAATGGAAGCGTCATGGTTATACAATCGTTTATGATTACATCACCCTCAGGTATTCCCAATACCTGTACATCCTGCATAATGGAAGACTAGAATAGACCCGAAATATTAGATCAACTTTATACTGTCTACTTCAGTGTTTTATCAGTAAGTTTCTCATTTTGATCATTGGGAGTTGGTATCGATCATATACTTTTCAAAAGCATATATCATACCTAGGTCTTGATCATATACTTTCCAAAAGTATATATCACACCTAAAATTCAGTCAAGCTTCCAAAGCGAGACGACCGTGCACATGGAATTTGATTCTTCCCAACATCTCATGAGTGAGCTCGTGTCTTCCGGTTTAGTAGTGAACATGTATGATCCCTTTGAGAGATCGTATTACTCATATACCCTTATATGCACACCAGCACGCCGGTGTATAGACCTTGGTTAGGTCACCAACCTATTGGTCTGCCAAATGTACATACTCAGACATATAGTAACACATCTGTCTTCGGTCAGAGGATGCCTGCCTATATCATGACAGCATACGACATACGACTTTGGTTATCTCGATCTCGTTCAGTCAACTCTTTGACCTAACTTATCTAACACCTCCGAATCTCTATTCCTATGCAGAGGACCTGCATCAAGAGGTCAGTTAGATATCAGCCTTTAGATAAAGGATCGCCATCTCCTTCTCAGTCTGGATATCATCTCTTAATAATCATTTGACGGTGCTCGATGAGTCCTCAATCTAACTCTTTAGATATTCACCCAAACACCAGCCTCTAAGATTTAATATTTGAATCAACAGTTGTATGATCATCAAGATGGACATGGTACATAACCCTAATTGTACTAAGGGACTGATGAATACCCATTCATCACTCTTTATTCTTTTATTTTAGCTAAAAACCTGTGCAAAACACCATGTATATTTGTGTAAAAATAATAAATTAGCAAAAAGCATGCATCTTGTAATTATTGATAATTAGCATGTTTTTGTGCATAAATAAAAGAATAAAGAAATAAAAGAAAAAGAGGGAAATATTTAGAATAAATATTGAGTGACCTACTCCCAAGGGAGGGTTCAACATGGGCCTGACCGCAAAAGAAACTAAGTAGAGAGAGATAGGGTGGCTCAATGTATTATACATAGACCTATGTATATAAAAAATATTTATTTCCTCTAAATAAAAATAAGAATGTATTTTTGTTAATTTGTACATAAATATAAAAATCATAAAAATAAAAATAATAAAAATAATTTTCTACCCTGTACATATACCATGTAAATATGCATATAAAACTATTTATTTAACTTATAAAAATAAATCATAAAAATAAAATACAAATACCTTTTTATTCCAAATTTATGTTATAAATAAATAAAATATAAAATTGGAATAATTGTATAAAAATAAATAATTAAAAATAAAAATTTAAAATACATATATGTATATACCTATATATAATAATATAATGTAAATACATTATTTATTTTTCAAAAAAATAAATAAAAATCACTAAAAATTAATTTAAAAATAATAAACATTTTCATGTTTTAACTTTTTCAAAATAAAATCATTTAATAATTTTAATTTAATTTACAAATATTTATTAAATGGCCGTTCCTGATTGGTCCAATGGGAATGTTGACCTCCGGTCAACTTCCCCTAGACCACTTTCGCCCGCGGATCTTGCGCTCGACTCGACTTCTCCTAATTTTCCCCATCTAACCCGACCTCCATTCGCCTAATTCCCGGGTCCTAATTACACTCGATACATCCGAGACCCTCGCCCGATCATCCTTCTAGGGATCCGAGCTCCGACCATCTCGCTAGATCTCCATTTTGACGGACCCCTAGCACTATAAAGGTTTACCTCAGCCGCACTTTTCACGCTATCTTTGGCTCCGACCTTCTATCCCATGACCTCCACCTTCCTTCATAGAGTGACAGCTATCGAACGAAGGTGTCGCAGTGAGGAGGAGGTGTCTCCAGCCACTGATCCGGCGAGTCCATCGCCGTGCGCCGCCGCGAGGTGCGCCAAACCTCGGGACTCCGACGAACCCTTGAGGCAAAGACCCCAGGAGCTCCGCCAGCTTCAGCCTAGTCGACATCCTCCATCAGGTATCCTCGATTCCTTCTAGAATAGGCCAATTTCTGCTTTCCCCCTTTTTGCGCCGCCGGGCTTCGCCGGCCGATTCACGTCGACTCGATCATCCATCCGCTCATCCGACTCGACCACGATGCTCACGAGACCTCTCCCCACGTTCTTCACCCATCCTATCAACTTGGTTCTCCCCGGAACCAAGAAGAGGACCTCCACCGCCGTCGCCTCACCGGAGGTCTCCGCTCCGACTCATCTGACCACCCATTCCACCCCTAACCGGGTCGAGGCAATTAACCCTCGACCTAGTAGTCTCTCTGTGCTGTTTTGCAGGTCGAAGGGGCCCATCTGAGGGTCTGAACTTTCGAGCACGGAGGCTTAGCTCCTCCGCCATCGTCGGGCCGCTCTGGTGGACCCCGGCTTCATTGGGGGAGTCCATCAGCTGCAGAAGAGTTCAAGCTTCACGTTCCCTATCTCAGCAGCTCCAGAGGAGGTCCTCGACGCACGCATTAGGCCGACAAATCTTGCCGGCATCGAGTTCTTAGAGGACACTCGTTCACCGTTTAATCATCCCCTCCGTGCCAGATTAGATCATAGCCGCTCGTCTGCGGAGAGTTCCCAGCCGTCGATCCATCTGATGGTTTGATCAGGACCATCCATCCAGCTGAAGAGGCTCCAACGTACCACAACCATCCGATCCTCCACGTGGCGTGCCTTCAGCCATCGATCTGAATAACGAGGGTAATTTGCACTTAGGCCTTCTTCTGTTTTGATATTTCTATTTAGTCCTGTAAATATTAAGTTCAGTTGTTTTTATTTCGAATATTTGCATCTTGGACCCGTATGTTTATGTTAGTTGCATTTCAGTCCTTACATATGAGAGCCACGTGCGTCGACACGCGAGGCTTTGGAACATTTGCACTTTTTGTCATGTATTTCCTATATGTTATTAATTGAATCTATTTAAATAGGAATTACACGTATGCCCCTCCGTATCTGATTCACGTGCCTTACGCGTGCTTTTGTGGACTTTTTGCATAAGGACCCCCGAGTTTTATTTACTTGTTATTATTTGGTCCTGGAAATACTTTTCTTTGCATTTAGGTCCCTGACTGCTATGTGTCTTGTTTTTATTAAATAAAATATCAAATTAAATCCAAATTAGATGATATTTGGACACGTGGCTCCTGCCACTGTGTAAAAATTTCCTTAAAATTTTGGGACATTTTTTAGGCTTTTTGATATTTTAAAAATTCAAAAACATTGAATTTTGCTACTTTCTGAATTGAAAAATCAAAGAAAAATATAAAAATTTGTTTAAAAATTCTAAAAAATAGTGATAGTTAATTTTAGTGATTTCTAGCTTCTGTCAAAATTTTGCTTATTTGGATTTATAAAACCCTTAAAAATTGAAAAACCCTAAAAAGCTTATTAAAATTCTAAACAATTCTATAAAATCCAAAAAATATAAACTCTTTTCCTGTAGCTTAGTTTTTATATATATTTTTCATAAAAATTACCTCCAGACTTTTATAATCAATTTTATATTTTTAATTGATCTTTCAAGTATGGATGCACAATAGCCCTTATTTTTCCTCTATCTCGATTTTTATATAACTAAGTAAAAATTGAAAATTCTGAAAAATTCATCAAAAACACTTAAAAATATTAAAAACACAAAAATAATTTTGTTTGAATTTTTGGAGTATTTTTGAGTGCTTATATAAATTGTTGTGTTTGCTTGTTTTCCCTTTTCCTTATTTTTTTCCTTCTTATTAAAAACACAAAAAAATTTTAAAAAGAATTAAAAATCCAACAAAACATATTTTCTCTTATTTTATTGTTTTTGACTACTTTATAGGCCGCAAGGTCAACTCGTGCTCCCTGAGTCCGACTCTGGTCGCTATACCAGGTTAATAAAAATAGCGAGGACCGCTATCTGATTTTGATTGTTTTATTCCTTGTTTGGTGGTTCTGACATTTTCTTAATTGACCGATTCCGCTCGATCCGGGTCGCAACAACCCGAGTGTGATTATTTTTTTACCTAGCCCGGATCTTGAGTGTTGAATTTTTCTCGGTCATCAGAATGGCGTCGTTGCTGGGGAGCACGGCTTAGTAGTCCTTATTTTTCCTTTTTCTTCGATTTTGTTTTTCGCGTCTTTTTCAGCGGCTTTATTTTCGGTTTTCCGCGGCTTTTCGTGGCTTTCTGATTATCTCTGTTTTATTTTTGTTTATTTTTATTTTATTTTGTGTGCTTATTTCCATTTTTGCATATATTTGCTTTTGTTGCTTTTCTTTTTATATAATAACTTGGTTTGACACTTTGCTCTGTTTTCTTGCGAGGGCCCGAGGACCGAGGCGGCTCTTCTCGAAGAGCCGAAGCAACCGTGGGAGTCGGAGGCGTCTTCTTTCTCTACGAAGCCGCAGGAGAGCGCGAGGAGCCGAGGCGAAGTTCGGGAGTCGTGGAATAGCCGCAAAACAACCGTAGAATTAGCCGTAGACTTAGCGTAGTTTATTTTCAGTAGAATTATTTTATTGTAATAATACAGGAACCTGGACTGAGACTTGGTTGAGATCGGGGTCTGTTTCACCGAGCACCGGTGTGCTCGGGGGACCTCACCGTGATTTTCATCGGTTTTCCGAGTTTTTACCGTTTATTTACTGCCATTTTATTTACGCGGTTTTAGCCCTAGCTTAGGATTTTCATTGATTGTAACGTAATAATTAGGGTCCACACACCTAATAATCTTCATGTACCTATTAGATCGTAATTGGACCTAAATAAAATTAATAAGAAAAGGCTACTTGGTCACTTGAGGGGTCCCGAGCCGCTAGAGGTCGTATACAGCGCTGGCAGGACCTGTTGTGGCGGGCACCGATCGACATCCGAGACCGGACACCGACCCCTCCTGTTGACCACTTAGTCATCGGTTCTTTCGTGTAGAACTGCTTTGCTTAGGGCCGGTTTTCGCGTGCATCATATAGGTAGTTTATATTCATTCTTTTATTTATGCGCGGATCACCCTGCATGTAGACTGCTGGAGTCAGGTACGCATTTCTTACTCTGCATGCATCATTGATTTCCCGCGCATCAGCTTTTCATCTTCTCCCCCCTGTTTTTGGACTTAAATAACCAGGAGAATCGAAAAATTCGTTCGGCTTTGTTTTCTTGAAAAATACCTAAAAAACAAAAACCACAAAATTTGGGACTGCTAAACAAACTCGACCCTAAAAGACACCTCACCTAAAAAATCTGTCTTGAGGAGAGCAACCCCCTCATTGTCTGGTTTGTATGCGCGAGAGAGTGACCCGTACCCTAGGCAAGAGCCACATCTGACCCCTTATTCAGACTACTGCTTCTGGGCTAGTTGTTTTCTAGTGCGGATCGCTCCGGTCTCCGGTAAAGCGGGTCGCGATATCCTTAACAGAGCAAGCCGATCGGGTAGCCGGTAAACGATCCGCGGCTTGTACTGGCTGGGAAAGATCTAGTTCGGGATAGGGACAGTCTCCTGGGGGAGTCGGATTTCTAACAGGTCACGTAACCGCTCTGATATCCTGACATGATCACCTAAATAAAATCGACAAGATAATTGACCGAGCTCTTACGGTTTTCAGCTCAGTGTGGAGTAGGTGAATTCAGGGTTTGTTTGCTCATCTTGTATGCTTCCCAGATCTCATCCGCCAGACTCGCCAGATCGAGATGATGGGCAGGAGGTCCCTTAAGCAGCCTCTGGCTGCATCACTTTTCAGCACTCCAGCCCACTCATCTAGGTTGGTTCGTGAGAGCTCAGACCCGCTCTCCGAACCCGAGTTCGATTCTGCCATGTTCCCCCTTGACCACCCTTCTTCTATCCCTGAGATACCAGTGCCAGATGAGAGACAACAGACAGATTTATCAGCACCTGAGTTTGGGTCTTTTGCCTTTGCAGAGACCATGGCCAGCAGTGAGGAGCGCACCGATGGTCCGAGGCTAGAGACGACCACATACGTTCTGGACCAGGGTGCGATCAACACCACCATGTTAGCTTCCCTCAGGACCATGCAGAGACAGATACGAGACCAGGGATCCTTCATGGTGGAGATGAGGAGAGAGAGATGGAGAGATTGAGAGCCGACCGCGAGCAGCACGAGCCCGGAGACGGACCACGGAGACCCGATGAGCCAGCAGCTGCAGCAGCCGCAGAGCCGAGACCGATACGGGAGTTGCACAACCCCGGATCAACTCAAACACACAGCTGGGTGGTTCTTCCGGCTATCGTGGGGGACTTCAAGTTCCCCCCGAACACACTTCAGCTTCTACCTCGCTTCCACGGGCTTGCCACGGAGGAGCCCCATCTTCATCTCCAGGAGTTTCTGATGACCTGCAACACCATCCATGACCGACAGGTGGACGAGGACACCATCTGGATGATCGCCTTCCCCTTTTCACTGGCAGATCGAGCAGCCACTTGGCTGAAGCATTTGGGGAAGTTTGTGTACACCTGGGAGCAGCTCCGCATCGAGTACTTGCATAAGTACTATCCACTCGGGAGGACGAATGCAGCGAGGATCCTGATTAGCAACTTCTCCATGTTCCCCAACGAGCAATTCCATGAGGCATGGGAGAGGTTCAGAGAGCTTATCGACAGATGTACGCACCACGACATCACGAAGCCGAACCTAGTTCAGAGCTTCTTCTGCGGGTTAACACCAGAGCTGCAGGGCCTGGTGAACGCTTCTTGTGGCGGTTCCTACTTCGCCAAGGATGAGGATCAGGTCTGGGCCATCTACGAGGAGATGGCCGAGAACTATACAGTGATGTCCCAAACCCGCCTCTATACTCAGGGACACCCACAACCACAGACCGTGCAGTACCAGAGGATAGCACGGGTCGATGCCGGTCCTTCTACTTCGTCCGCGGCAGCCGCACAGGCCGAGTCTACAGCCGCAGACTTGGGGATCATTAGCGAGAAGCTGGACCGGATCAAGCTTACTGAGAAGAAGCAGTGCCAGGGCATATCTCGGATGGATCAGATGGCACAGACGCTGAGTGACCTGAAGACACAGCTCATGTGTCTCCAAGAGGCACAGACGGCTTCTCAGCCCCGTCTTCAGGCACGAGGAGATCTGAGCAGCAGTGGTAGCTCGTCCCAGCGCTCCAGTCAGCCTAGACAGGTTCACCTTGTACAGGCAGAGCCGTACCAGCAGCCACCGCCGTACTACTGGTCACCACCATCCCCAGACACTTAGATGGTGGTCTACCAGCTGGATCAGCCCCTGGCAGTACTCCCTCCACCCCTACGAGCAGGAGCCGTTGATGGATGTCAACGAGATTTGGTATGACCGACCCCAGTATAGTATCCGACAAGACCATCCCGGATTCCGTTGGTCGACCGGAGGCACCAGTTCCCAGCAGCAGCCTCCAGTTCATGGTTGCCAGTACGGCCAGCAGCGTGAGCAATACCAGCAGCCCCAGCCCCTAGTTCACCACCAGCAGCAGTCATCCCAGCACCACCAGCAGTATGGTCCTCGTCCCTATCAGCAGGGACAACCTTGGAGGCGAGAGCAGCCTCAGCAGTATCATCAGCAGTACCCCTCTCACCCGCACTAGCAGCAGCAGCCTCACTACCAACGAGACCACACGTCAGGTTCTCATGGGCCAGCCTATGAGAACCCCGCCTTAGACGACTTAGCCCGCCTCATGACAGAGCAGCAGGCTACCTTTAGATGGGAGATGGATGAGTTCCGCCAGGAGATGCGGGAGATTGTGAGAGGGAAGGCCGCCATCCCTGCCTAGATTGAGCCTAACCCGAACAATCTGAAGAGGAAGTCTGAGCAGGTATAGTTCACAGAGATTACCACTCCTAGTGATTCATTTGGTGATTTATCTGCATACATGTTTGATGCTGATTTTGTTACACTTAGGAGCGGTAGGATGCCAGCAGGCGACGCCTCGTCTGAGCAACGATCCCATGCCACTTCCAGAGCGCCTGGCGAGGAGGAGCGCGGTGCTGATGCCGCGAGAGATGATGATGGTGGTGCTGAAGCCACCATGGATGTTGATCCAGCCGACAGTACTGAGGTCGTCGCTTCACCAGTTAGAGGAGGTGGTACTGATGCCACCACAGTTGCTGAGCTAGAGCGCGGTGCTGATGCCAACAGTCGACATGCCGAGGGTGGTACTGAGGCCACCGTTTCTACTTCTGCTAGTCATGTTGTTTTTCCGTCTTCTGGAAATAAAGGAAAGGGTTTATTTTATTCAGATACACCTGTGGTGCTTGATGATGTATGTGTAGATTCTGCCGGACTTGAGAAGCCTAGACCCTTTCCTAGTCCTTCATTTGAAAAGGACCCTGTGATCCCCTTTCCACGAGCACTTCATATGGAAAAGGGGAAGAAAACAGAAAATAAAAAAAAGAATCATCAGATAGAGTTCAGCCAGCAGATGATAGATAGATTCCATATTCAGCTGACTCTTCAGGAGGCCTTGGAGCACATCCCTCTACTCCAGAGATCACTCAGAGACAGGACCACAGTCAGGAGGAAAAGGAGGAACCATCAGTCTGAGATCCATGTGCTTACTCGAGCCACTTGTTTCGCGATTCAGAACCGTTTGCCAGCCAAGAGGCCAGATGCAGGAGCCCCATATGTTAGATGCCACATCCATGAGTAGAGGTTCGACCGCACTCTATTAGACAGCAGTTCTTCGATCAATCTACTTCCGACAGCCCTTCTCGACCGCTTCGAGTTGGGCACTCTACGACAGAGCAGGACGGTCCTTCAGTTTGCTGATCGATCTGTCAAGAGGCCGAAGAGGTTATTGAAGGACGTTGTCGTCACGATTCATGGCCTAAAATTTCCCGTGGACTTCGTTGTGTTGGACATGGAGATCCCTGAGTCTGTGACCGATACCCCCATCGTTTTAGGACGCCCGTTCTTGGCCACAGCCAAGGTAGTGTCCGACCATGAGAGTGGGAAGGTATACTTTCGCGTCGAGGGCGAGAGTATACAAATAGAGATGGTCGAGGACACTAGAGCCAGAGATTCAGCTTGCTCAGAGCCGACTTCCGATTCAGAGTAGATGACAGAGACATGGCGAGACATCCACCAGGACTGCGATTTTGTGATCACAGATGATGAGGAAGTTTGGGCAGATCCAATTGCATATGCCATCCTCTCACCTTCAGAGTTCGCTGATGCAGAGAAGCCAGCAGAGGAGAGCTTGGATAGCGCAATCTTGGTCCAGGATACATTTCAGGCAGCAGACCCAGTTCTTGACTGCGAGACAGATTTTTATGAGTATGATACAGATCCCTCAGAGTCAGATATTGATTGGATAGAGTTTGATGATTTTATACCATATCTGACTTCCACTGAGCCTACCGCTAGGGAGGAGGTTGATTCCATGCAGAGCAGAGACAGTCCAGCAGAGCAGCCTTTTCCAGATATAGATTGCGAGAGAGAGTTTTCGTTCTCCCATGCAGATTTGGCAGCATTCACTCAGACTTTTCAGAGGCTAGATCCGCCAGCACCTACTTGTCCGAAGCTGAAGCCGCTACCAGCATCGCTGAAGTATAGGTTCCTTGCGGGCGAACATGAGATGTACCCAGTCATTATCTCAGCAGATTTGACTGGAGAGCAAGAATCCCGTCTGATGGGGGTTCTTGAAAAGAACCGCAAAGCGATAGGATGGAGTGTAGCCGATCTCCAGGGGATAAGTCCGGCCCTGTGCTCCCACCATATCTATCTCGAGGAGGACGCGAAGCCGTCGCGTGAGTTCCAGCGGCGGCTGAACCCGAACCTTCGAGATGTTGTCATGAAGGAGATCTCGAAATGGTGGAGCACCGATTTTATCTACCCCATCTCCGACTCCAAGTGGGTCAGTCCGTTGCATGTGGTGCCCAAGAAGACGGGCATCACTACAGTTGTCAGCGAGTCTGGAGAGGAGATCGCTACCCGGGTACCCACTTCATGGAGGGACTGCGTGGATTACAGACGACTCAACCATGCCACCAAGAAGGATCATTTCCCCTGTCCTTTATTGATCAGATCATTGAGAGACTGGTAGGGAAGAGCCATTGCTGTTTCTTGGATGGGTACTCCGGCTATAATCAGGTGGCCATCGCGCCCGAGGACCAGGACAAGACCACCATCACCTGTCCCTTCGGGACATATGCTTTCAGACGCATGCCATTTGGATTGTGCAACACTCCGGCGACATTCCAGATATGCATGTTGTCCATCTTTTCAGACATGGTGTGGGAGTGCTTGGAGGTCTTCATGGATGATTTCTCATTCTACGGCGACAGATTCGATTCTTGTCTTGACTATCTAGACCGGGTCCTTCAGCGATGCATTGAGGTTCACCTTGTGTTGTCTTGAGAGAAGAGTCACTTCATGCATATCATCTCCAACAGGGGCATGGAGGTTGATCCGACCAAGGTGGATGTCATTAGAAAGCTTAATCCACCGTCCAACTTACGACAGTTACGGTCTTTTCTGGGGCACGTCGGTTTCTACCGACGCTTCATTCATGATTTCAGTAGGATTGCCCGACCGTTGACTGACCTGCTGACGAAAGACACTGAGTTCCTTGTTGATGATAAGTGTCTATCGTCGTTTGAGACTCTCAAGAGCTGTGTTGTAGAGGCTCCTGTTCTCCAGCCACCTGATTGGTCTCTCCCATTCGAGATCATGACAGATGCCTCCGATTTTGCCGTGGGGGCCGTGCTGGGACAGAGGAGGGATGAAGTCCCATTTGCTATTCACTACGCTAGCCGTACATTGGATGCCGCGCAGCGGAACTATGCAGTCACTAAGAAGGAGATGCTAGCCGTAGTTTTTCGCCCTAGATAAGTTCAGATCTTACATAATTGGATCTAGAGTGACCATCTACACTGATCATACCGCCATCAGGTACCTCATGGCAAAGAAGGATGCCAAAGCCAGATTGACCAGATGGATCCTTCTACTGCAGGAGTTTGATATAGAGATTAATGATAAGCCTGGAGTCAAGAATGTGGTGGCAGATCATCTCTCCCGATTGGAGTATCTTGAGGATTCTGAGCAGACTGAGCCTATTTGTGAGACCTTCCCAGATGAGGCGATCCTTGCTATCGCCTCTCTCCCATGGTATGCCGATATTGTGAACTATCTTGTCGCCAAGAAAGTTCCACAAGATTGGCCCATGCAGAAACTTGAGACCTTCCTCGCGAAGGCCAAGTTCTACCACTGGGAGGATCCCATCCTTTACCATGAAGGAGGGGATAACGTCTGGCGTAGTTGCATTCCTCAGGAGGAGCACCACAGCGTCCTCACTTACTGCCACAAGCTTGAGGCAGGAGGACATCACTCTGGGAGGAAAATAGCACAGAAAGTGCTCCAATCCGGCCTATGGTGGCCTACTCTCTTTAAGGACTCCGATGAGTTCGTGAAGAGGTGTACTGACTGTCAGAGGATGGGCACTTGTGGGCAGCGTGATATGATGACGATGCAATCCATTCACTTCTGTGAGGTTTTTGACGCATGGGGCATCGATTTCATGGGTCCATTCCCTAGGAGTCAGGGATTTGAGTACATTCTGTTGGCCGTTGATTATGTTACTCGTTGGGTTGAGGCCATCCCTGCCCGAACCGCAGATGCTTAACTGTTTGCAGATTTTTGAGGAAGAATATCATTTAACGGTTCAGGGTACCTCGAGTGTTGATATCAGATGGGGGGTCTCATTTCGTCAACGATAAGGTAAAGGCCCTTGCTAGCGAGTTCAGCATAGACCATCAAGTTGCCACTCCATACCACCCTCAGATGAACGGTCTTGCTGAAGTGTCGAATAGGGAGATCAAGACTATATTGCCGAAAGTCGTCCGCCCTGACCGAAAGGATTGGTCACAGCTTTTGGACTCGATCTTGTGGGCATATAGGACGTCTTTCAAGACTTCTTTGGGTACATCTCCCTTTCGCCTCGTTTATGGCAAGCCCAGCCATTTATCTGTTGAGCTGAGACATAGGTCACTTTGGGCTGTTACAGATATACTTTTGGATCCAGAGAGTGTAGGAGATCAGAGGAGGGTAGAGTTAGCAGCCCTGGAGGAGCTTCGTGATATCGCCTTTTCAAACAGCCTACATTACAAGGAGAGAGTGAAGGAGTGGCATGATTCTCACATCATCCACAAGCAGTTTGAGCCAGGACAGAGAGTATGGTTGTTTGATGCTAGGCTTCGTCTATTTCCAGGGAAGCTACAGAGCAAATGGAAGGGACCTTATCTGGTTACAAAGGTACATGACAATGGGAGTATTGATATATCTGAGTTGTCTTCTGAGAGTACCTTTCGTGTGAACGGCCAGCGGCTCAAGCCATATCTAGATCATGAGCCGCGGGTCGTTAATGTTGCCCCAATTCATTTTGCGTGAGATGTGGTCTCTTGACTCACATCTATTGCATCTCACGCCTGATTACCACTGTTCTCCCGACTTGTATAGATCCAGTTGTCCATATCACACATTCTTCAGTCCAACGCCCCATTTACATCTTCGACGTTGCTATAATTAGGGTGCACTTTACCCTAAGTATAGGGGGTGTGAGACTTTGAGTTTCTTTTGATTCATTTTTACCTCTGTTTTGCTGCCTATACTTAGGGATATTTTACCCTAAGTATAGGGGAGGTAGACCCTATGCATTCTCACTCGGCTTTCCCTTTGTGTACAGCCTGCTATACTTAGGATTATTTGATCCTAAGTATAGGGGGAAATCCTGAGATCCTCTTGCATTTCTATTCTTTTCATTCGTCTTTGTATATAGCCTTCCTTTTCACTTCCCTATACTAAGCACGGGTTATGTCTTCTTCATCTCTCTTGACTCTGAGGACATCGTTCGAGCTAAGTATAGGGGGTGTGTATATATTTCATATATACTTTAGGCATAACTCGTACTTTGTGTGAGTGTGTTAATAAATAAAAATGACTAAAATCCAAAAAATAAAAAAAAAACCCATAAAAATTAAAATTTTTCTTTGTAAATAAAAATTCTTTTATTGCACATACATAGCTAGTGTACAAATTATTTTTGTAAAAAGGTTTGTAAAAACTTTTTGTGTAAATAGCTTGTAAATATTTTTATATCAAAATTATGTATAATATAGTACAACATTTTTGTAAAATGTTTTGAAAATCAAAAGTTTGCAGAAACCTTATGTAAATTTTTGTACATATTTTGCAAAACTTGCATTCATGCATACATCCATGTTTTCGGAACATTTTTCAAAAATGTTGCACATGTGTAAATAGTTTGTAAATAGCATCTTTGTAAGTACTTGTATAGTTTTTTCCTGGATTATAGTTGACATTTAAACTAGCCTGGAATTAAATTGGAAAATTGAGCTTGATTAAGATCTTAATCCACCTAATTATAAGAGGATCCTTATAGGGCTTAAGGTTGAGACTTTTCAGGTCCATGGTGACTTAATTCTTTGAGTCCACTAGGCTATGATCATATGTCATCTCGATGAGCCTAAGTAGAGCACTTAACTACACACACATGACTCATATAGACAATGGCTTGACTTGGACCCGCACTTTACACCGAGCTCTCTACGGGTGAGGTGGTGAGGAGGCAGTCTTCCTTGACTTGGGGTAGCATATGAGGGTAGTACTTCTAGGCGGAACCTCTCTTCTTCTTTTAGTGAAGGAAGTGCGTCTCAACTTGGTCTGGTTGCCATGAGGTCTAACGACAGGAGTTGTGGGTTGCAATAATGCTTCAAAAGAGGGATAGTCTACTGGCTCAAGAGGAAAAACTCCTTATGTATATATGCTGCACTTTGTAGATATGTTGTACAGATCCACATAAAAAAATGCAAAAAGAAAAGAACTCCAAAAAAGTGGTGGGTCTGAGAGAAAATGATAATCCCACCGGAGTGTATATAGTGCAATAAGCAAAGCTTGAGACTCATGTTCCATCTTATGAAGCTTGCAGCAGGGAGACTTAGCTACACTGGTTAAGCTCCCAACGATACATGGCTACACTGGCCATGGTCCATTCTCTTCTTCCCCCTCTTCTTGAGCCGGTTGAACTTGAACTTAGAAGGGAATACCTCGCTCCTCGAGGAAAGAGTGGCCAGACTAGGGTCATAGAGTTACCTTGTTGGGGAGGGTTGTCATTTTGCTACTTCTGAGTTGGAGAGCTATACCTCACTTACACTATACAAGGAAAGATTCATGGTCTTCAGGGTTTGTGTATGTAGACTTGTTCTGATCTGGATTATTGATGAGTCTTGACTATAGATTAGTGGATCTTAGAGGCTGTTGAGTTCTAAACCTAAGTCCAAATAAGGTTCCGACACATTAATAATCCAAAGATCTGACCGAGCTCCATATTTCAAATTAATGAAGGAAAGTTTAATAATCAGCATTGATCCATGCATTTCCTCTCCTTTTCTTTTTCTTCTCTTTTTCACTTCTTTTTCAAATAAGTGTTTGCTAAGGGACTAGCAAAGTTAAGTATAGTGGGGTGCTGAATACCCATTCATCATTCTTTATTCTTTTATTTTATCTAAAAACATGTGCAAAACATCATGTTTATTTGTGTAAAAAAAATAAATTAGCAAAAAGCATGCATCTTGTAATTATTGATAATTAGCATGTTTTTGTGCATAAATAAAAGAATAAAGAAATAAAAGAAAAAGAGGGAAATATTTAGAATAAATATTGAGTGACCTGATCCCAAGGGAGGGTTGAACATGGACCTGACCGCAAAAGAAACTAAGTAGAGAGAGATAGGGTGGCTCAATGTATTGTACATATACCTATGTACATAAATAATATTATTTTCCGCTAAATAAAAATAAGAATGTGTTTTTGTTAATTTGTACATAAATATAAAAATCATAAAAATAAAAATAATAAAAATAACTTTCTACCTTGTACATATACCACGTAAACATGCATATAAAACTATTTATTTAACTTATAAAAATAAATCATAAAAATAAAATAAAAATATATTTTTATTCCAAATTTTATGTTATAAATAAATAAAATATAAAATTGGAATAATTGTAAAAAATAAATAATCAAAAAAATTAAAAATACATATATGTATATACCTATATATAATAATAATATAATGTAAATACATTATTTATTTTTCAAAAAAATAAATAAAAATCACTAAAAATTAATCTAAAAAATAATAGACATTTTTCATGTTTTAACTTTTTCGAAATAAAATCATTTAATAATTTAAATTTAATTTACAAATATTTATTAAATGGTCGTTCCTGATTGGTCTACGGGGAATGTTGACCTCCGGTCAACTTCCCCCTGGACCACTTTCTCTCGCGGATCTTGCGCTCGACCCGACTTCTCCTAATTTTCCCCATCTAACCCAACCTCCATTCGCCTAAACCCTGGGTTCTAATTACACTCGATACATCCGAGACCCTCACCCGATCATCCTTCCAAGGATCTGAGCTCCGACCATCTCGCCCGATCTCCATTTTGACGGACCCCTAGCACTATAAATGTTTACCTCAGCTGCACTTTCCACGCTATCTTTGGCTCTGCCCTTCTATCCCAGGACCTCCACCTTCCTTCATAGAGTGACAACTATCGAACGGAGGTGTCGCAGTGAGGAGGAGGTGCCTCCAGCCACTGATCCGGCGAGTCCATCACCATGCGCCGCCGCGAGGTGCGCCAAGCCTCGGGACTCCGACGAACCCTTGAGGCAAAGACCCCAGGAGCTCCGCCAGCTTCAGCCTAGTCGACATCCTCCATCAGGTATCCTCGATTCCTTCGAGAATAGGCCAATTTTCACTTTCCCCCTTTTTGCGCCACCGGACTTCGCCGGCCGATTCACGTCGACTTGATCATCCATTCGCTCATCCGACTCGACCACGACACTCACGAGACCTCTCCCCACGTTCTTCACCCATCCTATCAACTTGGTTCGCCCCAGAACCAAGAAGAGGACCTCCACCGCCGTCGCCTCGCCGGAGGTCTCCGCTCCGACTCATCTGACCACCCATTCCACCCCTAACCGGGTCGAGGTAATTTGCCCTCGACCCAGTACTCTTTGTGTGCTGTTTTGCAGGTCGAAGGGGCCCATCTGAGGGTCTAAACTTTCGAGCACGGAGGCTTAGCTCCTCCGCCGTCGTCGGGCCGCTCCGGTGGTCCCCGGCTTCATTGGGGGAGTCCATCAGCTGCGGAAGAGTCCAAGCTTCACGTTCCCTATCTCAACAGCTCTAGAGGAGGTCCTCGGCGCGCGCATTGGGCCGGCAAACCTCGCCGGCGTCGAGTTCTTAGAGGACCCTCATTCACCGTCCAATCATCCCCTCCGCGCCAGATTAGATCATAGCCGCTCGTCTACGGAGAGTTCCCAACCGTCGATCCATCTGATGGTTTGATCAGGACCATCCATCCAGCTGAAGAGGCTCCAGCGTACCACATCCATCCGATCCTCCATGTGGCGCGCCTTCAGCCATCGATCTGAATAACGAGGGTAATTTGCACTTAGGCCCTCTTCTGTTTTGATATTTCTAGTTAGTCCTGTAAATATTAAGTTCAGTTGTTTTTATTTCGGAATATTTGCATCTTGGACCCCTATGTTTATGTTATTTGCATTTCAGTCCTTACATATGAGAGCCACATGCATTAACACGTGAGGCTTTGGAACATTTGCACTTTTAGTCCTGTATTTCCTATGTGTTATTGATTGAATCTATTTAAATAGGAATTACACTTATGTCCCTCCGTGTCTGACTCACGTGCCTTGCGCGTACTTTTGTGGACTTTTTGCATAAAGACCCTTGAGTTTTATTTACTTGTTATTATTTGGTCATGGAAATACTTTTGTTTGCATTTAGGCCACTGATTGCTGTGTGCCTTGTTTTTATTAAATAAAATATCAAATTAAATCTAAATGAGGTGAAATTTGGATACATGGCTCCTGCCACTGTGTAAAAATTTTTCTAAAATTTTGGGACATTTTTTATGCTTTTTGATCTTTTTAAAATTCCAAAACATTGATTTTTGCTACTATCTGAATTGAAAAATCAAAGAAAAATATAAAAAATTGTTTAAAATTTCTAAAAAAATTAGTGATAGTTAATTTTAGTATTTTCTAGCTTCTAACAAATTTTTGGCTCATTTGGATATAAAAACCCTTAAAAATTGAAAAACCCTAAAAAGCTTATAAAAATTCTAAAAAATTCTATAAAATCAAAAAAGTATAAACTCTTTTCCTGTAGCTTAGTTGTTACATATATTTTACATAAAAAGTAACTCCAGACTTTTATAGGTCAATTTTATATTTTTAATTTATCTTTCAAGTCTTGCTGCACAGTAGCACTTATTTTTCCTCTTTCTCGATTTTTATAAAATTAAGTAAGAATTGAAAAATTCTGAAAAATTCACCAAAAACACTAAAAAACATTAAAAACACAAAAATAATTTTGTTTGAATTTTTGGAGTATTTTTGAGTGCTTAGATAAATTGTTGTGTTTGCTTGTTTTCCCTTTTCCTTATTTTTTTCCTTCTTATTAAAAACACAAAAATTTTTTTAAAAAGAATTAAAAATCCATCAAACATATTTTCTCTTTATTTTATTGTTTTTGACTAATTCGTTGGCCGCAAGGCCAACTCATGCTCCCTGAGTCCGACCCTGGTCTCTATACCAGGTTAATAAAAATAGCGAGGACCACTATCTGATTTTGATTGTTTTATTCCTTGTTTGGTGGTTCTGATATTTTCTTGATTGACCGATTCCGCTCGATCCGGGTCGCAACGACCCGAGTGTGATTATTTTTTTACCTTGCCCGGATCTTGAGTGTTGAATTTTTCTCGGTCATCAGAATATTTATTCTTCATTTCAGATCAGGGAATGATATTCGCAATAACATTTATTGCATAATGGCTCCCCGTGGGCTCGCATGTCCAACAAAATGCACATATCTTCCTCATACAGTGTCCGATCTTGGTCTACTCACTTTTAAAGTACTCCATCTTCAAATATCTTCAGAAGAAGACCAATTTCAAAAAATTCGAAGCTCATATGTGAAAGTTGGATTTTGGATCTCTTTTGCACATTCTAGCTTTTTGCTATTTTTGACCTGAAGTTTTATGTACATAACTAATCATTTTAATTTTATTTCTTCTTCAATTTATGTTCTTTTATGAAAGTTTTATCAAACGATTTAAAAATCCAAATCCAAATAAAGATTGAAATCAAATAAACTGACTGTGTTCGAGTGTCCGTTGCGAGTCTGTACAAAAATTGCGTGTTTCGTACTTCTTTTTTATTTTCCAATTTTATTATTTATTAAAATTAAAAAAAAGTTTAGTATGTAGATAATTTTCTTGTATTTTAACATTTTTTCTATAATTTTTATCCTAGTTAAAAACCACCAAAAAATATAAAATCCCCAAAAGTCGGTTTTCTATAGACATAAAGAACACTAAAAATTCTACTTTGCACAAATGACCTCTTTTGCTCCCAAATCCTTCATAAAAGTTGTAGTTCTCGTCGAGACAAACAACTTTAGTGAAGAGAAATTTTCAGTTCGAGATCTTCTTCTATTTCTTTTCTATTTTCTTCTCTCATTTAATTTTAAAATTTTTTGGGGTGACACGTGGCAGCTCCTGGGCATGCCACGTGGCACCCCACTCACTTCTCTCTCCTGCCGGCCACCCCTGGTCACATGCCAAGCATGTGACCATCTTCCTCCAGTCGTTTCTCCCCCAACCCAAAATGACCGCCTCCTTGCCACCTACAACGGCCACCGCCCCGCGTAATGCCTCCGCCATGCACGACGGCTCGCAACCGTTGCGGCCGTCCTCCTCCTCGCCGTTACATTCTTGACCTCCCTATAAAACCCAAAGGATTCACATCCTTCCACCTCATCCGCCATCATCTGCAAAGGAGAGAGAGGGAGCTCGAGACGAGGCTTGTGATAGAGGGCTCGTGCTCGCCGGCCACGACCTCTTCATCAGCGCGATCCAGGGGGATTCTTCTCCCTTGCTGCGAATCTCGAGCCGTAAAGCTCGTCACATCGTCGGTGGCTCGAGTGACAACCTCATAGCGAGCTTTTGCTCCCTCAACGTCAGACGAACCCTCCACTTCCATTTGCAAGAAACTCATCTCCATTAGACCGTACACACCCAACCTTCGACCATTACTCCTCCATCTTCCAGCAGCTCCGCTCGCGTTCCTTGCATCCGGTGAACACTCCCCCTCTTCCCCCCTCGCTCGCAATCGCCCTCGCGTCACTACCTCCACCCGACCACGCTCAGCCACCCCTTCACCATCGGGCATCTCCGCTCCCGTCTCCTGTGCCCTCGTTGTTTTGCTTGTAGGTACTTGAGCCGACTGAGTCCCCTACCGCTGTTGGTCTACGCCAGCCCCGATCAAGCTGCTCAGCCGTGTGTCGACCGAGCCCTCATCGTCACGCACCGCCCTTGCTCTGCCCGACCTTGGCTGGCACCTCCCTCGAGCGTGTGTTGCCTGGGAACTGCCCCGGCAAGAGCCGTCGCCGCCGCAAATCGCAGCCTCTGCCTCCGCCTTAGCCAGCCACGACCGAGCTCCTCCGTGTATCTCCACCACCGCCCTGATCGCCCACCGCCCGATTTCCACCATTGGATCAGGGTATTAGCCCTTGATCTAACGACTCTATTCATGCCACATAGCAGCCCCGAGCCTCGACCCCAGCCTCGAGGCTCGGGTTACCCGAGCGACCGTCAGCTGCCACCTAGGCACGGGAGACGAATCTCAGCCTTGGGACACCGAGCCTCTGGCTCAGGATTCCCGGACCTCTAATTACCCGAGACTCAGCCTCGCGCACCCGAACCTCCAAGTTCCTAGAACGCACGTGCCTAGCACATGCGATTTGGCAAAATTGCAATCAGACCCCCGCATATTCCAGAATTCGCAAAAGAAGCCTTGTCGGCCATGATAATGCTCCCGCTACCCTTGTTAATTCGAGCAAATTAATGTTCAAATTAACTACTAATGTTCGTTACAGTCGGATAATGAGGGCAAATCAAAAACCACTTTCAATTATATACAAATTAATTTCGAGCGGCGAATTTTTTTACTTAGTTGGAAGTCCAAGGTCGAACTCAGGGAGGCAGCTGTCTCCTTAGATTGATTCGAAGCAAATTTCCAAGGTTTGATTTTCAGAGGAGATATTTTTGGTCTTTTTCGTATATTTATGCAAGACACATGCAAAATTAGGCAAGTTTAAATGTTAATTCAGATAAGTGATCAAATTAAGTTCAAAAATGATGAAACTTAGCCAGATGATGAAATATAATGTAATTAAGCTACCCAAATTTTTTGGAATTTTTAGATGCACGAATAATGAAAAATGCAGACTTTAGTGAAAATAACTAAAGCAATTTTAATAATTAACAAACGATGATATTTTTCAGAAACAAAATTAATCCAAATAGGTCTAGTTAAGAGCTATCCAAATCAACTTGAATTTCGTTAAACACTTCACGGTTGATTAATTAAAAATCGATTAAGGTTTTCACTAAATGATTTTTTAAGACAAATTGTACGTGCAAATGGTGTGATTTTTGGATATGTTGTAGCATAGACTTATATCTACCAATGATGATTTTTCAGAGATTTTTTGACAAGCAAATAATGTGCAATAAATTAATCAATCAACATAGGCAAAATGTTGCAATTTTCACCAAGTTAATTTCCATAAATATTCTGCAAATCAGAAAAATACAAATAAATGCTAAAATGATAGAACAAGAGTTATGCTACACAATGCAACTTTTGGAATTAAAAATGGATGACAAAATGACGACTAAATAAACATGTAAATGCAGGGGTATGAATGCAATACAGAGAAAAGAAATATGAGCTGAAATGAGAACAGGGACTTACATTTGAATTTTTTTAAAACTTGCAAAGGGGTGCAAGTGTCCCCTTTGCAAATTCCCTTTTTTTATTGTGCCATAGCTTCTCCCCTGTTTGTTGGCTTGAACAGGGGAGGTTCTTCACGGTGGCAAGGGGCGGCAATGGAGAAGGCGGAGTGCGGCCGGCGGCTTCCACGCATCGCGGAGGAGGCCGCGTTGACGCGGGCTGGGCGAGGAGGAGCGCGTCGGTGAGGATGGGCGCGTAAGGTGGTGGCTGGACGTAGGAGGGGGCTGGCGAGCCTGGAGGCGCGACCCCCCCTGCTGGGCTGTGCGGCGGGCGTGGCCCCTCTGCTGGGCGGCGCGGCGGGCCCGCCGACCAGGCGGCGGCGCCCCTGGAGGTGGAGGAGGGACGGTCGCCGACAGTGGAGGGCGTTGGCTCTGCGACTATGGCTCGTCGATGGTGCTGCGGCTGTCAGCGGAGCTCGGCTTAGCGGGTGATGGAGGACGACCGACACACGGCCAAGGGTCGTCGGGGCAGAGGAGGCGTCGACGGTGCGGTTGGTGATGGTGTGTGTGCGTGGTGAAGAAGAAGAGAAGGAGAGAGAGATCGTGGGGGAAGAAGGCAAGAAACAGGGGAGTTTCACCACCTCCCCTGTTGCTCATGCATTTGTTTAGCGAGGATTAAATTTTAGATTAATTGATTGATGAAAGTTTGCCGAAAAATTCAAGAAAAATTACCGTTGTGTTCGCAACGTGTGATTTATCCGTGGAAGTGGAATTGGTTTTGCGATTTGGATGATGGAAGATGGAGAATAGAGGAGAGAGAAATGAAATGAAGATGAAGAAGAAGAAGGAAGTTACCTGTAGTGTAGAGGGATAAGGTGCCTGGGAGGAGGAGCGAAGTTGCTCCTGTCGTCGCTCAACGCGTGGCAAGCGGAGCTCGAGCAGGCCTCGTGTGAAGCTTGCAGCGGCAAAGGTTGAAGCCTCGCCAGATCTCGCCTGGAGGGGGATCGTTGTCGCTCGATGGGAAACAAAAAACAAAGAGTCTTGTAAATTGGGATGCGTGAGGGCGAGGGCAGCTGTACGCTGTAGGAGGGCGGCGCTCGAGGCGCTGGAGGTCGGTGGAACACCGGCCATGACCTGCAAAATTATTATTTTGTTGTATTTTGTTTTTTTAATATTTTTTAGTTTTTTTTAACAGTGGATGGATATGTGAAGAGGGAGATGATTAGGATGGTGATGATGGTTGTTGTGTTGAAGTCATGTAGAAATGCAATGAAGATGTCTGAGTAAAGAAAATGAATGAGGTGATGTGATATGCGTGTGATGGTGAAAAATGTGGTGTAATGTGGTGATTGTGATTATGATCAATCAGAAAAAGAAAATTGTTAGATAAAATAAAATAAATAGATGAGATAGAAGATACTTACCTGTGATTCGTCGAAAGTGAAGCCGCAGTGTGCGGCATTTGGTTGTGACCTCGATCTGACTCGACAAAATCGGAGAAGCTATACAACTTGGATGCGGCTGCGACGAGGTCTATTTCTCTACCTCGGATCTCGCCAAATACGATGGAAACCGTCGTCGCATCGAAGATTACTCGATCGCTGTCACCGTCGAGCAGGCTGAGCTGGTGGTTCCCTTTCTCTCTCGATTATGGCGGATGGGGCTGAATGTGGGAGATAGAGAGGATATAAAGAGGAGGATGAGGTGGTTGGAGAAGAGATGGAGAAGGTGGAGGAGATGGGAGATAGAGTGGAGGTGTCGATGGCTTTTCCCTTAAGTTAAGGGAGAGTGGGGGAGAATGGGTAGATGGAGAATGAGATGGCGTCACTTGGCGTGCTCGGATGCGGCCATGTGGCATTATTTAATTAGTAGCAAAAATCATGGGGTTGACACGTGGCGGCTTCCGGAGCCACCACGTGCCGCTCTCAGAAAAATCCAAAGTTAAATACAAAGAAAAATCAAAAAGAAATAATAAAATAGGTTAGATCAAAAAGTGGTCAACACGAAAGTTGCTCGTCTCGACGAGATCTACAACTTTTGTGAAGGATCGAAAATCAAATGAGATCATATGTACAAAAATGTATTTTTGGGTGGTACCTTATAGATATAAAATACCGTATTTTATCTTTTGTAATTTTTTTGTCATTTTTAAAAGAGAGAAAAATCAAACTAAAAATAGAGAAAATATGAGAAGAATATTTACAACTTAATCTAATTTTTTTGAATTTTTAATAATTAAGAAAATGAAATGGTAAAATACATGGGCAAAACGGCCAATTTGTACAATACACAAAAGGGGCCCAAAACCCAAGTTTTGCATACGAGCTCCGATTTTAATGAAATTGGTCTTGTTTCGAAGGTCTCTGAATGTATATTACTTTAAAAGTGAGTAGACCTAATTCAGAGGTCGTATGAGAGAGATATGTGCATTTTAAGGTTCATGGTTTCAAACTTGGATTGAGGTTTTATTGGTCAATTTTTCAAGTTAGTATTTTTTTGATATTTTTCTTTTATTAGTGTTAGTAATATATACACTATAGAGTTGGTTTTATTGGATTCGGAGTTAGTATAAAATATATACAAATAAGGTATTTTAGCTAATATACAGGTGAATATTTACAAGTGAATTTGGCTTCTTATTTTATGCAAATATGAATGCTAAAATGCAGATATTATGCTTGCATGCATGAATGCTAATTATGCAATATAAGAGGAAATATGCTGCTATTTACTCGGGAACAAGACTCTATTTTCAACTTTTAGAGTGATGAATCACGGATTCATCAGCACACTGTCACATACTCCACACGTGGTGCCTTGGCAAATTTGCAGAAAACTCCCTCCAGTTGCAACTTATTGCAGATAAGTCCTTCAGGTACTTTAATGAGAAGAAAATTATTACTTTTTATTGCATTTCAGTCCCCAGAACTTTTTTATTGCATATCTTTTCCATATGAACTCCGATTTTAGCCAATAATATGTCGTTTTGAAGTTTATTTGGCGCTCTATCATTTGGCATAGTTTGCAGTCAGATCTGAGGTTATTTATTGAGACTTATTACTTGAGGATTTATTCTAATCTTGCAGACCGAGTTTCGACATATTGTGCTACATTTTCATTTAGAAATTAACGATATCTTTTACAGGAATTCAGTTGAGGATTTTAATTTGATTACACCCTTGTGATCATTGTTGATTATTCCTAATTGCAGAGGTTAAATCAAGGATCAATTTATTTAACTCTATTTGTCTTATCGGTGATTAATTTTGAGGAGTAATTTACATGGAATTTTTGACAGGATTATTTATTGATTAATCTCTTGGCCTGCAAATTGATTAAAAACTCATCTTGCGGATATCCTTTGATCTGTAATAAAATTTGAGGATATTGACTAACATTATTTGGATTAAAATCTTAATCACAGATCTTGTTCTCAACTCGTCCGCTCTGTTTAAAATTCTTAGCATTACATCTCATTTGCATCAACATATTTTCTCTTTATTTTCCGACACAGAACTTAACTTTGCAATTATTTAATTATTTAATTTAATTTAAAACCATGCAACTAAAAATCATTGTTCCCTGTGTTCGACCTCGGTAGACTTGTCAAGTTAAAATATTCCACAACATTCGAAGTTTGTGATTTTTGATCGACCGATTTTCACCTCCTATACTACAATTATCGATTATTAAAGAGGTGGATTTTGCGTCATCAGTCAACAATGCATTCTTTCTTAGATAGTGGATATGTTTTCCTTTATCACTCTAACCATGATTTCATCGGCATGCACTCCATCTTGTTATAAGAGTGTGGTTGCTTATGTCATCAAATAAGACCGCTAAGCATGTCATCCTCTATGCAATTGTCTACGACACCATCTAATCCTCTCTCTCAAGATATGATTCACATGTGACAATCGCCATTTTTTTTACAAACTAATGTAAGTGGATCATGACCGAATGTGTTCCATGCACATAAAGAAATAACGTACCTCGATAAGTAGCAGATGAATTAGTACTTTCATCACTTAATTTGCACTTATTACGATATTTTCATGTGTAAAATTAGGCCAAGATGTAACAAATGATCTTCCATTATAATTTTTGTATTTATATACAATAATGTGATGCTTGTCACATATGAGAAGAAACTTACAAAGTTAATCAAGATCAGAAGGTAAAAGAGAGATAACTATCTTAATGTAACCTAATTTCTATCAATAATTCCTCTTCATCACCTTTTACCAGAAAACACACACGATCAAAGAGATCAACTTTCTCACTCAACCAATCCTATAACTCTCACTCGTCTTCCATATTGTTTTCTATCCTTATATATGATCCATGTCTCCCCTCTTTATAAATATATACCTACAAAATAGAACCCAACCCTTGTTCTCCTTTTTCTCTCTTTATTATCCACTAATAATCTCTTATTGTCTTGGAATAGTTATGCTTCTAAACTCCCTCGCTCATTGCATTTTTAAAAATTTTTGTTCTTTACCTCGATCACCAAGACCTCTCCCCCTCTCCCTCATATATGGCCTCCTTAATGCATCAGGTAATGGATCCCCATCCAATGTTTCTTCTCCCTTGAAACTTGCACTCATGACTTCATTCTCCCCCGAAACTCCGTTTCTCACATCAAATCAAGCATCTTGTGGAGGAGGATCCTGCTATGAGAGGATGGTCGTGGAGGCGCCACAACCATAACAGAGATGGGCTGCCATGGATTCTTCTCCCATGTGCCTCTCATGCCTCTCAAGGTCCATACTCTCGTGCATTTTCCATCCATTTGTTGGACATGACTGGACCCGATTGATCTTGCCATGACCATACATGATTGGACATGTGTTGATAAACTAGACTTTATATTCTTCATGCTTGGTGAAGCTCAAGTGAAGTTTTACCCAAAGTGCTCTTCCTTTGCTGATGGTTTGGAAGCGCTTTCGATGATGGATCAAGAGCAAGTGATGACCTCAATTTTCCATATCGATTGCTACTTTACGATGGAAAAGAAAGAGTAGAGTTCCACCCTTTTTAACTCCCAAAAGCTGAAGATTAACAGAGGTCTGATATCAGTTCTGGTTAGTTATTAATCTTTACCATGATAATCTTGGGTTGGAAATGGAGAACATGCCAAGCAAATTGCCTGCAACAACTAGATATGAAATATGCAAACAAAAAGCTATTTGCTGAGTAATCATAGACTTGGTAACTCAAAAACCTATAAAGAACAATCTAAACTCGAATAGTCTTATTACTTAACCATCGAACCTCAAAGTGACCGTAATCTCTTGGGATTGAATCCAAGATCAAGATTCTCCCTTAAAATAACTCAACATATCACAAAGGTTCTAAGCTTGTTGGAGAAACCCTGACAAGTTTCACAAAAATGAGGTGGATGTGTGATCATCTAAGATGATTAGATTGAACATTGATGACTAAAGTATGAAAATTTTAGGGGAATAGAAGACGATAACAAGAAAGGGGGAGAAGAAATAAGTAGAACACTAATATAATATAAGAAATCGGAAAAAGATGAAGATAAGGTAGAAGAAGGGTTACTTGTAATGCAAAGACAAACAAAGAAATGATGGAGCAAATCTTGGAATTCAAAATCCGATGAACTCGAACTTTCAACCTTGATGCTCGGCAAAGTATAGTCTTGATGCGATTAAATTAGTTGCGCAGCAAGATTCGAAGCCTTAGATCCAAGTCCTAGAAGGATCTTCTGTCGCTTATAACTCACAAGGCATTCATGACAGCCCTCTTTCACTAAGAAAGAAATGCGAGAATTTTGAGGAAGAAGATGCTACCATCCTCATCCACCTCCCCTCCTTCTCCTTCGTGTGCATCACCCCATCCTCCTCCACATTCTCCTTTTTAAACATCTTCCATATTCTCCTCCTCCACATGTCGCCACTCCTCCTTCATCCACTGTCTGCGACCAACAAGCACTACTAGGCACAACTCTTCTCTATTCGTTTGATAATCTAGCTGTTTATTTTGTCTTTTTGTTCATTGTGTCTTGGTGGATGTTGTGATTTTTTGATGCATTGTATGTGTTTGGTGAAATACATAAGAGAAAAAAAATAAGAAATAAGCATCGTCCACTATTTTAATTAATGTGATGGCATGTACCTGTGTGCTCAATGTATGGGTGTTAAGTGTTTATGTAATTTGTAGTATATAATAATATCATTGTTCATGTAGTTGATATTGCTTATGTCTATCAATCTCAATGTTTAATGTACATGACATTGTTATGTAATATTAATGTATTTATGTTGTAAATGTCTATTATATCTTTTATAGATAGGCCCAACATGTAGAATGCATATAGGGTACTGCACGAAATTGCACAAAACCTCACTCACATACGTATGTCCTTCCACACTAGGTTTATTGTGGCCCTGCACAACATGTGGCGTGTGCGACATATTTTGGTAAGTGATGACCCATCATGCGTTGTATATTTTTTTTAAATTTTCATAGCTACTGGGCTCTTATTAGCTATATAAGCTATGAAATACCCCTTGCACCGTGTGACTCTTGATGTTTCTTTTATAGCTACCCGAGTAGGGGTAGAATATGTTAGGTCAATATACCTAATTGGCCCATATTGGAACTAACTTAAGTCAGATGTTGTTACATTCGAGTGGTATCGTCCGCACTACTAGTGTGATATCCTATAAATTTTCTCAAATAAATAAATAACCTAATAAATACGATAAAAGTGAAAATAAATTCAAACTACCATATCTTGAAAAGCGGGGATATATGCAAGCATGTGGTATGGTTGTGAGCTTGTATGTAAGGTATATGGTTATGCATGTGGGTATATAATAATGCATATAGGTATGTGTGCATCTTTAAAAGTGTATAGATGTATGGACATGGGTATATGTGAATGCAGGTGCATGTGGGTGGGTAGGTATGTGTATGTGGGTATTCGAGGTAGGTAGGTGAGAGATGGTAAATGGGTGTCAAATATAAGAATGCATGTGGGAGGTATGTCAAATTATATAGGCTGATCTAGGTACACTCTAAATGGTCAACATAATGTCGTGAAGGAGTTGTGCAAGGCTTGGAAGAGGTTCCATGATTATGAAGACTATAAATGGACTTGCATGAGTCCATTCGATTAGTAAAGGGTTTTGGAAGTGTTTATGTGAGTATTGTAATTCATATTAAATTATTGATTATTTTGTTCCTTGTGTATCTAACTGTTGTATTTCTATAATACATGACATATGGCATCCGCCCCAGGTACACTAGGGAGATGTTTCGCGTGGAATTGGCCCACCTAGCCACCAATAGAATCATAGATAGCATTTACAAGGTGAGGAAGTTTACATTAGTGAAGCTGGATGGAGATGTGAACTTGGAGAGGGTGAAGCAGTTCCACCCTTCGTTGTGCACACTAGATAGGTAAGGAATTCCTATACAGAATGCTTCTTCATTATTTTAAATCACTAAAACGTTTTGATTCCTTGCAAATGGAGTCTGTATTGTGACCTCTTTGCTTTCAATGACTTTGGGAAGTGTTCAACAGTAGAAAGGATCAATAGAGGGATGCACACTACAAAAAATACAGTATCAACGAGCATGTATATGCATATCAAGTGCACGTCGAGTAATCGTAATGTGCCCTCTCAAAGAGTGGGCGAGCATATATGCTCGATCAACTTGTGCATGCTACAGGCCTAGACACAAGATCAAATGTGCGAGCACTCCTGCACTCTCAGCCGTCACCCAAGAACGGGGGGCGAGCACCCTGTGCTAGCTCACGTGCTTGACCAGACCACATCTCACTCAAACTAGATGACCATTGGGCGAGCGCATGAGCTTGCAATGGGTGAGACGTGTGCTCTCCCATGACAGAACTGCCAAAAATTTTTTACAGGTTCGCCAAGGTTTTGAAGTCCCATCAAACATGTAATACATGCTTTAAAGCACTGCATGTATTTAATAAATTATCAAAGATCATACATGAGATAGTGATTTAATATTTGGTGATGGATAGTCCATCGACAATGGAATGCATAAAAATATTGTATGTAGAGAAAACACATTAAACACCATTTAAATGTTCATATAAATCTAAATACATTATCTATTCTACTCTTAAGAAAAGCCTAATCACCACTTCTTCTTTGTCCAAAAGATCTTTGAGATCAAACTATGCTTCGATTTCTTTTTCTCTTTTTCCATTTCTTTGAACATTTCATACATTCGGGTTTCTTCTTTTGGATCAATCTCTTATCCTCTTCCTCTTCTCTCTCTCTCTCTTCTTTTTCGTTCTCCTCTTGATGCACTGGTGGTCTTCATGACCTATTGAAATTTAATAAATATAAGCAGGTAAAGAAGAAAATTGACTATTTAGAATATAATTAGATTACACATATATTAATGCTTACATATATGCAATAAAATCTCCCCACAACTTGGTCACTTGATCCATCATCATTGCCATCTGAGACTCCATAGATTGCGATGATTGCTGTAACGGCTGAGGTTAGGAATATGATGGTTGGTCATAAGCAGAGCAGGAGTGTCGATGTTCCTCCACATAATATGGAGGAAGAATACCAAGTGTTTGCTTCCTGTTGGCGAAAATAACATCCCTCTCCTCCAAAACCTATAGTCATAATTTTATAACCATATAGATTGTAGCGTATACATCATTTAATCAATTAGATATTTTTTTAATATACATAATTCCATAAGGTTTTATCAAATAGGAGTTGTTGTTCTTCAGGAGTGCTTGTCCACTTTTCAGCATTAAGGGCCACTATCGTCCTTGAAATTGAAATTAATTTATAAAAATCAAATATCTAAGATCATTTTTAATTCCTCTAATCACTTACAATAAACCAAGAAAATTAACCATCACTTCTCCCACCTCAGGAGTAGACCACTGAGAATCACCATCTTTCCTTTGCTTATGTGTCTTAGCCCACCATTCATCAACAGATGGTTCCCTTTCCAACTTAGCAGCATGAAAATAAAAATATATCTAATAAACACATATTGCATATGTCAGAAATAAAAATTTATTCTTTTGTATAATATTATTAAAATTATATACCAGTTCATTCCGTAATTGGTTGTGGCTTTTAGAGCTACTTGTCGATCTAATCTTTTGCTTTTAGCGGTTCGATCTACCCAACGTCGACCTCCTCCCAAACTCAGCATCAGAAGCGAAAGAATCTCAAAAGCCCATCTACCTGCAAAACAATTATCAGAACATGATTTAGATAGAATTTAAAATTTTAAACTTCATCAATTAAAAAAATAAATACCTCTCATCAGTGCACCAAGCCAGAGGGAATCTCTTCATATCCTCAAAATCCATCTTCTCCAAGCATGTCTTTCTATGCGAGTCCCTTCTGGACTTGAAAGATGCATCACTCATTCTCTTCTCCATCGTAAGTGTGAAGGCTCGAGGTAGGACTCCTTCTCTAACCTATGAGCAAAATGATACCTACCCTAAAAATTTATAAAAAAATATCAGGTGACAGAATATATATAGCAATAAATTACCTTTTGAATTAAAATTTCTTATAAAAAATAAGTCGAACAACCTCTCTTGCTCAACGGTGGGAATGTAGCACCACCGAAACTCTGTACATGTCATATGCACATTGATAATATTCGTTATTTCTTTAGCAACCTTGTTGTTATTCAGAAAATTCCTACATAAAATGAGAATTAGATCATATATCTATATGGATGAAAATTTTAACTTTTTTTAATTACGAATGCTATTTACCTCCCATCAGCTGAAACCTATAGAAGCGAGTAGGAATCACAAGAGTGACTTCCTGACAATGGTACATGCACATGCACACCTATGCTCTGACGTGTAGAAGATGGAGAAGCTAAATCCATAGAAGGAAGAGATGCAATCGGGATAAGACATGGCTCGAGAACCTGTGAAGAAGATGACTCATCGAAAAAACATTCGTACAAAGGAGGTGAGGAAACACCAAAAGACTGACAATATGCCATGAGCTGACACATATCATCAAAAACAAGTCCCCAGAAGGTCGACGGAATTGAAGGTGAAGGGGACCGTGAGGAGGATGAGCGATCAGATTGTTGAGATCCATGTGAACCTCCACATCCAAAATCAATCATGTTTAAATGAACGAAATTAAATAAAAGTAAAAAAAAATGATTTATATTTTACCGAAATTTATACCTTAATCTTCACTGCTTGAATATTGTAAAATATCATTATTTTCTTCACTACCGTCCTCTATAGACGAATCCTCATTTATATCATCCACATCTCTAATTATATCAATACTTGTTACAAAATTTTCAGCTAATGGAATATTATCAATAATGAGTATAACTTCTGTAATATTATTACGGTCTTAATCATGTATGGAAGCCTCATCTCTGTCTTCATCCATACCGTAGTCCTCCTTACTTATGTAACTTCACAAATTTATCCGTACAACTATTAAATATTCAGTATTTTCCCTTTTTCAGAAGATTTAAAGAAGATAACATACTTGATCCACTTGTGTAGATAGGAAAAATGGTTCATGTCTTCATATATATTTCCGTGTGATCACGTCAACCACGTTGTTTCTTTTATCAATAACTACAACCACTTTCGGGTCATACCATTTTTGAAAGAAAAAAAGGGGGCTGAACATGGCTGCCCCGCCCCATTTTTTCCGTAATTTTTTTATTTTTTGGAAAAATATCACTATGTATATTCATCCCTATATCCCTCCTATATGTCATTCAAATTTCGCCAGAAACAGGGACTCCTACGGCCTCCATCCAGACAATATTTTTTTAACGATCGCAGGATTTTTTAAATCGAATTTATCTGGATGGAGGCCGTACGAGTCTCTATTTTTGATGAAATTTGAATGGCATATATGAGGGATATATAGATGAACATACATGGTGATTTTTTTTCAAAAAAACTAAAAAAATGCGGAAAAAAATGAGGCAGGGCAGTCATGTTGATTGCCCCCAGGGGGCAACCCCATCAAACCCTTTTTGAAATTAGTGGCCTTGTATAATTTTATAATGGAACTAAATTATTTATATTGAATAATTAAATTGAATTTTTTTATAATTCCATAGAGAATTTATTATGTTTAAAAAACTTTGATACATGTTGTGTAATATTTTGGAAATTGCACTTAATTAAAATAATTTAAAACAAATAATTAATGTATAATTAAATTTTATCATTTGTTTGAATTATATATATAACATACTCACCCAAATAACTACCACTCTCAATGCATACATACACCCCACTCCTCATATATGTCTCTTCATCATAACTTCCCGTAATCTATCCCCCCCTCTCTCCCATATCTACACTCTACGAAGAGGATGTTTGTTTATATAAAGACATAAATAGATACACAACAAAGAGTTTTCGAGTAAACTAATCCTAATAGACAATTAGTAAATAATATAATACAAGTCAAGTATTACATAATTCACATTTTATGTTATCATTGTCCAAGTTATGTCATCCTATTCATACGTCATACCTAATGTTATTTAGGAACAATAATACACTATCATGTCATGACATTTCTATTCATAGGTTTAGTCATTATAAATCATCTACAAGGTATACTAATAGATATAAACATGACAAGTATATTTAGTATTCGATTTTAATGTGCACATTTAGCCATGTCACTAGTTGTGGCATTTCATCACACACCTTCTGTGCATATGGAATTCCATCTACACTTGACAACACTCATAACATCTAACAACAAATAGATACTAATTGAATCGTTTGCAACCTACACACTATATTCAAGCAATCAAAAGCGAACATATAACGAATAATCTATCAACAATAGAAAAAATCTAAAACATCCAAACATGAATGATATGGAATAAAATGCTAAAAAACGAGAGAAATGATGAATGTATATACCAAAGAGAAGATGTGTGAGTGCTTGAAAAATCCAAACTGGGGACGCCGGAGGCAATGTGGGCGGAGCAATGATCATCGGAGCAAGGGATCTCGGGATGGGTCGTGGATAGAATGAGAAAGGTTCCCTATCGATATGTTTACAGATGTGGGCAAGCACATAAAATGTGGGCCGAGCAACGATAATCAGAGGAAGGGATTTTGGGATGGGCCTTGGATAGAATGAGAAAGAAGGTTCCCTATCAATATGTTTACAGATGTGGGCGAGCACATTATGTGCTCGCCAGTGTTGACACCCGTGCTCTCCTGTATTTCAAGATGCACCATGCGACACTACTTGAAAATTCAAATGGGTGAACACAGTGGGCGAGCACGAATATTAGCTGAGTGCTTGCTCGCAAATTCGGAAAGGCGCGACTCCAAAATTGGCCTGAAATTTGACTGGGCGACGCACCTGGAGAGCACATATGCTCGCCCCATCCTCACTAGTATCTATGCGATCACTCATGCTTGCCTAACCCTCGCACAAATGTGCTCACCATTTGCACTTTTTCTTGTAGTGGCAATACATTAAATCCAACAATGGTGTCAAGTACTTCGGGGTTGTGAGGGTTGAATTCATACGTATAACGTATCTGAAATCAAATAAACTATTATGACATTGTTGATTTCATTCCATATTAGTGTAGCAAGTGGCTTCACAACGTGAGTCGATAATTAGAGAATGGTGAACGAAGGCCCACATGCGATGGAACGAGTGGTTGATAGTTGAAGCTCAGAGTGTGGTGATGAGTTCCATTATATTTCTCATGATGCTCAATATCTCATTCCGTTGGAGAATAATTACACATCTAATTACTGAATTTTGACAATTACATAATCACTATGATTCCCTTTTCGACGAGAAGTATGAGTTGGTTCTTGCCAAAGATCGTCCACAGTTTGATGTTGAGCCCTAGCAGTAGGTGATTGATTAGCGACAAGTGGACCCGAACCGAAGGCGAGAATTGTGGTGGGAGGTGGGGAGTGGGGCTCCACTCATGATTCTCATTGGAGTCTAGTTGCAGAACTCTGGGGTCTTCAAGTATTTATGGACCACCCCCATCACAGTATACTCAGATATCTACAAGTGGTGTAGACTCGACCTAGATGAGCCAGGTGATGACTAAACTTGATAGTCTTATGAACGTGATGGGCATTTTGTAGTCCAGACTCGACAACATGGAGACACTATTGACTACTCGATAATATACTATATTAATGAATTTGATTTACTTATATTTGACAGATTTGCTTATGTAGTTGAATATAGTAGGTCTGGTAAGAAGGATGTTGACAATGATGATGGAAGTAGTAGCGACGATGAAGACGACACATATGAAGAAGAAGAAGAAGATGTTCATAACTATGTGGTGCAACGTGTGATCCATCGTGAATCCTTATCCGCGATTGGGATGATGAGGCAAAACAAAGAGAGAGGGAGAGACAAAGGGAGAGAAGAGCAGAGAAGGTAAGAAGATGTTGTAGATGTGGAAGAAGTGATGTATATAGGTTCATTAAACTTATTTTCTTAATTTTATTTGAAATCGATGTTTATATATAGTACTCTCTGATCTTAGAATTTTTGTTTGATTCTAATAGAAGCTAATAAATGTGTACTCTATGATCTTTCAATATGATCAAATGGTTGGTTGAATCATTTGTAGATGTTCGAATGATTGATATGATTATTGTGTGTACTCTTCATATGAATGGTTGACATGATTCAAGTGTCATAAGGGTGTTTTGTGTACATACATTCCTAGTATGGATGCATGAATAGTTAATATGATTCAAGTGTTGCAATGGTGTATGAACTATTGATATGCATGTAATCTTAAGAGTATTCAAGCTACATAATTCAGCTACTTACTTTTTCACAGTTTGCAGGAAATGCGACTACTTGTATTCATACATGCGCTCACATATTATGCGTTGTATAAGGACATTTCATCGGGTGGGTAAGACTACTAGCTACTATTGAATCGTAGACTTCGAGCGCAATACGACCACATTGTGGTCGTAAGTTTATTTGCAACCTAATTTTTATGAGTACATGATTTTCGACTAATTGCAGACACAAGGCTTTATTTCGACCACTATGGGACTACAATGTGAGCACAAAATGATTACTTTTGAGCTTGTAATTAAGCACAATTCTTATAGTGTGAGTGGTGAATTCTTTCATGTGAGATGCGATGCACATATAATTGATCTAGTTGTACAAGATGGTGCGAAGGAATGAGCATGCCATTAGTAGAATTAGAGAGACTATGAAGTTCACCGAAAATTCTCCTCAACATCAAGAAGAATTTGAAGAAGCAGTTATGAAGATGAATTCTTCTTGTGAAAATTTTTATTTCTTGATGTATATACGCATTGGAATTCCACATATTTAATGCTAAAACATGTTTTACATCATCAAGATTCTTTAGCTATATACCATATGTTTGTTCTAAAGTATAATAAATATCCTTCAAATGAAGGACGGAATCAAGTAAAGAACATTTCAAATTGTCTAAAAATATTTTATGACGTGACAAAGGTTCTTTACCGTTTAAAAATGCCCCATATAAAATCACCTTTTTAGTGAATTTTCTGAAATCCACATTCTGCATTTGGATTTGGATTGGTCTATAGATGTTGATGAGATCACTATTCAATTGGCTATAGAATGAAATGAAGTTTGCAAAATATTGGCAAAAACAACTATATGTTGGTGAGATCATGTTTTCTAGATTAGCTTAGTATTCTTCTTCATGTTCGTCTACTGCATTGCCTTGTGATGGATCATATCAATAAGAAAAAAGAGAAGAAAATTTGCCCAGTTTTTGAAGCAAAGCTCAAAATATCAACCATAAAAGACGGAATTGGATCCTTATATAGATGACAGAGTAATTGATTCCAACATGTGCTTATTAACTTTTGATATTCTTCAATGGTGGATAACTAATCAAGGTACATATCAAGTTTTGTCAAGGATGTCATGATATATCCTATGTGTTCCTATATCTCTATTGCATCTAAGTCAGGATTTAGTAGTTGAGGTAGAACGATTGATACACACACACACACATATTGTAGTAGGTTAGCATTGGATACTATGGAAGCACTGGATTAAAGATTGGTTGAATGCAGCAAGAGGAGATAAGCTAAATTTTGAATTATCGACAAATTACTTGAATTTAAAATAGATTTTTTTGATAAGAAATGCAGGTTCTACATCCACTCTAATGGACGATATCACATCTACATGTGACTTTAATCAATTTCTTAAAAGATTAATTCTATATGACACTGGAACAACCACTCAATTTGAAGAGAAAACTATTTGGCTAGTTAGTTGAGGTGAATTGGTAAATTGTGATATATTAAATCACTATGCGGGTTATTTTTTAGTTGAGGTTGATGACTGATGAGGATCTCATTTTACTCCTTATCTACATTTTCTTGAAGCTTAATTAGTTTTATTTGTCAACTTTTATTTGGCATGTTATTTTTGAAAATATTTACAATGATTATTAGTTTCTTTTTAATTTATATATTTGGTATTTGATTTCAAATATTGATTCTAGAATTATAGAATATTTTCAATTGTATGCATATTGATTTAGGAGCATTCATCTAGATATAATGAATAAACAATTAGTTCACAATAATGAATCATTATTTATGGTATACTTAAAATCATCATGGTGCATATCATATACCCCACTTCAAAATTTGTAGATGACCGATGGTATATTTTATTAAAATAACATTTGCAGAGTGGATTATCTAACATTCTAGATTATCTAACATTCTAGTTTACGGAAGTACGACTTTCTTTATTAATACAAGATATTTATTCAAGTTATTTATATTAATTTATCCATCTTGATCAAGATTGTAATTTTGGATAACTTCATCCTTCATAACAATTGGACAGTTTGAACCTATATTGGTAATAGATATTTATTTGATCATGTTTGTATTGGATCTTTATTTTGTCCATATTCATATGTGCTTTATATTCGATCCATATTCATATTTGTTCTTTATTTGATCCCTATGTTTATTTGATGAATATTCGATCAAAATTCTTATATGATTATTAGTCCGATATGATTTTCAAAATCTGTACCAGTAGGTATCCATATCCAGATTTGATTTGATATAGATGAAGTGAAAATGTTTATTGAAATATTCATATCCAAACCATATCTGATTGGATTTCATCCGTCATCACCATTTTTCAATCTTTGCTAGTTTTTGCCTTTTGATGTTTAACTTACTCTTCTAGGTTCATTATGAATGTTTTGTCTCCACTGATAAATGTCAATTCATTCACTATACAAGTATAGGGAGAGATGTGCCCAAAGGAACATTTTAAGATGCATGGCAAGCAATGAGAATTGAGTCTTAAAACTAAGACAAGTTCTTTTCAAGTGTTTAGGTATTCGATCAGACACTTTGATGAAGCCATTTGTTTAGGGGTTCTTCATATTACATGGCCTCTCTCTAGTGTTGACAACACCCCTCCCCCAAACACACAAAATGTTGTTTGCCTCTGAATCTTTGAAATAGCTACCCTCGTAAAAAAATGAGTACTCTAGAAACCATGAACTACGAGATACTACTTTCTAAAGAATCAACAAATGGTTTAACTATCAATGACTTGGGTAGGAGTAGCATCCACCCATCTACTACTGATATAATTTACAACTAATAGAATGTGCTTGAATAAGTGACTGATAGGAAACTAGCCTATAAAATCGATTCCTCATGTGTCAAGTACTTGAAAAAAATGAATCATTGTGTTGGTATTTTTATGTCCACATATTCCACCATTTTTTTTACATTTATACACCTTTTTATGAATGCAATTGCATCCTTGAAAATCATTGACCACCGCAGACCAGATTTCAATACTTTATGCATTGTATGCTTTTCAGAATATACCGTGTCCCACCTCAAACTTACAACAATATGTGAAGATCCTTACATATTCCTCCTGAAGAATACTCCAATGCCAATAGTATCTGCTCCTTTGTGGTAAAGGATTTGATCCTTCAACGGTATGACATCTCTTTCATCATGAAAGACTCGATATTATTCTTCCTCCAACTTTGTGGAGCTTTTTGGAGACAAGAAAGTTCACAATCTTAACATATCGGGAATCAACGTAATCATAAGTATTCCTTAATCTCAAAAAGCTTTTCTACTGGGAGTGTAAATTGGTCAAAAGTCTCCCTAAGTTGTAATATGAAGTTGTTCTTCTACCACATTCTTAGCTCTGTATTTGTCCTTTATCTTTATGGCGAACTCTTGGAGAAGAATGTTCCAATGAGCTAGTCATGCTTTTGTATCCTTCTTAGGCATGCATATAATTAACGTTAAACATGTAAGGTAAAAACTAAACTTTTCCAAGGCTAACACTAAAACTAGCATTTCTTTCTTTACAACAGTGTAATTACATTTCAAAAAATCCATCGTCATACTTGATGTTGTGTAAAGCAAATGGATGCACATTCCTCCTCTGTTAAAGGACAACTTCAACGATGAAATTAGGCGTACGAGTTGTGATCTCAAATAGGAGAGATCAATACAATAGCGGGAGGACATGATCCTAGGTAACTGGATCTTTATAACGACATATAAAGATAACTGCATTTATATGTAGGCCAGTGTGTAACATCTGTATGTTAGAGCATATATTAGCTAGTTAGTTAGTTATAAATGAGGCCTTGTATAGTGATAAGAATTTGTATTATGTGCAAGTGAGCGAGCATAAACATGTAGAGGTTCTAGGAAGTTGATCTTATTTTAGGATTTCGTATATTCATAGCTGTCACAAGGTTTCTCGAGTAAAGGCAATATGAATTGTGGGTGAAATGAAATGTGGTTTCTCAATTGAAGCATGTTAACATGACGAACATGTGATTCCATTAATGTTATTAGACATTGAGTACTTGTCAATCTTATAATGTCAAAATTGAGGGGTGATAAGATGTTCTGATTGTCCTGTCCTTCCATGGTCTCCAAGAAAAATCAAAGATGGATGATGCTCCCATTTCCCAACAAGTCCAAATAGAGAACTTGTCTCGGACATCAAACATTTATTTGTCTCTTTGGCTTTTATCAATCTATGATGATCTCAGGCATTGCTTTGACATATGAGCATGCGGATTTATGACCTTTCCCTTCGAAAGAGAATATATATATATATATATATATATATATATATATATATATATTATAGAGGGCCGATCCTATGAGATGATATTTTGGTGAGATGGGAGATTCTAAGCCACTAGTTTCAACCAAGATAGAAACCAGGAGAGAGAAGGTTGAAATTAGTGGTCAAGAATCTCTCATCTCACCATCTCACCAAATCTCATCTCATAGGATCACTCCTCTATATCATAGAGGGCCGATCCTATGAGATGAGATTTTGGTGAGATAGTGAGATGAGAGATTCTGAGCCACTAGTTTCAACCAGGAGACTGTGGTGCGTTTCCAAAACATAAGTTGTGGGTTGGTGAAAGGTTGAAGATACAAACTAGTCGAAGGGCTGGAACACTTGTTGTTCAAAAATGATAATGGATATGTATAGAATGCTATGAACTTTACCTCTACGGATAAAAGGTCTATCCGTCACTCAAAATTTATGCTAATAATTTAATGAAAATTTCTAATGCAAAAAGAGAAGTTTTCAACCTAGCAAGTAGTGCTTATTATATATTATTTAGATATATGGTTGTACCTTTAATTATTATAATTTACAATGCAGTTACTAAGTAATCTTTGTAATTGTTAAAAATATTCAATTTACACACGATTTTACCCACCACTAAGATTGGATTATAAAAATAATAATAAAAATTCAAAATCTCACAGAGTAATTAATTTCAACAAGATACCAAAATAAGGATGTCAACAGTTAGTTTACGATAAGGATATGTGTTACCATAATTTTATCGATTTTAAATTATGAATACATTGATATGGGCATTCTAGCAGATCCTACTTAATGTGGGAAAATGCTTTGTTGTTGCTGTATTGATATGGGCATTCGAGCTTTGATAGAAATCAAGGGAGATCGAGAAGACATGCTTTAAACTTTGGTATTCAAGTAAAGATAAGGGTAGAAATGGCGTTAAAGTGATTGTTCACAAGGAATTGAAGGACTGTGTAGTCGAGGTGTAAAGATTCGAGGATCGGATTTATTTTCTTAAAATTGGAGTTCGAAGAGGAAATTCTGAATATCATCTCAGTTTATGCATCACAAATTGGTTTAGATGAAAGGATTAAACAAGATTTTAGAAGGATTTAGATATGATTATGCAAGGAATCTCATGATGAGGTGATTTTTCTAGGTGGAGATCTTAATGAACATGTGGAAAAGGATGTTTCAGGGCATGCTACTGTTCACAGAGGCCATAGTTTGGGGATAGAAATGAAGATAGAAAAGTCATTTTAGATTTTGTAACGACTTATGATATTTTCATAGCAAACACTCGCTTCAAAAAGAGAAAGCATTTAATTACTTATAAGAGTGGCCTGACTATAATACAGATATGTTACTTTACATTGAGGATAAGAGATCGGTTGTGTTGCAAAGACTGCAAAGTAATCTCAAGAGGGAGTTTGACAACCAAACATTGCTTGTTAGTCATGGATGTGTAAATAAAAGGGCTGGTAAAGAAATGGATTGTTTCCAAGATCACTAAACTAGATGGTGGAATCTTCAAAGCAATAAAGCTTCACGGAGAATGTTTTAGAAGACTTATCTTAGGATTGTAACAGAAGTGCAAATGAGATGTGGGAGGCGGCAACATCTTGTATCCAAAAGGTAGTCAAAGATATGCTAGGTGAGTCAAAGGGAGGAGCTCCAGGTCAAAAGAAGGCTTGGTGGTGGAGTTGAGGGGTAAAAGAGAAGCTCAAAACTAAAAGAGCATGCTTTGAAGTTATGTCTAAGGATAAAAGAGAAGAAATTATCACAAACTACAAAATAACAAATAAGGAAGCAAAGAAGGTTATTAGTGAAGCTAAGTCAAAAGCTTATGAAGTTTTGTACAATAATCTCGACTCTAAGGAGGGCCAGAAGGATATATTCAGGTTGGTCAAAGTAAGAGAAAGAAAGACCAAAGATCTTTCTCAAGTGAGGTGTATTAAGGATGATGAAGGTCACATGCTTGTTACTGAGAAGGATATAAATATTAGATGGAAATGGTATTTTCTATAAGCTGTTCACTGGGGAAGGAAATAGAGAGATCACTTTGGGAGATCTAGCTAGTATGCAAGTTACTTAAATCGTTACAAAGTAGAGGAGGCTTTGAAGGTTATGAGACTTGGGAAAGGTGTAGGACCTGATGACATTTCTATAGAAGTACGGAGATTTTTAGGTGAACGTGGTTTTAGTTGGCTTACAAATTTTTTCAATGTTCTTCGATGAAGCAAGAAAATATCTGAAGATTGAAGGAGAAGCATCATTTTGCATCTTTATAAGAACAAAGGACACATTCAGAATTGTTCAAAATTACAAAGGTATCAAGCTGATGAGTCATACTATGAAAATTTGAGAATGTATGATCGAAAGAAGGTTGATATAAGTTTTCGAAGTAAGAAAATACATTTGGATTCTTGGTAGGTCGCTCAATTATTGAAGCCATCCACTTGTTGAGGAGAATAATGGAGATTTATAGAGTTAAAAGGAAGAACCTCCATATGATTTTTATTGATTTGGAGAAGCCTTATGATTCTATCACATGGGAGATATTGTGGAGAGTTTTGGAGAAGAGACAAGTACCTATTCTATACATTAACCTCATAATGATATGTATGATAGGGCTTCATCTTGTGTAAGGATCTAGTCTGGGAAGGCTGCCTAATCGACATCAACATTGGTCTGCATCAAGGTTTAGCTTTGAGTTTAATCCTTTTTACATTTTATTATGGACGAGTTGATAAGTCACATTCAGGATGAGATACCTTGGTGTATGTTATTCACTGATGATATTGTGTTTATTGATGAGACTAAAGACGAAGTATACGAGAATCTTAAGGTTTGGAGACATGCATTGGAGACTAAAGGATTTCGTAAAAGTAGGACTAAGAGTAAATATATGGAGTGCACTTTTTATGAAAGCAATAATGAATGGATCATGGTGAAGACTGGTGACGATAACATTCGGAAGAGAGATTCTTTTAGATACTTGGAATCTATTTTACAAGATGATGGGAAAATTGATGGAGATGTTACTAATATAATAAATGTAGGTTCGCTAAAGTGGAGAGGAGCCTCTATTGTTTTCTTGATAAGAAATTCTTTTAAAAATCAAAGGAAAGTTTTACAAAGCATTTGTGAGACCAGCTATGCTCTATGAATCCGAATGTTTGTTTGTTAATCATAGACATGTGTAGAGAATGGTAGTAGAAGAAATGGAAATGCTATGGTGGATGTGTGGACACACACACACACACACACGTAAAGATCGGTTTCGAAATGATGTAATCATAAGAAAAGTTGGTGTAGCTTCCGATCGATGATAGGATGCAAGAAAATCACTTAAGGTGTCTTGACCATCTACAAAGAGTCCAGATGATGCACAGATGAACGCCAAATTTGCCTCTTTAAGAATAGATAATTGTCGTAGTATAGGAGGCAAATTCAGTTCAGCAAAAACCACACTCTTTGAATGTTGTGGAATATTTATACTTGGCAAGTCTACCAAGGTTGAACACAGGGACACGAGCTACTCTATTTATTTATCGATTTTTTATCAATTAAAAGCAGTGTGAATAAATTCTCAATTTCAGGTCTTCATGAAAATTCAGGATGCACTATGCAGATTACAATGCAAGTAAAATGGAGCATGCGATTTTTAGTTGACTTTTATGCAATTAGAGGATGATGCATGAGAGTATGCAAGGGGAACTTATATGCAGAACAAAAGATTACAAATATACTCATTAAAATATCACTGAAAAATGAGCAACATAATAGAAATTGAAATCAGGGGTCATTTTGATCACAACATTAAGATCAGTCATCAAATCAGAGCAAGGACAAGTTGAGCAGGGTCATCATCTAACACAAAAATTTCACTTCATTTAAAATGGTGGCAGATGAGAAAATTAAACATAGCATGATGTAGATGAGGAAACAAGGATCAAAACGACACTAAAATCATGCAATTTGGACCTACGATGCTCAAGTTATGACGAAAACAATGCAGGGGCATAATTGTAATAAAAATGCAAGAAAATAAAAGATAAATATTACATTTAGGTCCTTAGAGGGACCTAAATGTAAAGACCAAGAATCGCCAGGGGTCCTCTGTATTTTTTCCATGCGCAGGGACCTTTTTATAAATTTTCAAACTCACGAGGGCCTCCTTGTAAAATATCCAGGCACGCACGTGAGGCACGTGCCTGGATACCATTTTGCAAATATCAAATGTTCTGGGGTCTTTCGTGCAAATTACCCAAGCCCTCACGTGCTATGCACGTGAGGAGCCTAGGCTCGGGAGGCGCCTCTGGCTCGGGCAATGTGGCGCGAAGTGGTGGCTTGGGTTTTGGTCCGCCGAACCCGAGCCTACTGGATCGGATGGAGGATGATGCGTCCATGTGTCTTCAGCAGAGCCGTCCGATCGAAGTGATCGGACGGTATCTGTATCTTCGTGCTCCTCCGCTGGCTGCTGGAGGAGGTGGGGATCCGGAGAGGTCAATGGAGCTCCACCACGTGTTGTTCGCACGCCCGAAGGTCCAAGAGGATAGCTGGGCAATTGGCAGAGATGGTGGGGATCCAGCGAGGCTCCGGAATGGTCAGAGCTTGTAGTCGATGAAGCCTCGCCGGAGGAAATCAGCTCGACCGGAGCTCCGATATGATCTTCTGCCAATGAAGATGGTAGCACCTACAAGGGTTAGCATAGCCAAAGCTCATGTGCGTGAGTGACTTGTGAGGGTGAGTGAAGGCCCTGGGATGACTGGAAGTGGAGGCCACTGCTCCTCCTCCGATGAAGTGGAGGAGGAGATGAGTCGGGGCAGGGGAGGTTCTGAGGAAGAGAGAGGAGGTCGACGAGGATGTGGGTGAACTTGCAGAGATGGTCAGGTAATCAATGGAGGGTAGGAGTGATGGGAGGTGACGTGATAATTAGGAGAAGAAGTCAAGGAAATGTGAAGGATCTGACCTGAAGATCGGAGAGACACCGTGGAGGAGGTGGCTTGGGCTGAGGCCCCATACGGTCCTTGGGTCGTCGCCCAGCTGGGCAGCCGAACCAGCGAGCTCAGCGAACGCCAGAGGCGCCACGACACGGTGGAGTAGCTGAGGGTCAACATCGGGGCAAGAAGTCATCGTCGCCTCGATGATCCGCCCCTCCGCTGTCACCGGAGGGGTGGGGGAAGCTGGGCTAATGCCTAAAATGGTGGACGGTTTGCTCGGAGCGGAGAGAGGTGGTTTTATAAGAGGGGTACGGCCGGGAGTTACGAGGCAACGAGGCATTTTGCAAGAGGAGTGAAGGCGAAGGAGAGTAATGGAGGAGGGGTATGGGAGTTACGGGAGGATGGCTAGCGTTAGGGCTACACGGGGCGACCGTTAGGTGGTAGAGAAGTGGACGGAGGCAAGGGCTAAAAATGGAAGGGGACGACTGACTCACGAGGAGAAATGACTGAGGAGGGGGGGGGGGTTACGAAGGAGGAAGACGACCGGTGAGCCATTGGATCTTGAGATCCAACGGCTAGGATGGGAGCGCAGGCGGACGAATGAGACCAGATCAAAGATTTGATCAAACGGTTCGGATACAGGAAGAGATGAGTGGTTAGATGAGATTTAGGCTTTAATCAAGCGGCGAGGGTTGAAGGGGTGACGTGGAGAACGGAGAGGCGTAGGATGAGAGATGGTTGGGCGGCTGTGATGTTAGAGTGAGTAGGCGGCTTAGATCTGATCAAGATCAGATCCAACGGTGAGATTTGAAGGCAGAGATGAGCGGTGCTGATGGGAAGGTGGTTTAATTGAACGATGGAGAAGAGTGAGGTGACGTGGAGTGATAGTGGCCAGAGGATGTGGATGCAATCGGATGGCTGAGATTTAGGCGGTGAAGTGTGGCTGAGATCTAATCTAGAAGTCTGATATGACGACTGGGAGTGGGCGAAGGATGAACGATGGAGATGGAGGCGGGATGAAGGAGATCCGACGGTCCAGGTGAGTGTAGGGTGGCGGAAGGAGGCGCGGGCCACGTGGGTGGCCCAGAGGGCACCACGTGGCCCAACCAGAAAATTCGAAAATGTAAATACAAAGAAAAATACAAAAGAAATAGTTAGAGGCAAAACTAGGAAAAAGTCAAAACAAGAAAGTTGCTCGTCTCGACGAGATCTACAAGTTTCATATTAGATAAAAAGTCAAAAGAGGTCATTTTTACAAAAAAATATTTTTAGGAGGTATTTTTAAGGGGGATAAAAACACTGACTTTTTGGTTTTGATTTGTTTTTGTATTTTTAGTCTTTTTAAGGGTTAGTGATACTCTACCTAATTTTTAGGGGTTTTTGATGAGAAAATAATTACAAAGAAAATAATGGTAATTAAATTAAGGGTTAATTATACACAATATATTACAAGATAAAAATAAGGAATTAATGGTGATTTTTATTGGATTAGTTAAGACAGGGGTTTAATTAATGAATTTTAGCATGATGAATTCGAGATTCATCATACCCCTATACTTAAACCATGCTCATCCTCGAGCATCTAAAGAATGAAGGAGTCAGATTAATTCCTGACAGTGCAAGTGAAGATTTCAAGGCTCAATCTTTCAAAGACCCTTAATTTAAGTGATCTTGAAATTCGGGGTTTATCCAAGCCTTAGTCATAAGGAATCCAACTTCTCTAATTATCAGACTCTCTTTTTGTACATATAATATAAGGATATGAAATTAGGTGTACCGCATTTCATGAGAGTCGAGTCAAGGCATCACTCAAATTTTCAGTCCCAAAGACTCTCCTCTAGACCTCATCCTCAATACAAGGGAATAAGTCTATTCTTGCTACAGTCAACCGTCTCATTAGTTTGTCAGACTTAGAAGTGTAGATGATGGAGGGCATATAATTGTGTCTGATTTTCTCTCCCTCACATTGGAACAAGGGGCCTCTCGAGTGCCTTTCTACTCAACACATGTAAATTTTTAGATTGTTGATCAATATGTCCGTCAAGAGAGTTGGAGTCGTCTGCACTTGTTTTTCTGGGAGTAAACCAGGATGTGTCTTTTCTGAGTATCTAAGATACCTTCGACACCCAGACTTGTATCGCTTACGATGCAGAGCTCTTTTTATGCCGACTCCTTGGTCCTAATTAGCGCTTGGTCCAAGTGGAAACTTTGAAAAAATTTTGGGAGCGCTTGCCATAGGTGGAAGCTCTTTTAGTAATTTGACTTTGGCATTTAGAGCTTTTCTTTGACATTTCTTTTCTTTTATTGGCTAGCTCCACTGCTTTTACCAAAAGTTGGCGCACACTGATCAACAATTATCTTTAAGTTTCATGACACCCCTGGCACATAGGTAGATATCAAAGAGATAGCATATGAATCTCGTTCACATACTGGCTAGGGTTTTGCTGGCACTCAGATTTTCTGAAGCCTTCATTAACTTTATCCCATCCTCGAATATCATTAGATCGGGTCTAAACTCAAATCTCTAGTCCTAGTTCCTCAACTAATATCTCAACTCATCTCATCAATCATGCAGTTGTGGAAGTGACTGTGCTGATCATATTCTTTTGAAAGTATATTTAATTTAAAATAGTATCCCGATGCATTGATGATGAGAAATGCCATCAAATGCACAGAGAAAGAACAACCCAACCTCATCGATCTCGAAGACGATCTCACTTGCAGGTTGGAACGAGACTTCTTTGCCAATCTGCCTCCGAAATCAATAAGTCTGGGAAAGAAATGTACGATGTTAGCATTTCAAAAAATCCTGGAAACAAAAAAGACATTGCTTTTGTTTTTTATTTTTTAAATTACATTATCTGATCTTCCAGCCCAAAGGGATCGTTGATGCCCATTCCATGGCATCCCTCTCATCGACAGATTCCATCGACCCCCATTCTTCGCTGATCACTTAATTGGAAAATCCCAACATGTTTGTCAAAATGGAAATGTACAACAACTATCACGTTCCTCAAAATAAATCCCGTGATTTCAAGAATAATAATTTTATATTAAACAAGATGATTTTAAAAAAGAAAGTAAGTGGACAAGTCGTAACTCGCAAGTGATTTTGAGATAAAAAAGTGATTTTTATTAATAATCATTGATTTATTAAGTATTTTAAAAATCAAATCATTTTACAAAGATATTGTTGGGAGATGGGCAACAAGCTGTGCCGCCAATCCCTTTGGATGGCAAATCAATTCTTCGAAACACAATATCTATAGACCTAGGAACCATAACATTGCTATGCATAATTTTTTGGACCATCTGAAGGAGCTCTACAACTTCAGTCGCCAAGAAATCAAAAGTATCAAACCGGAAATGGATGAAAACATGTTGATTGTCAATACAAACCTTCTCACATTCAGCAACTTTAGCTGAGACAACTTTATGTGCAACGTATCCCGCAGTAAAATTAATTTTTATCGGACCAACTAATCATTGATCCAATTAAATATATATGTCTTCAAAAGGATGAAAAGATGCCACTTCAATTCAAATTTCCCCTATATATTTCATGGAAGTCCTTGTCATGAAACTGATTTAGATAGTATCGATGACAAAGATAGATAGACAGCTGATACGTTCCCATGTAGCCAGAAAAAAAGTTGCAAGGTGATACGTTCCCATGTAGCCAGAAAAAAAGTTGCAAGGCAACTTGCCCTGCCGTGGAGGCAAATGCGAAGCTCCCAGATCTCGCGATGTGGTGCGGCAGCATTCGCCGGTGAGATCTTAAAGCACGCATGTCGACAAGATAGGCAGCAGCGAGAAGAAGGGCCGTACCGGTTTGCAGAGGGCAGGGAATAAATGAACAAAGGCGGGACTGCAGCAGCAACAAGCATCTCGTGACCTCCACCGCGCCTAATGCCGTCCTCTTTTAACCTCAACGACCACGCCTCATCTCCTGTTGCCGTTGCCACTTGACTGACGTGACGATGTGAGGACGACTGTATACGGTACGATGCGTGCGTATTGATTGGCATCCAGACACGCGGTTACGTGCGCCTTGATAAAAACTCACAGTTTATTCTTCTTCCTATGATAATCCATCAATCAATGTGGGGGTGTGCTCTGACGCTTCTCTGCTCCTCGATCAGCTTTATGGCCGATCTACCCCCTACTGACACGTTGCTTTTCCTTTTCACCTTTTTTGCTCTGCAGTCAGTTTCGTTTGCTCATCGTTTTCTTTCGACTGTGTCTCTCTGCAATGCGGACTGTGCAGTAACTTCTCCGAAGCAGAGATTGTTTCGTGTATTGGATGGCGTCTGCTGAAGGCAGAGGCATCTGCAAGTTGTAGGGGTTTTTTTTAAAGGTTTTCACTATAAACTATGTCAAAAAATACAATTGGTGGAAAAAAGCCCTGTTTACAGAAGTAAGAGTAAATAACGGCCCGGAGATAACAAAAATCTGGGGCCCAGAGGAAACAAAAATCTGGGACTAACTATGAATCGAAATTGTGTCAATGCAAGTAATCACATTTGCCAATATATGACTAGCCGGGGCAAGACGACCAGAAGACCACCGGGTATTTCTTTCTTTCCAAACTTCTCAACAAACAGCAGCGAGAGCAAGATGGAGTCGGTTACTAACAGCCGAAGGGCTTACCCTCAAGATCCAGTCCAAGGCGTCCTGGATGCTCCTCGGAACATAGGAGGAATGAGTGAGAGCTTTGCAGATTGAAGACCAGATCTCCCATGAGTAGATGCATTCGAAGAAAAGGTGGGCATGGGACTCCAAAGCCGCATTATAAAGATAACAAGGCAAGTGAGCAGTGATACCATGCCTAGAAAGACGATCAGTTGTAGGTAGGCGACCAAGAACAACACGATAAAGAGTGCAACAATGCTTGGGAACGCCTCCCTTGTGCCAAACCACGCCCGTCCAAGGCACATGTGTATGCCTAGGACGAGATAAGATCAACAGCATCAGCAAAGGAAAACCTAGAGCCCGCCGGAAGCCAGACATAAGGCGTGGAGGAGCCAGAGACAGCAGCTTTGAGGCGAGGGCGGGCGGAGAGCATAAGCCTCCAAATAGGCGAGGCAAAGGCAGAGTTACACGCCTCAAAAAAGGTAGCAGAGGAGAGGTATTTAGCGCACATGAATTCAGCCCACAAGGAGGGGCCACGACTAAGAATCTTCTACGACCAAGAAAAAGCCATAGCCTCCATGATTGTATTCACCGATCTGAGACCCAGGCCCCCCTCCACTTTTGGGAGGCAAAGCGTATCCCAAGCAATGGAATGAATCCCATAGTTCCAAAGGAAAGCAGCAGAAAGCTTGTCAATTTTCCGCGAAGTACGGTGTGGGAGGACTGTACCATCCGCCCAAAAGAGGACAATACCAGCAATAACCGACTTAAGGAGCTGCAGGCGGCCGGCGAAAGATAGGGCCTTGGCTTTCCAGCTACAAAGCAAGGCCCTAACCCTGTCTTCGAGAGGTCTCACCGAGGTACCTTTACCAAAGGATGAGGAGAGAGGAAGACCAAGGTAGGTTGTAGGCAAAGAGCGCCTTAACAATCCCAGATGGAGGCACAATCCGAAATCATCAGGCGAGGATTTGGGACTAAAGAACTTGCTCTTCCTCGCATTCATGGAGAGCCCCGATATAGTATAGAATTTTTGAAGGATGTCCTTGACCGCAAGTAGAGAGGCGGAGGAAGCCTTACAGAAAAACAAGAGGTCGTCAGCGTAGATAAGGTGCGTAGGGACGGCCCTCCTACGGCAAGCCATCGGTTTCAGAACCCCACCCTCACATAATCATCGGTGATACTCGATAGAGCCTCCATACCAATCATAAATAGGAGAGGACTTAGAGGGTCGCCCTGTCACAGCCCCCGATTGCCCCGAAAATAGCCATATGGGGAGCCATTAACCATGACCGAGAAGGAGGCGGAGGAGATGCAGCCGTGGATCCAATGGAGCCACCTATCATCGAGTCCCATGTCTCTCAAAGATTGGATAATGAATGCATGTTCAATTGAGTCGAAAGCTTTGGAGAGATCAATCTTGAGGCAAGCCCGGTTGGCGGAAGATTTCCTGTCGAAGCCCAATAAAATCTCTTTGGCCAGCCATAAATTGTCACCCATAGTGCGGCCTTTAATAAAGGCCGATTGGTTGTTCGAGATCAGGAGTGGGAGCATGTTCGCCAAGCGAGAGGCGAGCAACTTGGCAAAAATTTTATAGACCACATTGCAGCAGGAGATTGGGCGAAAATCAGAAAGAGTGTTCGGGGAGGTCACCTTTGGCACAAGCAATAGAAAAGTTTGGTTCATCCCAATTATATTCCCGCCACCAAGGTAGATGTGGTTAATTGCATCACAGAGATCATTCTTGATTAGTGGCCAGTGGCGCTTGAAGAACCCACCATTGAAACCATCAGGGCCCCGGGGCCTTGGAGGAGGGGATAGATTTAACAGCCTAAAAAATCTCAACCTCCAAGAAAGGGCGTTCAAGCCACGAACAAGCAGCCGAAGTGAGACGCATCTTGGGAGCAGGTGGCGGAATAAGTGGAGCCCGAGGGGAGGAGGGGCCAAGAAGCTCTTTATAGAAATTCACAGCAGCCTCGGCCACCATGGCCGGTTTGTCAATGAGGTGGCCATCAACGGAGAGAAGTTGAGGAATATAATTCCTGGCAGAGCGATCCTTAGCACAAAGGTGAAAGAATTTAGTGTTCCGGTCACCCAAAGTGAGCCAGTCCACCCTACTTTTTTGCCTCCAAGCAGATTCGAGGTCATTCTCCAAGTTAGAATAATGAGCTTTGATATCCCTTTCAAGCTGGGCCAAGATTGGGTCTAGCGGGTTTGCCGCAAGAGCGCCATTAACCGCCAGCAGTGCACTTTCAGTATGCTTCACCTCCTTAAGGACATTAGCTTCTTCATTGGACCAAGCCTTCAGGGATTGCTTCATGTTCCAGAGCTTACATGTTAGCCTGGATATGGGGTTACCATTAACAGGCAAGGCCCATGCATTATTCACCAGATCGGAGTAGCCCGGGCGAGCTGCCCAATAATCAAAATAGCGAAATAGTCTAGCCTTAGAGCTCACTTTCGCAAGGGACACCGACATTAGTAGGTGGTCACTACTCGGAAGGGGGAATAGCGCAGAGTTGTGGCTGGGAGAGAGTGCATCCAAGCTTCGTTAATGAGGGCCCGATCAAGTCTAGCTGCAATTCTGGATGGGCCAATCGAGCTATTGTTCCACGACCACGAGTTACCACAAGGGTGAAGCTCCAGGAGGCCGCAAGTGTCAATGCAAGAGTTGAAGTCGGATTTTGCAATGGAGGCGGGAAGGCGACCTCCCAACTTCTCACTGTCGAATCTGACAGTATTGAAATCACCAATAATCAACCATGGGGAATCCACGGTAGAGTTCGTAGAGAGGATTTCCTCCCAGAGCGCCCTACGAGCCAAAGGAAGATTCTCCCCATAGACAACAGTGACGGTGATCAAAAGTCCACCCATATTAGTGCAGGAGAGCGTTATAGCTTGCGGAGAGACCGAAATGCAGGAGCAAGACCAGCAGCTCTCCTTCCATAGGAAGTAAATACGACCGAGGGGAGTATTGTTGTGCATGAGGCCCCACCCAGCAGGGAAGGCCTCCGCAAATTTGGACCTGTTATCAGGTCTAACCTTAGTTTCAATTAGGCCAATGAGCTCAGCCCCGAGGCCAGTTATGTGTTTGAAGACGCTCTTAATTTTCCTGGGGCGGTTGAGACCCCGAACGTTGCATACAACAACATACATTAAGAAGGAGGAGAGGTGGAGGCCCGTGGCCCCGATCTTGCTTGACAGGAGGGTTCACCTCCATTGTTTACTTTCTTCTTTCTATGTGATGCCATATTCCAGGCCGGGTTGGGTTCCACAAGGACTGCCTCCAGCAAAGTATTAGGAAGCTGCTGACCGAGTCCCTCAGACTCTCCAGGGCCATCCAAGGATGATGCATCCGGGGAGTTAAGATCGAACTGCACCACAGGGGGATGATTAGAGATAGAGATGGTGGGGGAGGGCCTCCTCGGAGCAGGGGAAGGCCGGTGGAGAAAGCCTTTCGGACCGTACGGGAAGGCAGTGAAGGGGCGGCCAGAGTGCCGTTTATGGATTCTAGCACCATGCCCAATCGAGGTCTGAGTGGCGGAAGCATTGTGAACGCGCGAGTTGTCCATTGAGGGGATGGGTTGTTCTTGCTCCAGTAAGACCTGAGTGGAGACATTGGAAGAGGCGGCATTAATGTTGTCCAGCTTGGCTGGAGGTGTTGAAGAGGGCCCAAGAGACCCCTCAGGCCCCTGTGGTGGGGGTTGGCCTTCAGGAGGCCCCTCATGCAAGTTTGGCGAATCCAAAGAGCTTTCATTACGTCCAGTAGATTCACGGAGCCACAGGATGGAGAGAAAGGACAATGTAGCGAAGAATGATCAAATGAAACGCAGGACTTACACCTGGGCGGGAGCCATTCGAGCTCCACCCCAACCATATGGCGAGCGCCCGAGAAGAAGACGAGAGGAACCGCTGCGGGAACATCCTTGGAGGCATGAATAAAAACGCAGCAACGGGCATATCCATCGTGCTGTCCAAGAGAGGTTGCGGCGTCCATGAAGAGGGGGGTTCCAAGGAGGCTGGCCAGCTTGTTGAGGACCATGGGCGAGCAGTGTGTGAGGCTTAGGCCATGAAAACGAACCCATAGAGGGATCTCCGAGAGGAGGTCCCGTTCAAGGCACAAGTTTGCTTCCCATAGCCGGAGGACCATAAGCCTCCCTTGGAACAGCCATGGACCACCACCAAGCATGCGGAGGCATTCTTCCTCCGAAGAAAGTTGCAGATAATAGAAGCCATTAGCGCGGTGGAACATCTTGTACCCCGCGGCCGGCCTCCAAACACGGTCGACAAAATTTTGCAGCAGTTTCCGGTAGGGTTTCTTCCCAAGCACGTAGAAGAAGAGAGTGTTTACCCAAGTTTTCTCCAAGGTAGAGGCGTCAGCTTCAGAGATGAAAGCCACCTCCTCGCCATTCATGACCACCGGCGATTCGAAAGCCATTCTTCTTGGTGAGGATGTGGAAGGGGCCGGCCCGCAGACCACATTCCAAGGGCGAGGCGATGGCCGAGGCAAGGGGTTTGGGTTGGAGGACGGGTGGTGTAAGGGTTGAGTAGTAGTTTCGGTGGAAGGGGGGTCAGAGGTGGGAGGATCAGAGGTTGGAGGTGGCGGGAGGTTAGGGTTAGGGTTGGGGTCGGGAGGGATAGGGGGAGGGGGAGTTGTAGGGTTTTTGCATGTGCACATGCTGCTCTTTGTTTTTTTTTTTGGGGGGGGGGGGGGTTTGAGTGGTAAATATAGCTTTACATTGAACCTGCACAAAAAGGGCAATAAGCTGCCCCAACGTACAAGGTAGCCTGCTACACATCTCTACCAGCAAAAAAAACCCCATTGGAGGGTGGTAGAGAATGCTAAAGATTTATACAAAAATAGCCAACAAAAAGCTACCTATAAGTCCTAGAAGGGCTCATACAATCAAAGTTCTATACTCCCAAAGGATATGAGAAGTGAGCGCATACACCGAGGAACTGCTAGATGAAGTCCACCGATTATTACGCTTTTTCCAAAGGGATTTTTACCTGGCAGACCCTATAATCTTTGTCAATTACCTCTACGACCTTTGAAATAACTTAATTCCTCTCCCGACCCCATAAACTTGCTCCATCTTACCCACAGACCCTGCCGTTACTTTTACTTGAGTTAATAACATGGGTTAATCTAACCTCATGTGCATTGAATGGTGGATCTTCCACCTCCTCATGTCATTCTTCCTCTTCATCTTCTTCTTTCTCCATTCATTTTCTTCTCCCCTCTCTTTATTTTATCTCTCTTTACCACATCTCCATCCGTCTACCAAATCACAATTTTTTTCATTTTCACGGATAAACCATATCTTCCGGTCACGAAAATGATTTTATAAAATTTTTTCAAAATGAATTCTTGAACCGATTATCAAATATCTATTGTTGCTAAATAAATACATTGCAAGGGAGGAGGAGACAGGGAATCGACGATTTGCGGGCAGGGGATCTTCTCTGGGCTGGGCCCTGTTGCGGGTGGAGGCAGTGGAGGAGGGGAGCGGGGGTGGAGGAGGAGTGGAGGGAGAGGGGGCAGGGGTGGAGGAGGTGCTCTCGGAGGTGTAGGGCTTCGCGTTGCTCTCGAAGGACTTGTGCTTCGTGACTAACCAGTTCAGGAGGCTGGAACAACAAGAAGCTTCATACATGTCGCTTAGCGCCGTTCAAGTGGAGGAAGCTTGCCATGGAGCTCAACAAACAGGAGTCCTTGCTGCAGGTGGATGCTGATGCGGGGGCGGAGGAGACGGTGGAGGGTGAGGGGACGGGGCAGAGGAGTCCTTGCATCCAGGGGTGGAAGGGGAGGGGGCAGGGGTCCTGTTGTGGGCGGATGCGGGGGTAAAAATTTGTCATCTCCTCATGGAAATCGTCGTCAAAAGTATATACAATAACATCCATGGAAATGCGTATGATCAGATGCACGACAAGTCTACAAACACATGTTCTAACGAGGAAGAAGAAAAAAAATTAAAATCTCGCACTGGCAAATGTATGCCACGTGATAAAAAATCTCCACTCCTCAAATCCACATTCCACCAACATTCGATCTGCTCGAATTAATTCCTAACCAGCACTTGACACGGTCCTCATCAGAACAAAACATATGATAAGAACCACTGCAAGACGCCAACTAACTCAGTCCCGTCATGCTGCGGGCGGAGGCAGGGGAGGCAGTGAGCAGGGGTGGAGGAGGTGGTGGAGGGACCTGCTGCGGGCGGAGGTGGAGGAGGGGAGGCATGGAGCGGGGGTGGAGGAGGCGGTGGAGGGTCGGCCGGAGGAGGAGGAGGAGGCAGAGGTGGGAGGAGATTCTGGGTGGGGAAAGAGAGGTGAGGAGGGAGAGAAAGGGATAATGGCAATTATTGTAATTTTTGCAAAATAAAAGGGTATTATATATAAGAAATTAACGGAATCGTGTTAGTTTTAACGGTCTAATGGATGTGGGTTAACCGCATGGTTCATGGGGTAAGAGTTAGCAAGTTTACAGGGTCGAGAGAGGAATTAGGTTGTTTTGAAGGTCGTAGAGGTAATTGACAAAGATTAAAGGGTGTAAAAATCCCTTTTCCAAATCCACCAAACAACAATGCTAACAGCAGTACACAGCTGACCCTGTGGGTTAATGTCCAGTCCATGGCTATTGTTGATATCCTCCAAGAAATCACGCATGTTCCTGCCACCCATTATGGGAGGAAGCTCAACAGTTCACTGCTCTTTATTTTCCTTTCAACCTCAATTAAATCTCCCAGGAGTGTAACTAGATATGAATACATGAGCTCACTTTTGATCATGTTCGTTTGGAGAATAAGCATGTGTTAATTTTTCGTCAGACACGGTTACCAAGAGTACAACTATTCTCTTCCACATTCCATTATTTCATCTTATTCTACCTTTATTCCTATCTTTATTTCACCTTACCTATCCTTATTCTATCTTTCCAACCGAACAGAGAATAGATCCTTATTCTCCTTATTCCCCATCCTTATTCATGCTTATTCCCGAACCGAATACTCCATTTGTATAGGAGTTGTAGTATATGAGTTGGACGTTGAGAGGAGATGGCTTCAGAAACCTTATCAATATAGGTTCTATCAGGTTGATCACGAAATCAAATCGGTTCAACGGGATGATAAAAATCATTATATAAATCCAGATTAAATTGAATTGGCGAGGAAAGAATAGTTGAACTGCTTTATTAAACGGGAATGAATCGAACATGCACAAAATACACTCTCAAATGCAAACTTTATATAGATATAAAATAAACAGACAATGCATATATCTTAATTTATTCATAAAATAGTTTATTTCATATGCAACGTCAAACGTCACACACACACACACACCAAACTACAACACAATTGATCTAAGGTAGCTGATAATTTGAATATTCATTGTCATATCTTCCGATATTAATGATATATTGCTAAATTACCTTTTATTTTATAGTTAGTACCTAATACCATATTTGTTGTTAAATATTCATATGAAAATGGTTTTTCCGTTAACCTATTCGTTAAAATTTGTATCAATCGTTGTTAAATGTAACAATGATTATAAGAATAAGACAATGATTAACAATTGTTATATGATTCATTAAGAGGAATATATCAACGAATATAATATTCGTTGTGAATTCAAAGAACCAAACATGGTATAATATTTGTTAAAATATATATTTAACTATTGAAGACATGCCTATGAATATTGAATTATTCGTTGTCTAAGGTCAATTTTGTTGTAGTGCACACCCACACATATATAATTTTAAACTAAATGCTATATGATAAAATAACAGTTTAATAATTTTTAATCCAATCTTAATTTGAGATGGAGTAGTTGATTGGCAATTCGAGTTAAATAACCAAGGTCATGGGTTCAACACCCATTATAGAAATCATTATTTTAGAATGAATCAAAGATTTAGTTGGATTTTAATGGAATTGTTCAATAATCAATTGAACTTGTGATTGATCCAAAATTGTACTAATTTGATCCTAACCATGAGAATCGATTAGCTGGACCAATCTAGAACATTGGTTGGCTCTCCAATTTGCTAGATAATATGTAAAATCTTGAATTCAACTTAGGAGGATCTCAAATTACATATAATCACCTGACAATGAGAAGTTCTTATGAATTATTTTAAATTTTGGAAAGAAAATGTTAATATTTTATTGAACTTTCAATCAATCCTTAACCTCTGTCATTGGGGCTAATTAATCATTACAATTAAAGAGTTTTAATGATTTTTAACTTACCAAGTATAATTAATAAATCTGGTCACTACCATTAAGACTAATTAATCATGATCAGATTTTAATAATCATCACTAACAAAACCATGGACAAAGGGTAAATATGGGTAAAATCGTGTACATCCAATGATTTTCAAAATAATATGGTCATATCTAGATGATGAGTGGGATGTCACATAGATCAGGTGATTGCATATAAATATCCACATGCCTTCCTTTCTATCTATTCATTTTAGACCTAATTTGAGAGAGAGAGAGAGAGCGTTGTAGAGGAGGATTAAGGTGTGAAAGGTCGTTGTTAGCTGATATCAGGTAAGCAAAAGTAAGTAAATCTAACTTAGGATATATATTCAATTGAAGTTTTATTTCTTTATTATCTTAGTCCATGTTTTTGAAACCAAACCGCACATCGAATCGAAAATCTTACCAAAATGGTCGGATCGGGTTAAACCATGTCATCAAATCGGCTCAATTGGATGATGATTTCATCATTATTTAAAATCAGATTAATTCGAACCAGTGGAAAAAAGTTGTTGAACTGGCTAATCAAATCGAAATGAAATGTATATAAAATATACACTTAAATAAACTTGAAATATAAATAAAATACATAGATAGTATATATATTTTACATTATACATAAAATATTTTTTCGTATGCACCGTCAAATGTCATACATATCATATATATGTATATTATTTGGACTAGATGCTCTATAGAATAATGATGTTTTAATCATGTTTAAAATCAATTATATGCAAAAGATTGTGTTAGAGTAGTTTATTAGGAGGCTGAGATAGTTAACAAAAAGTCATGGGTTCAACTCCCACTTCTAGGAACTTTTTGAATAAAAAATTAAATGTCGTTCAATTTTGATCGAGCTTGGTTAAATCGGGTTAAAATAATATGTTTAACTGGCAGTTTGATTAAAATTTGAACTTTCGAACCGACAAGAACATATTAACATAACTGATCCAGGCCCAATTCACTGCTCGAACCGATCAAGTCGGCCACTCCGGGCTGATTTCCAAAACACCGATTTTAGTATAATAGAAATCCGACTAAAGCGCTACATGGGTGCAAACAACTTATAAGTCGTTGATGATGAACCCATGTTTTATCCTCCTAACAACCGAAACTTGAGTAAAGTACTGTAACAAGTACATTCATGTATACATTGATATAACATTATTATAAATACATGTTTGTAATAAGAACCATGAATCAACACTCAAAAGCATACAAAGAAAATCCAAAAATATATAAGAAGAGGAAATAATGTATGCATGTGTATATGTGTATATGTGCAAACTGGCCAAAGAATCATGAAAATATACATGCAAGTTCTAGTTTAGAACCTCACTCAGAAATCGAAGTTGTAGGTCTTGGTCGACTCAACAACAATTAGAAAAAAATAAGAAAATAGGAAAAATATGTTATATTGTACACAAAATCATAAGAATACATATACGAATATTTACACAAACTTCAAACATTTATATTTATTTTTACATGACTATGATTGACTTAATTTATTTTGCATTAATTCAATAGAATCGTATAGAAAATATAAAAATATACAAACATATCATCTTATACCGATGCCAATTGAAATTGGTTCACTTTTTCGATAAGCATGCATTTCGAATTTATATCGGGAGCATATGAACTCTGATTCACATCTACTTAGTTTGTCATTACTTAAGATACTTTAAATTGTAAAATTGTTTGAATTGAGCATTGTTGACTTTTAAAAGTTGAATCCGTGATCGATTATACAACTATGTCAGATTTTTGTAGATTTTATGTAAAATATATTTTTTAACTTATTTTTTTCTTGTTTTTAATGTAAGTTAGTTTCTTATTCATTCTATTTCCCCCTAAAAATATAAAATCAACTAAAAGGTTCAATATTAAAAGAGATAAAAATATGTTCAACTATAAATGTTCATTGGCTTGTATTTCAATTTCTCCATTTTCTATTTTTATTTCACAAACTAAAAAATCAACAAAAACATGTTTCAACGTATAATATATGTTATTATTATCAAATCTAATATTGAATTATTAATAAGGAAACCTAAGGGAAAAAATCATAGAACTTAAAATCATGTATTTTTATACCTATAAAAATAGGTTTTTAACCCACTATCTTGAATTCGCAACACTTGGTAGGACTTCCTCCTACAAAATTTTAAATAATTAAATTTTAAGAAAGTTTGTGTTTTTAATTTTTATTTTAAATTCATTTTTAAATTATTTTGTACTTTATTTCCTTTTTCTTTCTTATTTCTAATTGGTCCACATGGACCTAATATGGTCTTTCCCTCCGATCCATTTAAGTCAGCTCCCTCCATCCTTTCCTCCTTATGGCCACATAGCCATCCTATTTTCAGCCTCATCCCTTTACTTTGGGACCTACTGTCAACTTCTCTCTCTTCTAGGTATTCACATCTACCTCTTGCACCTTGTCCCTAACTTATTCACTCAAGCTTCCACCTCAATGTCCCTCCCTTGTTGAAACCATGAAAAGCGGAAAAATCTGAGTCGCTAAAATGAGCTGACAAATCAGCTTCACTTATCACTGAGGCAACTACTCAAATTTCTCGGCTATTTCAACAATTAACCCACACAATGAATAAGTCAAGCAAAATAGTGTGAATCAAAATTTATTATACCATACTATATATGTACAGTGATAAGAAAGCAGGGGTCGAACTCAAGAAGCAATGGGTGTAGAGCGATGCAAGATAGAAAATCAAAGCACACTATGCCTCTCAAAGGCTTAGCCAAAGTATGGTTTTGTGGATTTTTAATTTCATATTTTTTAATTTTATTCTTTTTTATATTTGTATATTATATTTTTATATTTATATTTTTATATTTTCTTTTTATATTTTTATTTTTGTATTCCTTTTCTTTTAAATATATAATATAAGATATATAAGACTATATATACAATAATAGATAATATAGAAATAAATTAACTAAAAATGACTAAAAATTACAGAATTAAATATTTTTAGGTTTTGAATATTTTTTACCATTTTTGCAATTTTCTAGGAATTTTTCTTATTTTTATATATTTTTAAAGTCAAAAATACCTTAAATCAGGGATTTAATAAATGAGCCGAATTAAAATAGAGATGAAAAATACTAGTATGAAAATTTCTAGAAATTAATTCTAATAATTAATATATAGTATAAAGAAAATTCAGAGCTAGGAAAACATATTTTTTGAGTTTTTATAGATTTTATATTTTTTATCAACATTTTTGGGGCTTTTGATTTTTAGGTACTTCCTTTTTTTATTTTTAGAGTTTTCAAGTCTTGGAGTTACAAAATGAATAAATAAATAATATATTTCTTTGAAATTTTTCGAAAACATTTATATTTTTAGGTATTTTATACTGTAGACAGGAGCTTTTGTACTCTAAATGATTTTTAATAAATAATAAACAGGTTCAAAATTGCAAAATAAAAATATGACGTCTACCTAGAACCAATCGAGAATCTATACGTATTTTTGGTGATTTTTTAGCATAGTAGCCATATTTAATAAATAGAGAAAACACACAAAAATACAAATGATGGTAAGGGTATATATGTAATTAAAATTAAAACCAGGGATCTTGCTGTAATTTTCACAAAATTATATAACGTGAATAAAAGTTACTGGACCAAATTGAAATACACAAACGCCCAAGGGCCTTCCTGCAAAATGCCCACTTCATGTGGGCGGCCACGTGCGATGAGCCAGCGAGGACTGATAGCAAATATAAATAACTATAGGGTTTTTTGCAAATTTTACAAAACATAATGAATGATATATGAATGTTTGTATGATAAATATTGAAATACAAAAGTTGTTGGGTTTAGTGCGCAAAATACCCAACAAGGCACGCAGATGAACGACGCTGATCGAGCTACTTATCCACGTGGTGCCTCCATGCACGACGATGACGATTCGCATCGGATGGCTGGGATTAGATCCCCAATCTGGATCTGACGGTTACTAGAGAGTGTGATCCAACGACGGCTCTGTCTCACAAAGAACAGGAGAGGACCCAACGACGCTGGTAGGGTCTGGATGAACGCATGAAGAACTCATGCGCGATGAGTTTTGAACTGTAAAATCTTGAGGCTGCCTTCTCCTTCCCGTCTCCTGAGTGCTCCAAAAGAGTCATGGCATCCTCCCGCACTTGTAGATGGTCTCAAAATGGTGCGGGAGGGTCTCGATCAGTCTGGCAGACCACTTGAACCTGGGAGTTCTCCTGGCGGTTGAATGGCTCCAAGGGGCTCCCTTTTCATCTCTTTCCTGCAGGAGGCGGTTAGCGGCAAAAAAGCGGAGCCAAGGAAGGCTCTAGTGGCGAAATGGGTGGAGGGTGCATGTTCTGGCGATCCTTCGATGAGCGGCATAGGTGGAGGATCAGATCTCTTGCGTAGTGCGTGCAAGATGGGGATGAGGGTGGGTCGGGCGATAAGCAGACGAAGGGGGAGATGATGACAACAAAGGATGGGGCAGAGCATGTTTAGAGTGGTCGGTACGCAGTGGCAGATCCGGAGCTTCGGCGAGGGGAGGTTTTGATTTTTATGGAAGATAACACGAAATTAAACGAAATAAGGTGGCTAATTATGCTACTGATAAGCTAACGGACGAAAAAACAAAGGAAATGAGAAGCTACCGGACCTGCACGGCGGTGAGCAAAAGATCAGAGCGGAGAGGTGGCAGCGACCCGGACCTGCCTCAATTCAACACCAAATGGCTCGCTAAGACCTCCTAGGGTTTCCTGCTGTTAATAGGAACAACTAGCTGCTAGAGGTTTTAGGGTTTCTTGATGGAAGAGGGATAAAAAAAGTCAATGTTGGACGGATGTGAATTTAAGTAGGGGCGATGAACGTGCTCCAAAGAACGAGGAAGATGGGATGAATCCATGATGCTCGGGTCGAGTAAACAGGCTGGCGTGTAAGGTGATGGATCGAGGAACAAAAGTCATCGAGGAATCAACCCAAAATAGTGAAAGTATTGGGCTGCAAAAATTGACAAAGAGAGGGGTAATCCAGGTTCGTCAGAGTCCGCAGGCGAGTCAGAGAGTTGACCATTGGTCAACTCAAGACTCAACCTGGTTGGTCTTTATTTTGTGTTGTTTTTCCAGCCCGTTGCTCGTGTCACTTTTTGTGCCATCTACTATATAGTATCATTCTATATTTTCTACCATATATTATTATATTGCAGATCACATCGATTTGAAGAATATACTTTAAAAATTAAAGTAAATGGGAAAATTAAAAATCAAATAAAAATATAAAACTAAAACAAACAAAAAGATTTCCTAAAAGAAGAGATTTTAAAAAATCACAAAAACATTTTCTCGCTCAAAAATCGAAGCACGATTTTCTACCTCCTTGTGTTCGATTCAGGAATACTTGCCTGGTAAAATAAATAATGAACATCAAAATTAGGAGAGAGCCACATTTTCTCTTTCTCTTTGAGAAGTTATTATAAAATGTGTTCAACAAGAAAGTTATTGATCTTTTCAAGACTACAACTTTCATTTAGAACTTGAGAGCAAAACAAGTAAGTTCTATAATTAAAATATTTTTGTAAGTATTTTATATGTATAAAAATACTTATTTTAATTCTTTTATTATTTTTATGGTATTTTAAATAATAACTAATATTCATAATATTATTTAAAACATTAAGTTAATTTTATAGGATTTTTAATGATTAGAAATATATAAAATAATAGTAATAACACAATACAAATGAATATATACAATACAGAGAGAAATAATTAAAAATCAATAATTAAGGTTATTTATTTGTAAGGTTTGAAATATTAATTAGAGTTAATTGAGGGTTAATCAAGTGGATTTGTTTTAGATAGAATTATAATAAATATAAATTAAGATGATAAATTAATGATTTATTACCCTTGTATACTTAAGTTTGCTCGTCCTCGAGCAAATAAAGAATGAATACGTTAGTGGATTCCTTGATAGTGCATGTGAAAAAACAAGGCTTGATTAATTCATAATTATTAGTTTTGATGACCCTAAAATTCTTAGCTAAACCATATCTTAATCAGAAGGAACTCAACTTCACTAATCATCAGACTCTCTATATATACATAAATAGTAAGAGGTATGACATTTAAGTGTTTACTGCATTTAATAGAATTGAGTCAAAACGTCACCCAAGGTTCCAACCTAAGAGACCCTCCTCGAGATCCAATCCTCAACACTAGGGAATAAATCCATTCTTGCATTCAATCAGTGTGTTTGTAAAAAGAGGATGAGTCATTGTACATGGTTTCTTGGGAATGCACTGTGGTGTGTCTCTTTTGAGTATCTATTATATCTTTGATACTGATAGTCCAGAGGAATGAGGATCCTAACACCTGGTCTTAGAGGGCATGCGGTGCCCGACAAGTTGGGCCCGAAAATCGTTGTGTTAGCCGTTCTCATAGTACTCGGATCCCAAACCACTCAAATAAATCAACAATCAACCAACAATCTATGATAAATCATTGATAATATGTGGTCAAAATTTATTTTTATTTTAACTCTACAAAATCTGTTTATAGTGAATAAGTTTAGATTATCGAACCATTGAGAGCAAATGCATCGATAGGGTATTTATTATCTGTAAATAAAAATAAACAACAAATGTTTTTTTGATATTTTATGCTTTTTCATTTTTTGGGGTTTTTAATAATTTTTAATTTTTAAGGATTTTAATTTTATATTTTTATGTTTAATTTTACAATTTATATTTTCTTTTTTATGATTTTTAATTCCTTTTTCTTTTTAAGATATAGTAAGTATATATATCAATATATAACAAAATGTATAATATCAGTACTATATATGGTATAAATAATATATATATATATATATAAATTTATAAAATACAAATAAGAATAGTCCTTTTTATTTTTAAGGTATTAAAATAAAATTAGGTTTTTTTAATAAATAATAATATTATTAAGTATATATAAGTAGTATTAAGTATATATACTATATAGGTTTTGTATTTATAAATATAGCTATATATAACAAAAAAATCCAAAATATAAGATTTTTTGTTTTTTATAATTTTATTATGTTTTTCTGAAATTTTTTGGTGATTGTTAATATTTTTTATGTATTGTTAAAGTCACAAATGCTCTAAAGCAGGGGGTTATTTAGTATGCCAAATTGTTTTGATATATAAAAATAGATAACAAGTAAACAATTTCTCAAAAAATAATTTTTAATATGTAGTATATAATATAGATAATAATATACAAAAGAAAACTATTTTTTGGATTTTATATATTTTTTGCAATTTTTTATAGGATTAGAGAGGTTTTTCACTTTTTAGTGTTTTTCTTTTGTATAAATATGTGATTTTTGGTTTGAAGTGAGATTATATATTGAAATATAGTATACATTTTTTGGGATTTTTAAAATAGTTTTTATTTTTTATATCAAAATAGGAAATAAATATGTTCCTTTTGTTGTTTAATAAATGGAAGAATGCATGCAAATGTTAAATAAAAATATGAGCATGAATAAGAAACAAATGAACCATTTTCAATAATTTTCCATAATTTTAAGAGCATGTCATCTATGTAAATAAAAATGAAAAGACACAAAATAAATGCAATGTGCTGACATGGGTATATTTGTATAATAAAAAATATGAGGGTTTACATGCAAATAACCCTAAAAGTTTTATACTTAATCACACATTTTATAAAACTAATAGAAATAACCATACCTAGAAGGGTCTGTTATAATTTGCCAACCTTACGTCGGCTGCCACGTGAGATAAGCTGGCACTACACCAAAATGGAATTTATGCAAACACAAAGGGGCCTACTATAATTTTTTACAAAAAAATATTTATACTAAACTTAGATATTACATGACCAACCTATAAATACAAAAAAAGTAGAGGGGGTCTTATATATATATTACCCCTTAACTCGTGCAATTGGGCGAAGGAGGAAGTGCCACATGTATTAGTTAAGATGACAGGACGGTTCCAGCATCCCACCGCTTCGCCTCAGATGAACGCCCATGATTAGACTTGAAGGCTTCAATCGGATGACACCGGAGGGTATTGGAAGAACACCAGGAACTCTGCCTCGGCTTGGCTCCGATCAACGAGATCTTTATGTTCTGGCCAATTCTCGCTTCGCCGTCGGTGGCTCTGGCTTCCTAGAGTTCTCACGTATCTCCAAGTAGGCTCAAAAGGGTTCGGGGTCCATCGTAGGTACCCTGGAGATCTCTAGACTTGGAGTCCTGTTCTGAACCTTGAGATGAGGCTTTTGGTGTTGTTGCAGATTTAATCCTGCACAAAAATGATCCACGATACGAGGCGAAGGTCCTCGTCTTGAAATAGAATTTGGCGCACAAGGGAATGGCTGGGTGGAGGAGATCTGGCATTGGGTAATAGAGGTAGCTTGATTCATCATATTCGAGCGGGATCGTGGTTGATTTTGGGAGGCAAAAGATGAAAAAGATGATAAGGATCGAAATGTGGGTGAAATTGGGGCAGAACACTAATGGAAACAAGGTGATTTTGGCATGGATCTCAAGCTCCAGGTCAAAGAGGGAATTTGATGTTAACCTAAATTAATGACTAAATGCTAATATTAAAGGATCAAAATGAAAGGTAAAACTAAATTTTACCTAAAACTACTGGAAATTAGCCTCGATTTGGTCCAAGGATTGAAGAGGCTAAACTGCTTGGACGAGGGTCCGGCCATGGCTTGGATCAACCCAAAGACCAGTTGTTCCTCACTGTAGATCGAAGGGGTACACTCCTGTCACCAGCGATGCGCCAATAGCACAATCTGAGGGTCTAAAACTACTCAAAGAGAGATCAAGATCAAAAAGGTAGGAGGAAGGGGATATTTATAGAAGTGGGTTTCAGCCAAAAAGGTGGAGAGTTTGCATGAGGGGAGATAGTGGTTGGTGGAAGGCATGTGATCGGTAAGGTAGAGGAACGTGTGAAGATTAGAATGGTGAGATGCTCGAGGTCTGAGGAATTGAGGAGGAGGTGTAAGAAAATTGAGAAGTGGGGGTAGGTGGAGTTCTGACAAGGTTAGAGGGCAGGGGAAGGACAGGTGACCGGACGCCAACTTTCCTTGAGCCTAGGTTGGTCCACATGGACCAGCTAGGAAAAAGAAATCCTAAAATCCTTCATAAAATTTATAGGAAATAATAAGTGCATTATTTATATTTTTGATTAAAACATAAAAATATTTGTAATTTTATGTAGTTTTTTATTCTGATTTTTATTTTTTTCTAGACCATTTATTATGTGCTAATATTTACATGTAAAGTTATAGGTATAAATACCTATATTTATTTATAAATTATTGGATTACATATATAGTTATTTTTCTGAGTTTATTTATATACTTAAATAATTATGTACATATATTATATAGGTATATTATAGGTATATTTTACCTATATATTAAAGTACACTATTTATTTTAATGAATTTTAATGGTTTTATTATAACTTGTTATGTACATGTATTATGAATAATATTTACAAATTTATAAAATATAAGAATGCTAAAAATATAAAGAATAGATATAATGAATATTTAATACAGGTATATTGCACAATGAGTGCCTAAAAGCTAACTTTTACATCTTAATTCCAAATTGAATGAAACTGTCTTCATTAAATAGATAATTTAATTTTATGAACAATAAAGTGAGTTTGGATAATTTCAGATCTATATGGAGAAGATACAGGTCTGTAGAGTTTTCTTTACGCCTTTTTATTCTCTATGTGTCAGGCACACTATGCATTATTTTTTGAATGATTTGATATTTTCTTTGTATTTCATGGATCCTTTTCATGTTGAGGGTTTACTAATATGGGGTATAAAAATAAGAAAATAAAATAGGCCCCAAAAGCCTATTATCGATGAATAAAAACTTAGGGTTTTTAGTGTTGCCTATACAATCTCTCTGCCATATCTCCCCCTACTTTATTCTTTGTCAACCAAGTCATCATGATGACCTAGTCTCGAGGTTAGGATGACTCATTGTCTTTAACACTTCCTTCTTTCTTTTCTTCCTTTATTCTTTTATTTTGGAATTAAATCAATGAATTTATACAATATTTTATACAATAGTTTATGTGAACTAGTGGGTGTTATTTTTTTATAAATTAATGTTATATACATGCATTTAGCTAGGGATTTAAGCCAAAATGAAATAATAAAGGTGGTAAAACGGAGATTCATCGCCCCCATATACTTGCCTTTACTAGTCCTAGCAAACACTTATGATAATAAGTGCAGAAAAAGAAAATAAAGATAAATAATTTGGATTGATTTTAACTTTTAAACTTATCTTCATAAAATAAAAGGTTGGAGCTTTGTTGGACCTTTGGGAAACTAGGTTTGCTCGGAATGTTATTGGGAAGCGGACTTAAAACTCAACAGCGTCTAAGAACCACAAAAACTATGCCCAAGTCTCTTCAAAAGTCAGGTCAGAACAAGTCGATGTCGTATGCAATCCCTTATGAATATGAGTCTATCTTGTACATTTTTAGTGATATGTAGTTCCTCTCGACTGAAGCGGTAAAAAGACGGTCTTCTCCAATACAGTGACCCTACTTCGCCAAGCCACCAACTCTTTCCTCTAGAAGCGGGGTATTTCCTTCTATGTTCAAGTGCAACCGGCTCAAGAAGAGGAGATGGAGAAGAGAATGTATGGTGTCCAATGTAGCTACCTATCCTAGGATGCTTGACCAGTGTAGTCAAGTCATCCAGTTGTAGGCTCACATGAATCTTTGACTTTGAAGCACACACTTGCTTATTGAATACAACTACATACTCTGACGGGAATTGATTTTTCTTTGATTTTTTCCCTTCTATTTTTTGGAGTTTTGCTTTTGCATTTTCTCTCTCTTTTTTGAATATTATTATAGCAGCATTTACATAAGAACCTTTTCTTCTTGAGCCAGTAGACCACCTCTCTTTTGAAACATTATTGCAACCCACAACCTTCTATCCTTAGACCTCGTCGCTATTGGATCGGGTCGGGGCACATTGTCCACAGATTGTGACTTTGTATATTTACATTCACTTGTGTCTCATGCCGATGAAACCCAATTTCATCATCACAATTTCCATTTATTAACCCCCTTGCTTAAGCTATTTGTCAATAAAACCCAGCTAATGTCCTGTAATTATCAGAGTCCTTAATAAAGTTTAAAATAAAAAAATCTCAAAACTAAAATTCATGGTATTTTTAGCCTTAAAAATACCCTTAAAACAATTTGGTGGCTACAGTTGATCTCATCTCCAGTTTTGGTCAACATGAAATTTGTAGATCTCATCAAGATCTACAACTTTCATGTTTTGAGTTATTCGGCCATTTGTCCCTTCAAAAGTCAACTGGAAGCTTGGAATAATCTGATTGGGCCACGTGGCCCGTTCTGGGTGAGCCACGTGGCCCGGTCCCCTTGGTCTTATCCGCCGTCGCTCTGAGCCATTGGATCTTCATCTCAATCCAACGGCTACGCTCTTTCCACACGCGTCCATGTTCCTAGCCATCAGATCTTCCCCCCTCCGATCCTCACCACTCGTTCGCGCCTCACGCGGAGAGCGCCACGTGTCGCCTGCTGATGAAAGGGGAAAATCGATGGTCTAGATATCTCACAAGGCGAGAGATCCAGTCGTTGAATTGACCACTTAAAGATCCCCAAATCAATCAACAATTAACCCACGATAAATATATGCAATGAATATCCAAAAATGTGGAGTTAAAATTTATTATAACTCTACATGCAAGTGTGTATAGGTGTAAGCACAAGTAGAGGTCGAACACTGGGAGGCGAATGGTTGTATGGTGAAAATTGTTGTACAATTATTTAATTCATTGTTCATGTCCAATCCTTATTGTTTTTGTGGGTTTTTGATTTTATAATTTTTTTTAATTTTGTTTTTATAATTTTTATTTTGTTTTTATATTCTCACTTTTTTTATTTTATTTTAATTATAGAATATGGTTATATATATAGATATATATATGAGAAGAGAGAGAGAAGTAACATAATATATGGATATATATATATATATATAAATGCTTAACATAAATAGATATAATATATATTTTTTATTTTTGATATTTTTCTAATTTTTTTATTTTTAATTTCAAAAATGTCCAAAATATGGACTAATTAGCTAGCCGAATGTAATTTGGGTTTTAAAAATATGAAATAATTCACAAAATTACCCAAATTAATTTTAATATATTAATAATAATATATAGATAATTATAAAAGAGAAAAATATATTTTTGGAATTTTTAAGGGGTTTTTCTATTTTTTTGTTGGATTTTGGAGCTTTCTGATTTTTTTATTTTTCTTTTTCTTGTTTTTAGGGTTTGTCAATTTCTGGACTCAATATATATATATATAAATATACTATATATAAATTTTTTTTGTAATTTTTCAGAAGTATTTTATAAATTTTTTGTATTTTCTAATTTAAATAGTGCAAAAAGGGCTTTCTTTCATTTTTAATAATTAGGAAAAATGAAAAAAATGTAAAATAAAATGTGGGTGTGAAAGATCATTACATGAAGCATTTTTCCTAATTTTCTTGAATTTTTAGGAGCACCATAGGTATTTTTGATAAATAGATAAAAGACACAAAAATCAAACAGCCTAGCAGGGGCATTTTTGCAAATAAAATAATTTCCAGGGGCATCAGTGCAAAATTTCTGTAGAAATAAACATTTATTTATATTTTGGGGGCTATCTCACAATTAACAAAACCCGCCAGGGTTGAAATGCAAAATTTCACGCGCCTCACGTGAGACTACACGTGAGGCGCGGAAGGACCAAAATGCAATTTTCAGAAACATGGGTGTCCTACTGCAAATATCACAATTTATTTACAACGTTCAAACTTATTTACAGAATTAAAAATTAAATACAAAAAGTACGGGGGTTGGTTTTGCAATTTACCCCAACAGGCGCTGGATCTAACGGCTGGTCTTCGTTCACTTATCCACGTGGCACCTCCACGTGAGCCGATGACGCTTCACGATCCACGGCAAGGATCAGATCTCCAAAGTGATCTGACGGTCTGAGCACTGGGGGATCGGATAGCTGATCTTCGACTTGGGCCTTCGTCTTCATCTAACGGCGGGGAGCTGACGTAGAAGAACATGGAAGCAAGCTCGCCGGGGCGAACTTCTTCCGACCAGATCTTGATCCTCCGCCGATCTTTGCCGCACCTGAAGGTCCCAAAAGCTTCCTGGAAGGTTGCTCTATCTGCTGGAGGGCTTGGATTGGCCGGAAGCACACTGGAGCACCGCCACGAGCTCGGAGAAGAAACGGGGCTCCAGGTACCTCCGCCGGCCTTGGATTCGTCTCCTGGTGCTTTTTAACGCACCTGACCTGCACAGGAAGACCACATGGCTCGAGAGCTTCACCCTCGACCTGAAATTGAAGCTGTTAGCACGAAAATGGGTGAGGTGGCGAAGCTTCCGATGAGCGGCGGAGCTGAAGCTTCGATTCGCGGATCCAGGGAGGGATCCAGGTGGACAGAGTGGTCTGGGCATGGAGAAGACGGTAGGGAACGAAATGAAGGTGGAAGGGTGGTCGGAAAACAACAAGGGTACGGAGGAGAAGTCGCCGGAGCTGAGCTCCGGCGAACTTCAAATTACCTAAACTAAGCTAATCTAATGATCTAAATGCAAAATAAAAGACAGGAATAAAATGCAGGAACGAAAACCTACCTAAAAAATGTAAATGCGCAGCTCGACTTGGCCGGAGGGCCAAGGAGCAGGACGACTGCCGGAGCGCCGCCGTGGGTGCATCTCCTTCCTCCGCGAACCTCCTCGAACCTTCAGGGGACCTCCTGTTGTCACCAGGATGCACGCTTGGCCGAAGGCGAGGGTTCTAGGGCTTAGGAAATGGCCAAAAAGCTCGGACGAAGGAGATGGAGTTATTTATAAACAGGAAGGGGCGCCCTTATTGACCGGCGATTAGCAAAGAATCTGGGCTATGTTCAAATGAATAAAAGATGCGGTGAGGATCATGATAGTCCTGGGAGAAAATTCCGTGAAGGGACTGTTGTCGGAGGGGCGATAGATCTAGAGGGATAAATGCCAGAAATCAAGGGACTGGACGGGTCTGACGGGAGTCAGAGGCGCAGGGGGGAGTTGACCGGAGGTCAACACTCCCTGGCCTCTGATTGGTCCACATCAGCCCAAACTTGACCCATTTATTACACATAATAAATGAATTAATTAGAATTTATTTATAAAATAAAAAATGTTTATTAATTAATGTAGTATTTATTTATGGTTTTTATTTATTTTTTGGTATATTTTATTATGGTTTTATTTTAATAAAGTATTTATAAGTATATTTATATGTATTTATTTTTATTTTCTTTAGTTTTATTTTATTATTTTATTTTCTTATTTAATAAATTTATAACTTAGTTTTGTGAGTATAAATATATTTTTATTCAATTTTTATGAGTTTATTTACATTTTTAAATAAATAGATATAGGTATATGTAGTTATACTTATAGGTATTTTACCTATATATTATGTATGTTTTATTTGTTTAATATATTTTATTTGTTTTTATTTTGGATTTGTATTTTTAAGAAATTAGATGTAATATTTACATGATTATAAAAATATAGATGAATAAAGAATAAAATAAATCCCCTTTTATTTATATACATATAGGTAGCATAGGTATTTTGTCTATGTATTTCATAGACTTATTTTATTTTTACAAATTCTTTTTGGTTTTCTTTTTATTTCAATATGTACATGTATTATATACATTATTTACAAAATTCTAAAAACAAATTTATAAAAATAATGGATAATGAATAAATGGAATATTTTAATCAGTATTATATACAAGGAGGGCCAAAAACCTAACTTCTACAGATGAACTCCAAAAATTCTGAAACCAATTTTATTAAATAGTTCTTGAAAAGCTATATACAATTAAAGGTGAATATTAGTGATTTGGAGCTTTTATTTGCAAGATATGGGTATGTGAAGTTGAGATTTTGGCTTTTTATTCTGTGTATGAAATGTACACTGAGTATTATTCTTATACAAACTCAATTTTGTATTTTTATTTACATTATTATCTACAACTTTCATGAACAAAGTTTCTTTATTTGATGAATAAATAATTATTTACAAAATAGGTGTCAAAGATGCATAAATAAATGCATGAATAAATGAGGTATTTATTGTACACTGGCCCTTATCTCCCCCTACTTTATTCCTTGTCGACCAATTCCATGTTGGCCTTGGTCTCGGGGTTCAGGTCATAAAATATCTACAATATTTTATTCCTTTTTCTTTTCTTCTCTTTATTCTATAATTTTGGCATTAAACACCTTATTTAATGTATAATTAATACAATGAATGATGAATGCTATTTTGTACAATTTGATGCTCTTTACATGCATTTGCTGGGGTTTTTGAGGCCAAAATGATAGAATAAAGGTGATGAAATGGAGATTCATCACCCCCTATACTTGCCTTTGCTAGTCCCTAGCAAACACTTATGCAATAAGTACAAAAAGAATAAAGAATAAGAAGAAAAGAAAAAGCAGAAATAAAGAATTTAAAGAATAAATTGAATTGATCATGATTATTAAACTCATCTGTACAATATCAAAGTTTGGAGCTCATGTTAGACCTTGGTGTGAAAATGTGTGCGGAACCTAATCGGGAACCAAATTTAAACACAACAGCCTTCAAGAGTCACAGAACTTGGTTCAAATCACCTCAATAGCCAAGTCAGAACTAGCCTACCTCATATGCAAACCCTTATGACTATGAAGCTGACTTGTACGTGGAAGTGGTAGTGGCTCTCCCCAACTGAAATGACAAAGAGACTAGCTTCTCCAGAATGACAACCCAATGATTCCCTAATCCAACAGCTCTTTCCTCGAGGAACGGGGTATTCCCTTCTAAGTTCAAGTGGCATCCAACTCAAGAGGAGGAGGTAGAGAAAAGAATGGACAGTAGCTAGTGTAGCTACCTATCCTGGGATGCAAGACCAGTGTAGTCAAGTCATCCAGCTGCAGGCTCACATGGTATAACTTTGATGCTCAAGCTTGCTTATTTTCTATACAACATATATACATGCTTCGGCAGGCACTTTATTTTATTTTCAAGCCTGTCCACTTTTTGGAGAGATTTTTTTTCAACATACTATATACAGCAGCATTTACATAAGGAGTTTTTCCTCTTGAGTCAGAAGACTATACCTCTTTTAAAGCATTATTGCAATCCACACTCTCCTGTCGTTAGACCTCATGGCTACTGGACCAGGTTGGGGTGCACTTCCCTCCCTAGACGAGGACGAATGTTTCCACCCTTGTGCGTCTCAGACTGGCAAATCCAACCCCCTCACCACTCCAACTGAGTTGAGCCAAGTGAAAGGTGCAAGTGTCCAAGTTAGGTCACGACCGACAAGAGTCATACGTGTGTTTCGAAAAGTTCTAGTTAGTCCGCTGAGATGACTTGAACCTAGCCTTGATTTCTCAAAGAATTAAGTCTGAATAGACCTGAAGTACCTTAAACCTGGTTCCCATAAGGTTCCAGTGCAGTTAGGTGTAGTAAGGTCCAACCAAGCTCCAATCTTCGACTTTATTGGACTAGTTCAATCATCAAGCTCAATGAAAGAATAGAAATGCTATGCAAATGCTATTTACAAATATGCAAAGAATAATGCAATTTTTCAAAGAATTTTTGAAAACAAAGAGAAAAATTTTTGCACCAAGAAAGAATTTCGGTATCCAAAGTATAAATATATACAGCTATTTACACGGGCGTGCCGCTTTATTTTACAAGACTTAAAGAATTTTAAAGAATTTACAGGTTTTAACAAAGTAATTTAGTAAGGTGTATAAAGAATTTTATGTATTTTATTTTATTTTGTGTTTTTATTTCTTAAGATGCTTTTATTCCTCAGATTTATTTAAAAAACATTTTGAAAACTATAGTACAAAATAATTTTTGCAAATATTTACACACATTTGAAAGTTATTTTGCAAAGATTTTTCAAACACTATATACATTTTTCAAAATATTTTTACAAACATTTTCAAAAATCATTTGCAAATAGGTTTTCAAATCCTTTATTTCACACAAATAGAAGAATTTTTGCAATCAACATATGTTTACAAAGGTTGAAAATACTTCACAAAAAGTTTTCCAAACAGTTCACACCATTTTTCAAATCATTTTGCAAAGAATATTTTTAACCTGATTTATTAATCAGTATATACAAAAAGAATCTGAGGAATAAAAAGCATTATTACTTAATGAATTATATCATATTTTTAGCCATATTTATTAATAATTATACGAAAGTACGAGTTATGGATATAGTATATACAGAGTATATACGACCCCCCTATACTTAGCTTGAGCTATGTCCTCATAGATCGGAAAAGAGAAAGAGAAGACATAACTCGTACTGAGTATAGACAAGTCTAAATAATATATGAATAAGAGATGAACGAATGAGAAGTTGACCGTCCCCCCTATACTTAGGATCAAGTAATCCTAAGTATAACAGATTATACACAAAGCAGGGAGGGTCAAGGGTGGGAATAAACAGATCTTTGAACAAATCAAGGGTGCACTCCCCCTATACTTAGGACAAAGTACGTCCTAAGTACAGGAAATTGACACAAAGGGGCGACACCTTTTATTTAGATACAGAAGATAGAAAAAGAAAAGAAGAAAAGAAGAGAAGAGAAATATATACAGATACATGAAACGATCGTGGAGAATATACGCATCACTCCCCCTATACTTAGGATCAAATAATCCTAAGTACAGGCAACAACAGGAGTGACAAAACTGAACAACGAAAGAACAACTCGGTGTGTACCCCCCTATATTTAGGACAAGGTACGTCCGAAGTATAGACACAAAGATATAGCGATAGATCTGGGGCACACATAACATGCGGGAGAAAGAATGAACAAGGCACACATATATACAAGTGGTGAAGAAACTAGTGAAGTACATGACGGTATCTGGTAAGCGACTACCGTGCTCTCGTCGTCGTCTCCCTGTGAGAACGAGGACGCAGTCAGAAGGTGAAAAGATACCCTGATATGCAGTCAGGTGGGTGTCGGCTACCGGGGACAAACAGATCGAAAGGATAGATATCGGGTTTGGTAGCATGAAGTAGTCAATCGGCTCAAAGGGTCAGCCTGAAGAAACAGAGCCGATACTGTAAGACCGGGAGGAAGAAAGAGCAGTACAGACTCCTCCGGTCAATCAGAGTCTCATATAGATCGGAAATAAAGCATATGAGACTGTGTGATGCACGGTGGTGATATAATCTGAAAGTCACAAGAATACACCAAATCAACACAATATGTGGCTCACCCTTGCGAGGGTCCTAAGGGTGAGCGGAATCAGAGAGTAATTATAAGACTCGGCTCCGTGCTCCAACAGACAGGAAACACAACCAGGGAGGAGACCGAGTATACAAGTCAGAAGACCCGGCTTCGTGCTCCACCAAATGGGAGACACCAGAAATGAAGCCGAGTACCTAGAAAATGATGTAATTTCCCGCAGATAACCCTCGGGGAGTAGTACATGCTAGGCAATGAACAATTAGAATAGAAGCTCACCCCTGCGAGGGTCGTCAAAGTGAGCTGGCTCAAAGGAGCCTGATCCATCAGACGGATCATCAAGTACGGTCTCGGTAGGCGACATATCGGCTACCAGCAGAAGAGACCAGAAAGTCTAAAGAATGTGGCAGCGTCCCGCAGACAACTGATGAATCCACATTTCATCATCTTTATTCTATCATTTTGGCACCAAAAACCCTAGCAAATGCCTATAAATGGCATTAAATAGAGCATCTTAGCATTCATGCATGTGCATCATATTAGTGTGTAAAATACTGTAATTAAAGCCAAAATTATAGAATAAATAAAGAAAAGAAAAAGAATAAAATATCGTAAATATTTTATGACCCGAAACCCCGAGACCTAGGCATCTTGATGAATAGGTCGACAAGGAATAAAGTAGGGGGAGATAAGGGCCAAATACCTATATGTATTCCATTCATTCTTTATTCATTTTGGGACCTATTTTTGGTTCCACTTTTTATACATCAAATAAGAAAACTTTGTACATGAAAGTTGTAGATAATTTTATAAATAAAAATACAAAATTGATTTCACAGAAAAATAATGTACATATAAAAAGTTATGGTCTGAATAAAAATCCAGAATCCCAACTTCCCAGACCTGTATCTCACAACTGAAAACTCCAAATGCAGCATACTCACCTTTAATTGTATATAGAAGAAAATAAGCTATTTAATGGCGGTGGTTTCGCATTTGGCGGAGCTACGGTTTGAAAGTTGAGTTTTGGACCCACCTTGTATACTTGTACATATTAAAATATTCAATTTATTATATTTTTTATTATTTTTATAATTTTATATTTTTATAATGTTGTAAATATTACTTATAATATTTGTGAACATTAAAATTAGAATAAAAATGTAAATAAAACTCAAAATAAAAATACTTATATACACAATATATAGGTACCCTACCTATATGTATACCTATACTTTTTATACTTAGATTTTATTAAATATACAAAACACATCAATAAAATAAAATAAAAATATATTTGTATACATAAACATATTTTATAATTTTACAAAATAATAAACAAAAATAATAAAATTAAAATACACAAAATAAAAATAAAGTAATAAAGTATATAGATAATATACCTATATAGGGGTATAATAGCAACTTGTAAAAATATACTTCATAAAAATAAATAAAAATCATAATAAAATAATTTATAAAATAATAAACATTTTTTATCTAATAACCAAAAATCAATAAAATCATTATCTATTTTTAATTAATTTTCTAATCTTTTTCCTCAGACCTTTTTCTGGTTGGTCCACGTGGACCAACCAGGGGGCAGCAGCAGTTGACCGCAGGTCAACTCTCTGCCCCAGGTCTGGGCTGTGTCAGAAGCGAGTTTTTCGCCCACTTCCGCCATTTTTTCGATGCATTTCCTTTCACCGTTTGAGGTCGATTTCTTCACGAGATTGGTAGCCCTACCAATGATCTTACACGCCTATATCATATCTTGGGGGTTGGACCTCTGATGCGCCTCGTTCACCTCGATCTTTGGGCCTCGACCACCATGTTTCAAAACACCCCCTCACGCCCCATTCAAATTTTGAACCAGTTTTGGAGAGCTGTTAACCTCCGAGTGCGGCAAGGTGGACACCCCTGTGACAGAGGAGGACCCCAGGACCCTCGTCGACGTGCGGCGAGGCTCGCCGGCCGCGTTCCAACCCATCTCCGGCCTTGCGGACGTGAGGTTTATTCCTCGGGTTCTACAGCCCTCGAGGTCATCTTTTTCGTTTATTTTTTTTGTATTTTAATAGCTGGTAGTCATAGGTTTAGATACAAGCATTTAGCTGGTTGATTCGTCGAGTTTATCGCCCCGATTTAGCATCAAACACCTTGCCGGAGCCTCGAGCTCCGACGGTCAACCCCATTCCACGCACACCACCCCCGCCACCTTCTTTTTGCCTCGGGACCATCTCTCGTGCTTGCTTTTCATCCTTGCAGGGTCCAGGAGACCAAGGGACTCGATTTGGGGGGTCAAGCTTTTGAAAGAGGAGCACCTGGAGCTGCAGGCCGGCCCCGACCTCGGGGCAGATCCTCATCACTCTTCACGCCATTTTGAAGGCTCTAGCAGATAAAGAACATCTCCTGGGAGGTTTTGCGACGTAGAGGAACACCTGAGACGATCGGAGCTGTGCAGCAACGCCGTTTAGATCTCTCCCGTTCGTCGTTCTTCGGGTGTTCTTCCTGATGCCCTGATTGCCGTCCGATGGAGCCGTCTTCTCCCAGACGTACAGCCAGCGTTGGATTGCGCCAACCCCGCAACCGTTGATCTCCAACCGCAGCATATAATCTTAGCCGCACAGCACGAAGCGGCATCGGCGCGCCCGGGATCGCCACGTGTATAAGTAACGTATATCCCGCCGTAGGATGCGTGCCTAATTGGGTATTTTGCAAGACTTTCCCGCGCATTTTTAGTATTTCGAGTTTAGCATATAAACTTTCCATTGCTGTGTCAGATTTTTTTGTAAAATTTATAGAACAGCCCGCGTGATTTTTAATAATTGCAGAACTTTCCTCTCAGGCGCACCTGCTCAGGCACGTGCTTCTTGGGAATTTTGCGGATATAATCTCGTGGATTTTGCTTTTAATATTCAGTCCGCGATTATTTCTATTTAGTTAAATCTTTTTGGAATTTTTGCGTGTAAACCCCGTATATTTTGGGATATTGTTATTAAGCCCCTCCCAGGCGCGCGTGTTACTCACGTGCGCTTGGGGACTTTTACAATCAAGCCCTAGCGGCTTTTGGGTTTTGTTGTTTGGCCCAGAAACGTTTTGTTTCAGTTCAAAATTTGTGGCAAAATTGCAAGCGTGCCCCCTTAGTTTTATCTATTTGCATAAAAGCCCCTGCCAGGTCTTTAATTTTTGCGTGCTTGCATGAATTAATTAGGTCCTTGTTTTAATTCCACAAGTTCTCAAATTTTGAACTTAAGCTCTTGCTAACTTGTGCTTCCACGCCATCAATTTAGTTTTTGATTTTATTTTATTTTTATATTTATTAAAAATCAAAAACATGCTTTTTATGCACTTTCTAGCGTAGAAAATTCCAAAAAATCATTAAAACACTTCGAAAAATTCCAAAAAATTACCTAGTGTCTATTTTAACCTATTTTAGTGTCAGTCCAAAAATCACTTAAAATCTCAAAGAAAAACACTAAAAATTTAAAAACACTCAAAAACTTCAAAAAAATATATAAAATCAAAGAAAACTCATAAAAATACAAACTCTGTTCCTGTTTGTTCTATTTTTCATTATCTTCATTTGAAAAATAGTGTGCAAAATTTTAGTTGTTGTTCGCTAATTTTAATTCTCATTTTACTCATAGCCAGCACTTTTTCCACTGTTTTCTATTATTTCAGTATTTAAAAATACCAAAAATACCTTGAAAAATCCCCAAAAATCATAAAAATAGTAAAAAATCCTAAAAATATCAAAAATATTTTATTTCTGAATTTTTGGATATTTTTGCATATTTTTATAAATCTTTTACCTAGTCTTTTATTACCTTGTCTTTAAATTCCAATTTGAAAAAGAAATTAAAAAATATAAAATATAAAATTATAAAAATACAAAATTAAAAATTAAATTAAAAATAAAAATTAAAAAAATTAAAATTTAAAAACCCACAAAAAATATCTTTTGCTTGCTTGCTTAGTGTAGACACTTGACACACACATTCACTTGTGCACAATTTTCTTGAACTACCCTGCTTGCTCCCTGTGTTCGAAATCTCTGCATACTTGTCCCAATACATCATTTGTGCAGAGTTAAAAATTAATTTTAACTCCACATTATTTCTAATTATTGATCTTTAGTGTGGGTTAATTGTTGACTAATTTCAGAGTTGATTGGTCGACACTTCGACTGTGTTCCCGCCTTGTGTGGAACATAAGACCGATCGATTTCCGAGATTATCAAATGGCAGCGTTGCCGGGGAGCAACAGCGCGTAGTTCTCATTTTTGCTTGTGTTGTGATTATTTGTCTACTTTTGCGGCTTTTATTTCTGCTTATTTTATTTTGGCTCATTTTTGATAATTATTGTTTGAATTGTCTAATCACCTTCGTGTTTGACTTTGTGCGAGGTACGCGGATTGAGGGAGGCCCTCTTTTCTAGGAGCGCCCGTGCACCCACGCGAGGCGGTGACGCTTCGCACCAAGGCGGACTTAGAGGATTTTTGAAGACAATTCCCAAGCCATTTATTTCATTGACCTTAGTTCTTGTAATTTATTGTGAGAGAGAGACTATTTATTGTAATAATACAGGTACCCCCGGACTTGGACTCTTGAGCCTAATTTCCAAGTGATTGTTCACTTGGGGGCTCGCCGCGGTTTTCTCGCGTTTTCCTTCGCATTCTTTTTATTTTGTTTTGTTTTTCGATTTTATTTATTTTGTGTGATTGAGCCCCTAGTCTTAGGATTGCTTGCGTAGCATTAGGTCCAAACACCTTAATCAACATTGCATGCACCTATAGTTTCGTTTGGACTTAGTCAAAATCTTAAACAGTTGATCATTAGCTTTCGATCCACGTGCCGCGAGCTCATTCCCACACAAGCGCTTTCTCCTAACTCAAATGTGTTGAGCAGAGGAGGGGTGAGCCTAGACCGGACATTAGGATTGAGGGTTGGTGGTCAGCTTGTGGTTCTTCATGATAATAGCAATTTCTGAAACTTAGGGCGATTTCATCGGCTTTTGCATTTGCATATAGCTAGGTTTCAATTCTGCTGAGCATCCTTGCATGTAGAGTGCTGGAGGCAAGGTGAGCATTTACGCTTTAGCATCCATCATCATTTTGATCGCTTGCATTGCTTTTCCACCTCTCTACCTCTGATTTTGCCAACCTAGGAACTTAAAGGAATTGAATCCTCGTTAGGCGCGTGCATTTCTTATTAAAAATCCAAAAAAAGTGATAACCAATAAAATTGGGACTGCTAATATTACTTGGACCTAAAACCGATCAAAAAGAAACATCTTGTATTAGGGCGAGTAATCCCCTCATTGTCTTCGCTTTTATATGCACGCGCACACACTAAGGTTAGAGCCCAAAATCCCATCTCAACCCCCTAAGTGTGTGCAACCTTTGACTTCTCACCTAACTCTAAAACAGACAAGATAAAAAGACCGACTTTTCGGTCTCTACCGAGTTGAGTAGGTGAATTGAGGGTTTGTATTCTTTTCATTTTTGTCTGTGATTGTTTTGTGTGCATCCTAGATCATCTCTGTGCACTTGCGCCTTCGTCTTCACTCTCTTGACTTGACCTTCGTGCTCCCCCGAATCACTTCCTTTTGTTTTCGAGATGGACCCCTGGAGCACATTTTATCCGGACTTTGCAGATCCCTCGCTCGCTCCAGCCGGTCCACCTCCCTTTTATCAGGAGGATCCTCCTCCTATTTTTTCTGATTTTTGTACACACCCACCTCAGCCACAGTATCAGACCTCGGACTTCTACCCACATCCACCCCCACCTGTGTATTATCCATCTCCACCGTCACATCCCCCCGAGTTTGACCTGATGGAGTCACCTCCCTCGATCTCTATGAGTGATATCTTGAATCGGATGACAAAGCGCATTGATTTGATGAATGATGATATTGCTTTCTTGAGGAAAAATCAGATTAATGCTCCTTTCATCGGGAATACGGCTTCACTTGTAGGTGATCATGGGAGCTTGCAATCGCCAAAAATACAAAAAAATGAGAAAAAATTAAAAATCCAAAAAGATTTCGGGAGACGATTGATCAATATTTTGAGGAGAGAGTCCACTTGCCAGAACCCTGGACCACACATGCATTCAAACCTAGTCCCATCTTTGACCCCGAGGATGCCGTTGTACAGACTGCTCTTGGCATGCCTCGCGTATATGCTGATTCCGACTTCCTCCCTTGTATGGAAGAAGTCCAAAAATTCAAAAAAATGCTATCTAAACCCGAGGTGGTGGTTACTATTTATGAGATTATCCGTGCCCCACTTCAGCAGGCCATGACCCAATTATCTGCTCCTCTTCCCAAGAAGAGAAAGCGGAGGAGCAGATCTGAGCGTCATATTCTGACCATGGCCACTGCCCTCGCCATCACACACCGTCCCATTCCCAAGAAGAAGAACACAGCTACACCATTTATCACTTGCACTATCTCTGACCATACATGTGATCGCACTCTCCTGGACGGCGGTGCTTCGATTAGCATATTACCCTTCTCGCTGGTACAGTCTCTTCACTTAGGGCCTCTCAAGAAGACCAGGATGATCGTTCAGTTTGCTGATGGATCTATCAAGAGGCTGAAGGGTATCCTTGAAAACGCCGTCATTTCTATTCAGGGCATGAGCCACAATGTTGATTTTGTTGTGTTGCCCATTGAGAACTCCACAGGGGAGCCATCTCCAATCATCTTGGGACGACCATTCCTCGCCTCTGCGAGGGTCGTTATTGACTATGGATCAGGAGAGATTCGCTTCCGTCCTGTTGACGAGAGCGAAGTGTTGATCACCACACCCACAGTTGACCAGAGACCTGCACATGATGCACCTTCACCGATTATAGCTGACTCTGAGGTCTGTGACCGACCTGATGCTACTAGAGATACTTGTTTAGTGACCACTGATGAGACCCGACGGATACCCCGAAAGGGGAGGAAGTCGGAAAGCATGGACCTCACTGATCCTCCTCCTGGTGTGTGGCGATGTGTTGATGAGATCCAGAGTATTTATGTGATTGAACCATTTGAGCGGGGGGCAGATGATAAGATAATTGAGGAAGTTTATGATGTTGCCCGTTACTTTGAGAGACCTCATAAGGCAACAAATGACCCAGGTAAGACTAGACAGGATGGACCTAGTTTGACTACTTCCACTGATAAGTCTGTTCCTGGCCCTTCACAGGTCAAGATGATTGAGGTCGGTTATGATGCGAATCTTCACAATTTTTGGCCTCTTGATGAAAAAGATGATCCAGGTGAGACTCTTGAGGACGATCTGAGTTCGTATACTTCCACTGATGATTTCATTCCTTTTGATTTTGACCTGGATGATCACTCGCAGAACGACTCCGATTACACTTCTTCCGAGGATGATGAGTTTGTCACATTCCACTTCGATATCTGCGAGACTTCCAAGGCCGGACCTAGCCGTACTTCTTCCACTCACCAGTCTGCGCCTTCACACCATAGGACCACCAAGGGAGAACCTAGCCATACTGCTTCCATCGATCAGTTCGTCCCTTTCCGTTTTGATTCCACTGAGGGCCTTCACCGTGACGACCCTGATCGGCCTCCGTCCACTGTGGACCCCGATGTCGACATACATCATATCAGATCTATCCCTCAGCGGTCCCGCAAGAAGGTTTGCTTTCCACCTTCTGATGATCACCCATTTATGTTGTAGATTCTATCCCGTGACTCTCTTTCCATCTCCCGTTTTTGCTCGTCTACCCATTTCTCGTGTTTGCCTTGCTTAGGACGTACTTTGTCCTACGTATAGGAGGGGTAGACGAGTTGAGTGTTCATTCTTCGTTCCGTGTCATCACTCCTGTTGTTGCCTATACTTAGGGCGTCTTTTACCCTAAGTATAGGGGGAGCGATGTGTACATTCTCACGATCTCTCCTCCCATTGTCAGATATCTTGTCTTATTTTCTTCTTTTCTTCTTTTCCTAATCTATTTTCTTCATCTATCAAAAAGGTGCCGCCCTTGTAAACATTTTTCCATACTTAGGACGTACTTTGTCCTAAGTATAGGGGGAAGTGCACCCCACGTTGTTCTATTCTTTGCGATCCTCTCCATTGTCTCCTCTTCTTGTCCATACTTAGGGATATCTTACCCTAAGTATAGGGGGAGACAATCTGAGTACGATCTGTTCATTCCCACCCTTGACCCTCCCTGCGTTGTGTACAATCTGCTATACTTAGGATTATTTGATCCTAAGTATAGGGGGGACGGTCAACTTCTCATTCATTGATTCATTCATTTATTTCTTTATTCTTTAGGCTTGCCTATACTTAGTACGAGTTATGTCTTCTCTTTTCTCTCCGATCTATGAGGACATAGCTCAAGCTAAGTATAGGGGGGTCGTATATACTACGTATATACTTTAGCCATAACTCGTACTTTCTTAATAATATGGCTAATAATTCATCAAAATTCATTTAAAATCCTTAATCAAAAGAAGTTATCATTCCTCAAATTCTTTTTTTGTATTTACTGATTAATAAATCAGGTGAAAATGTTTTTTGCAAAATGTTTGAAAAATAGTTTGAAAATCTTTGTGAACATTTATTGAAAACTATTTTGAAAATATTTTGTTACATGTTTTCAACCTTTGTAAAAATGTGTGGTTTGTAAAATTTATTTTCTTTGTGTGAAATAAAAATGTTTGAAAAATGATTTGCAAATGGTTTGAAAAATGGTTGCAAAAATGTTTTGAAAAATCTATCTATACTGTTTTGAAAGCTTTTGCAAAATGATTTTCAAATGTGTGTACATGTTTGCAAAAATGTTTGTAAAAGTTATTTTGGACTATAGTTTTCAAAAATTGTGGGAAAAAGCTTGTATCAAATAAGTTTGAGGAATATTTACATCACACCAAAATCCACTATATGTATATATGTATAAAATTGACCACTTACCCTTGTAAATTCTTAAAATCCACTTCTTGCAGATATAAGAAGCACTCCCGTGTACATATTTTTAACCTAGTTTTCAGCCAAAGTTTTTCTTTTCAAAAATCCCAAAAACATTTGCAAAACTAAAATCCAAAAACATTTGAAAAATCTTTTTGAAAAATACAAAAAAATGCATCTGCATATGCATCATCATCATCATATTTTCAAAAATCCATAAAAAGTTCAAAATCTTTGAAAATTGCATTACAAAAATATTTTCTGCATTGCATTGCATGGCATGAGCATTTTTCGGATTGAGTTTGATAGTTGAACGAGTCTAAGTAAAATCCGGAGATTGGAGCTTGATTGGACCTTAAATCTACCTAATAACAGGAACCTTATAGGAACTGGGTTTGAGGTACTTCAGGTCTAGTTGACTTAATTCTTTGAGGATCACGGGACTTGGTTCAATGGATTCTTGACTGCCTAAATAGAGTATTTCGGAGCACACGCACGACTCTTGTTGATAATGACCTAACTTGGACACCTGCACCTTTCACATGGCTCAACTCAGTTGGAGTGGTGAGGGGATTGGATTTGCCAGTATGAGACGCACACAAGTGGAAACACTTGTCCTCCTCTAGGGAGGGAAGTACACCCCAACCCGTCCAGTGATTAGGAAGTCTAAAGACAGGAGGCTGTGGGTTGCGATAAAGCTTCAAAAGAGGGATAGTCTACTGGCTCAAGAGGAAAAACTCCTTATGTAAATGCTGTTATGAATAGTAAAAAAAAGAAAAAAAAGAAAAAAAAAGAGAAAAAAAAAGTTCAGGCATGTACAAAAATAAAAAGCCTGCAAAGTATGTACATATGTTGTAAAGTCAATAAGCAAGCTTGAGTTCCAAAGTCATATCATGTGAGCCTGCAGCTGGATGACTTGACTACACTGGTCTTGCATCCCGGGATAGGTAGCTACACTGGCTACCGTCCATTCTTCTCTTCACCCCCTCCTCTTGAGCTGGTTGCCACTTGAACTTAGAAGGGAATACCCCGCTCCTCGAGGATGGAGTTATTGTATTGGGGAATCATTGGGTTGTCGTACTGGAGAAGTCAGTTTCTTTGTCATTCTAGCTGGGGAGAGCCACCATCACTTACACTGTACGAGTCAGATTCATAGTCGTAAGAGTTTGCGTATGAGTTGAAGTATTTCTGACCTGGCTATCAAGGAGACTTGAACAGAGTTTCGGGAATCTCGAAGACTGCTGAATTTCAAACACGGTTCTCACTAAGGTTCCGCCTGCACTAAAATTCCAAAGGTCCGACTTAAGCTCCAAACTTTGATTTTGTGAAGACAAGTTTGATAACCAAATAAAATCCAAGTTCTTCTTTTTCTTTTCTTTCTTTTCTTTTTGCACTTATTGCATAAGTGTTTGCTAGGGACTAGCAAAGGTAAAATATAGGGGGATGATGAATCCACATTTCATCATATTTATTCTATCATTTTGGCACCAAAAACCCTAGCAAATGCCTATAAATAGCATTAAATAGAGCATCTTAGCATTCATGCATGTGCATCATATTAGTGTGTAAAATACTGTAATTAAAGCCAAAATTATAGAATAAATAAAGAAAAGAAAAAGAATAAAATATTGTAAATATTTTATGACCCGAAACCCCGAGACCTAGGCATCTTGATGAATAGGTCGACAAGGAATAAAGTAGGGGGAGATAAGGGCCAAATACCTATATGTATTCCATTCATTCTTTATTCATTTTGGGACCTATTTTTGGTTCCACTTTTTAGACATCAAATAAGAAAACTTTGTACATGAAAGTTGTAGATAATTTTATAAATAAAAATACAAAATTGATTTCACAGAAAAATAATGTACAGATAAAAAGTTATGGTCTGAATAAAAATCCAGAATCCCAACTTCCCAGACCCGTATCTCACAACTGAAAACTCCAAATGCAGCATACTCACCTTTAATTGTATATAGAAGAAAATAAGCTATTTAATGGCGGTGGTTTCGCATTTGGCGGAGCTACGGTTTGAAAGTTGAGTTTTGGACCCACCTTGTATACTTGTACATATTAAAATATTCAATTTATTATTTATTTATTATTTTTATAATTTTATATTTTTATAATGTTGTAAATATTACTTATAATATTTGTGAATATTAAAATTAGAATTAAAATGTAAATAAAACTCAAAATAAAAATACTTATATACACAATATATAGGTACCCTACCTATATGTATACCTATACTTTTTATACTTATATTTTATTAAATATACACAACACATCAACAAAATAAAATAAAAATATATTTGTATACATAAACATATTTTATAATTTTACAAAATAATAAACAAAAATAATAAAATTAAAATACACAAAATAAAAATAAAGTAATAAAGTATATAGATAATATGCCTATATAGGGGTATAATAGCAACTTGTAAAAATATACTTCATAAAAATAAATAAAAATCATAATAAAATAATTTATAAAATAATAAACATTTTTTATTTAATAACCAAAAATCAATAAAATCATTATCTATTTTTAATTAATTTTCTAATCTTTTTCCTCAGACCCTTTTCTGGTTGGTCCACGTGGACCAACCAGGGGGCAGCAGCAGTTGACCGCAGGTCAACTCTCTGCCCCAGGTCTGGGCTGTGTCAGAAGCGAGTTTTTCGCCCACTTTCGCCATTTTTTCGAGGCATTTCCTTTCACCGTTTGAGGTCGATTTCTTCACGAGATTGGTAGCCCTACCAATGATCTTACACGCCTATATCATATCTTGGGGGTTGGACCTCTGACGCGCCTCATTCACCTCGATCTTTGGGCCTCGACCACCATGTTTCAAAACACCCCCTCACGCCCCATTCGAATTTTGAACCGGTTTTGGAGAGCTGTTAACCTCCGAGTGCGGCAAGGTGGACACCCCTGTGACAGAGGAGGACCCCAGGACCCTCGTCGAGGTGCGGCGAGGCTCGCCGGCCGCGTTCCAACCCATCTCCGGCCTTGCGGCCGTGAGGTTTATTCCTCGGGTTCTACAGCCCTCGAGGTCATCTTTTTCGTTTATTTTTTTTGTAGTTTAATAGCTGGTAGTCATAGGTTTAGATACAAGCATTTAGCTGGTTGATTCGTCGAGTTTATCGCCCCGATTTCGCATCAAACACCTTGCCGGAGCCTCGAGCTCCGGCGGTCATCCCCATTCCACGCACACCACCCCCGCCACCTTTTTTTGCCTCGGGACCATCTCTCGTGCTTGCTTTTCATCCTTGCAGGGTCCAGGAGGCCAAGGGACTCGATTTGGGGGGTCAAGCTTTTGAACAAGGAGCACTTGGAGCTGCAGGCCGGCCCCGACCTCGGGGCAGATCCTCATCACTCTTCACGCCATTTTGAAGGCTCTCGCAGATAAAGAACATCTCCAGGGAGGTTTTGCGACGCGGAGGAACACCTGAGATGACCGGAGCTGCGCAGCAACGCCGTTCGGATCTCTCCCGTTCGTCGTTCTTCGGGCGTTCTTCCTGATGCCCTGATTGCCGTCCGATGGAGCCGTCTTCTCCCAGACGTACAGCCAGCGTTGGATTGCGCCAACCCCGCAACCGTTGATCTCCAACGGCAGCATATAATCTTAGCCGCACATCACGAAGCAGCATCGGCGCGCCCGGGATCGCCACGTGTATAAGTAACGTATATCCTGCCGTAGGATGCGCGCCTAATTGGGTATTTTGCAAGACTTTCCCGCGCATTTTTAGTATTTCGAGTTTAGCATATAAACTTTCCATTGATGTGTCAGGTTTTTTTGTAAAATTTATAGAACAGCCCGCGTGATTTTGAATAATTGCAGAACTTTCCTCCCAGGCGCACGTGCTCAGGCACGTGCTTCTTGGGAATTTTGCGGATATAATCTCGTGGATTTTGCTTTTAATATTCAGTCCGTGATTATTTCTATTTAGGTAAATCTTTTTGGAATTTTTGCGTGTAAACCCCGTATATTTTGGGATATTGCTATTAAGCCCCTCCCAGGCGTGCGTGTTACTCACGTGCGCTTGGGGACTTTTACAATCAAGCCCTAGCGGCTTTTGGGTTTTGTTGTTTGGCCCAGAAACGTTTTGTTTCAGTTCAAAATTTGTGGCAAAATTGCAAGCGTGCCCCCTTAGTTTTATCTATTTGCATAAAAGCCCCTGCCAGGTCTTTAATTTTTGCGTGCTTGCATGAATTAATTAGGGCCTTGTTTTAATTCCACAAATTCTCAAATTTTGAACTTAAGCTCCTGCTAACTTGTGCTTCCACGCCATCAATTTAGTTTTTGATTTTATTTTATTTTTATATTTATTAAAAATCAAAAACATGCTTTTTGTACACTGTCTAGCGTAGAAAATTCCAAAAAAATATTAAAACACTTCGAAAAATTCCAAAAAAATTAACTAATGTCTATTTTAACCTATTTTAGTGTCAGTCCAAAAATCACTAAAAATCTCAAAAGAAAACACTAAAAATTTAAAAACACTCAAAAACTTCAAAAAAATATATAAAATCAAAGAAAACTCATAAAAATACAAACTTTGTTCCTGTTTGTTCTATTTTTCATTATCTTCATTTGAAAAATAGTGTGCAAATTTTGGTTGCTGTTCGCTAATTTTAATTCTCATTTTACTCAGAGCCAGCACTTTTTCCATTATTTTCTATTATTTCATTATTTAAAAATACCAAAAATACCTTGAAAAATCCCCAAAAATCAAAAAAATAGTAAAAAATCCTAAAAATATCAAAAATATTTTATTTCTGAATTTTTGGATATTTTTGCATTTTTTTACAAATCTTTTACCTAGTCTTTTATTACCTTGTCTTTAAATTCCAATATTGAAAAAGAAATTAAAAAATATAAAATATAAAATTATAAAAAATATAAAATTAAAAATTAAATTAAAAATTAAAAATTAAAAAAAAAATTAAAAATGTAAAACCCACAAAAAATATCTTTTGCTTGCTTGCTTAGTATAGACACTTAACACACACATTCACTTGTGCACATTTTTCTTGAACTACCCTGCTTGCTCCCTGTGTTCGAACTCTCTGCATACTTGTCCCTATACATCATTTGTGCAGAGTTAAAAATAAATTTTAACTCCACATTATTTCTAATTATTGATCTTTAGTGTGGGTTAATTGTTGACTAATTTCAGAGTTGATTGATCGACACTTCGACTGTGTTCCTGCCTTGTGTGGAACATAAGACCGATCGATTTCCGAGATTATCAACAACCCTCGGGGAATGTGCTGCCAACTAAGCATGCATATAACAGATATCAGGAGCTCAGCCTTGCGAGGACCGTCAAGGCGATCAGACTCAAAGGAGTCTCATCAGATGGGTCCCATGATATGTAGATCGGATATGCAACTCAGGGTGGGACCAAAATCATATATATCAGACGACTCGATTCCATGCTCCGCAGATCGGAGACACAGTCGGCAGTGGGAACCGAGCGTAAAGAGAGTGTCACAGTCTCCCGCAGATAGTCCTCGGAGAGTACTGCAATCTAGGCAAGGAATAGTCAAAATGTATCTCTACCTTGCGAGGGCCGTCAAGGAGAGCAGACTCAAAGGAGTCTAATCATGTCGGTCTCATGCCCCAACAGATCGGGCGCATAAACAGAGAGGGAGACTGACTGTCCATATCAGACGAATCGGCTTCGTGCCCCCACAAGTGGAGACACCAGAAGTGAGTGAAGCTGATCGTAAAGAAAGTGTCACATCCTTCCGCAGAAAGTCCTCATGAAGTGATGTGAGCTACATAGTGAATAATCAGAGTACATCTCGTCCTTGCGAGGGTCGTCAAGGAGAGAGAAGGCTCAAAGGAGCCAGATCCATCAGACGGATCCACAGAGAATATGGTCATGGTAGGCGGCAGACATCCTACCAGTAGAGGAGACCATCATAGCTATAATGTGTCATAGCTTCTCACAGATAACCCTCGGAGAGCTATGAGATAAGCAATGAATAATTGTAGTATCAAGGCTCGTCCTTGCGAGGACCGTCAAGGGGAGCGATCGGTCAGTTAGCCTCAGGTCGGGTACACAAGCAGGATGGAGCCCAATCAAGCATATCATCTGACTCGGTTTCGGGTCCCATCAAGATGGCGACCAAAGTAGTGTATGAAACCGCAGTCCTAAAAATTGTCGCATTCTCCCACAAATAATCCTCGGGGAGTAATACGAACTAGATCCTTGTAGGTCATGGAAATGCTGGCATAAAATCTCAGGTCCTCGAAATAGTGTGAATCCATCAATCCATAAGAGGGCATAAGATCATGTGAGGGAGTAAATAATCAGGTCAACCACAAAACATCCCTCGGGTCAATCCAATCTGGTTGAGAGGGCACAATATTATCGGGAATCCTCAAAGCACCATAGGTGGATCAAAGAGTCAGGATATCAAGGAGTGTTTAATCAGGAAGATGAGAGATCATGCAGGATCCGCACACCTTTATCAGGTAGTCCATATCAGAATAAGCAGTCAATCCTAAAAATCAAGATGGCTGGAACCTCAAGAAAGATAGATCAATCAATACTCATGAAATTATCACCAAATCATCGCATCATATCACATCCTCAATCCGGTGTGTGAGATCTAAATCCTCAATAAAGAATCACACCTATGCTCTATGCATCAGCAAAAATCCTCAATACGCTCGTAGGCATGTATCCAAAGTCAAATCCACCAAATCAATCTCAGCATCCTCAACATCATTGGCCCGTCTTACACAGATAATCAAGGTAATCATGGAATCCTCGATGCGGGCTATCGATGTGCACATCATTCCCGGGTAAAGGAAGAGGTGATACGGGGGACACAAGGAAGGTGGATAAGAAGGGTGACATGCTAGAGTGGAGAAGCTGATTGAGCTTACGTGCCAATATCATGGGAGCTAGAAGGGTGATAGAGAGGGAACGAGGAGGGTGGGCGAGAAGATCGAGACACAGACAAAATTGGGTGTTCCACACAGGGCGGGAACACCGTCAAAATGGCGGTTCGAAGAGCAGGCTCTCCTCGAACCGAAGAAGATGGGGATGGTACGGTGGATACGCGGAAGGTGATGAAGAAGATGTCGGGAATGAATGGACTTGGCGAAGAAATGATTGAGCTCAAGTGCCAATATCATGACTCGATGCAAAATGAAGAGATATATGTATAAGAGGGGTAGAGAGACTCAAAGATGAAAAATGCATGACTCACTCGGGTGGGACCGACTACTCTAGTAATAAATGAAAACACCACGAACTCCAAGTCACAATCAATACACAAGGCAAAACCCAATTCACCTACTCACACAGTGAAGACCGTCAGGTGGCGGTCATTTATCTTTTCAGTTTTAGAGTGAGGCGAGAATCACAAAGTTGTACAAACACTTAGGAGGCTTGATGGGATTTGGGCTCTACTCCTTAGTGTGTACGTGAGCAGTTTAAAACACACACAATGATGGGGTTGCTCTCCCCAAGACAAGGAATCCATTTTTATTTTTAGGTCCAATAGAGTTAACAATCCCGATTTTATTTAAGTTATCACTTTTTTGGGTATTTTCAATGCACGTGCCTATCGAGGTTCCAATTTCCATTAAGCATCCTAGGTTGGCAAAAACAGAGGGAGAAGATCGGAAAAGCCATGCAAGTCGGAAAACGATGATGCATGCTAAGTAAGAAGACTTACAGTGCCTCCCAGCTCTCTCCATGCTGGATGAATAACAGAATTTGAAACCTATGCTATATGCAAATGCAAGCCGAAGAAATCGCCCTAGGTTCAGAAATTGCTATTATCGTGAAGCACTACAAGTCGTTGATTCATCTTTAGCCTAAAAAGTCTGGTCTTGGCTCACCCCTCCTCTGCTCAACACACTTGAGTTTAGGAGAAAGCGCTTTGCGGGGCTCGCTGTGGCACGAGAGCTAAGAGATAAATGAACGGTTGTTTAGAGTTTGATCTAGGTCCAAAGCGAACTATAGGTACATGCAAATATCTATTATGGTGTTTGGACCTAACTCTACGAGCAAGCAACTCCTATAGCTAAGGCTCATTCACACAAAATAATAAAAATAAAATAAAGAATGAAAAAGCGTTAGAATCATCGAGGCCCCCAAGGGAACAATCCCTCGGGCACTAGACCTCGGGAGTCAAAGTGTACCTGTGAGAGTCCGGTATTATTACAAAATTCTAAGTGTCACTCTCTTACGTACATATTAAAAGAAAACGCATAAAATGTGTAGACTGTCTTCCAAAAATTCCCTTCATCTGTCCTTGATGCTCTCTCCTGTTGGCTGATGTAGAAAAGCCAACTCCGCCTTGCTTGGGTGCATAGGACCTCCTAGGATGTCCTCCTTCACTTGGCGGTCCCTCGCATCAAAGATAAATAAAAGAGATGGGTCAGAACAACCAATTAGATAATATCAATAAAATAAAAATCAAATAAATAAAAATATAATGGACATGAGCAAAGAATTTAAATAAATAAACAAACAACCACATAAAATCATACAAAATTCATACAAAATCCGTTGCCTCCCCGGCAACGGCGCCATTTGATGAAAGGGGAAAATCGAGGGTCTAGATATCTCACAAGGCGAAAGATCCAGTCGCTGAATTGACCACTTAAAGATCCCCAAATCAATCAACAATTAACCCACGATAAATATATGTAATGAATATCCAAAAATGTGGAGTTAAAATTTATTATAACTCTACATGCAAGTGTGTATAGGTGTAAGCACAAGTAGAGGTCGAACACTGGGAGGCGAATGGTTGTATGGTGAAAATTGTTGTACAATTATTCAATTCATTGTTCATGTCCAATCCTTATTGTGTTTTGTGGGTTTTTCATTTTATAATTTTTTTAATTTTGTTTTTATAATTTTTATTTTGTTTTTATATTCTCACTTTTTTATTTTATTTTTAATTATAGAATATGGTTATATATATAGATATATATATGAGAAGAGAGAGAGAAGTAACACAATATATGGATATATATAAATAGATATAAATGCTTAACATAAATAGATATAATATATAAATTTTTTGTTTTTGATATTTTTCTAAATTTTTTTTACTTTTAATTTCAAAAATGTCCACAATATGGACTAATTAGCTAGCCGAATGTAATTTGGGTTTTAAAAATATGAAATAATTCACAAAATTACCCAAATTAATTTTAATATATTAAAAATAATATATAGATAATTATAAAAGAGAAAAATATATTTTTGGAATTTTTTAAGGGTTTTTTCTATTTTTTGTTGGATTTTGGAGCTTTCTAATTTTTTCATTTTTCTTTTTCTTGTTTTTAGGGTTTGTCAATTTCTGGACTCAATATATATATAAATATACTATATATAATTTTTTGTAATTTTTCAGAAGCATTGTATAATTTTTTTTGTATTTTCTAATTTAAACAGTGCAAAAAGGGCTATTCTTTCATTTTTAATAATTAGGAAAAATGAAAAAAATGCAAAATAAAATGTGGGCGTGAAAGATCATTACATGAAGCATTTTTCCTAATTTTCCTGAATTTTTAGGAGCACCATAGGTATTTTTGATAAATAGATAAAAGACACAAAAATCAAACAGCCTGGCAGGGGCATTTTTGCAAATAAAATAATTTCCAGGGGCATCAGTGCAAAACTTCTGCAGAAATAAACATTTATTTATATTTTTGGGGCTATTTCACAATTAACAAAACCCGCCAAGGTTGAAATGCAAAATTTCACGCGCCTCACGTGAGACTGCACGTGAGGCGCGGAAGGACCAAAATGCAATTTTCAGAAGCATGGGTGTCCTACTGCAAATATCACAATTTATTTACAATGTTCAAACTTATTTACAGAATTAAAAATTAAATACAAAAAGTACAGGGGTTGGTTTTGCAATTTACCCCAACAGGCGCTGGATCTAACGGTTGGTCTTCGTTCACTTATCCACGTGGCGCCTCCACGTGAGCCGATGACGCTTCATGATCCACGGCGAGGATTAGATATCCAAAGTGATTTGACGGTCTGAGCACTGGGGGATCGAACGACAGATCTTCGACCTGGGCCTTCGTCTTCATCCAACGGCGGGGAGCTGACGTGGAAGAACATGGAAGCAAGCTCGCCGGGGCGAACTTCTTCCGACCAGATCTTGCTCCTCCGCCGGTCTTTGCCGCACCTGAAGGTCCTAAAGGCTTCCTGGAAGGTTGCTCTATCTGCTGGAGGTCTTGGATTGGCTGGAAGCACACTGGAGCGCTGCCACGAGCTCGGAGAAGAAACGGGGCTCCAGGTACCTCCGTCGGCCTTGAATTCGTCTCTTGGTGCTTTTTAACGCACCTGACCTACACAGGAAGACCACATGGCTCGAGGGCTTCACCCTCGACCTAAAATTAAAGCTGTTAGCACGAAAATGGGTGAGGTGGCGAAGCTTCCGACGAGCGGCGGAGCTGAAGCTTCGATTCACGGATCCAGGGAGGGATCCGGGTGGACAGAGTGGTCTGGGCGTGGAGAAGACGGTAGGGAACGAAATGAAGGTGGAAGGGTGGTCGGAAAACAATGAGGGTACGGTGGAGAAGTCAGCTCCGGCGAACTTCAAATTACCTAAACTAAGCTAATCTAATGATCTAAATGCAAAATAAAAGTCAGGAACAAAATGCATGAACAAAAACCTACCTAAAAAACGTAAATGCGCAACTCGACTTGGCCGGAGGGCCAAGAGCAGGACGACTGCCGGAGCGCCGCCGTGGGCGCATCTCCTTCCTCCGCGAACCTCCTCGAACCTTCAGGGGACCTCCTGCTGTCACCAGGATGCACGCTTGGCCGAAGGCGAGGGTTCTAGGGCTTAGGAAATGGCCAAAAAGCTCGGACGAAGGAGATGGAGTTATTTATAAACAGGAGGGGCGCCCTTATTGACCGGCGATTAGCAAAGAATCTGGGCTATGTTCAAATGAATAAAAGATGCGGTGAGGATCATGATAGACCTGGGAGAAAATTCCGTGAAGGGACTGTTGTCGGAGGGGCGATAGATCGAGCGGGATAAATGCTAGAAATCAAGGGACTGGACGGGTCTGACGGGAGTCAGAGGCGCAGGGGGGAGTTGACCGGAGGTCAACACTCCCTGGCCTCTGATTGGTCCACATCAGCCCGAACTTGACCAATTTATTACACATAATAAATGAATTAATTAGATTTTATTTATAAATTAAAAAATGTTTATTAATTAATGTAGTATTTATTTATGATTTTTATTTATTTTTTGGTATATTTTATTATGGTTTTATTTTAATAAAGTATTTATAAGTATATTTATATGTATTTATTTTTATTTTCTTTGTTTTTATTTTATTATTTTATTTTCTTATTTAATAAATTTATAACTTAGTTTTGTGAGTATAAATATATTTTTATTCAATTTTTATGAGTTTATTTACATTTTTAAATAAATAGGTATAGGTATATGTAGTTATACTTATAGGTATTTTACCTATATATTATGTATGTTTTATTTGTTTTTATTTTGAATTTGTATTTTTAAGAAATTAGATGTAATATTTACATGATTATAAAAATATAGATGAATAAAGAATAAAATAATTACATCCCCTTTTATTTATATACATATAGGTAGCATAGGTATTTTGTCTATGTATTTCATAGACTTATTTTATTTTTACAAATTCTTTTTGGTTTTCTTTTTATTTCAATATGTACATGTATTATATACATTATTTACAAAATTCTAAAAATATAAATTTATAAAAATAATGGATAATGAATAAATGGAATATTTTAATCAGTACTATATACAAGGAGGGCCAAAAACTTAACTTCTACATATGAACTCCAAAAATTCTGAAACCAATTTTATTAAATAGTTCTTGGAAAGCTATATATAATTAAAGGTGAGTATTAGTGATTTGGAGCTTTTATTTGCAAGATATGGGTCTGTGAAGTTGAGATTTTGGCTTTTTATTCTGTGTATGAAATGTACACTGAGTATTATTCTTACACAAACTCAATTTTGTATTTTTATTTACATTATTATCTACAACTTTCATGAACAAAGTTTGTTTATTTGATGAATAAATAATTATGTACAAAATAGGTGTCAAAGATGCATAAATAAATGCATGAATAAATGAGGTATTTATTGTACACTGGCCCTTATCTCCCCCTACTTTATTCCTTGTCGACCAATTCCATGTTGGCCTTGGTCTCGGGGTTCGGGTCATAAAATATCAGCAATAATTTATTCCTTTTTCTTTTCTTCTCTTTATTCTATAATTTTGGCATTAAACACCTTATTTAATGTATAATTAGTACAATGAATGATGAATGCTATTATGTACAATTTGATGCTCTTTACATGCATTTGCTGGGGTTTTTGAGGCCAAAATGATAGAATAAAGGTGATGAAATGGAGATTCATCACCTGTTGAACCCTTCGATCGCGCCTTCATATGTCCATCTCAGCCGCTTCTTCTTATCGCGCGCCCCAGCCATCTGATCAAAGTCTGGAGCACATCCACTCCGTCCGTTGGCGCCTCGCCTTCGATGCGCCACGTGGCATATCCACCACCTTTGATCATGCCGCCTCAGATTACATCACGACCGCTCGTAAGCGCCCAATTATCAGCCGTTGGATCTCCAGATCCGACGGCCATCGGTCGTCGTCAACCTCCGAGTACCCTCTCTCTCCTTCGATCCAGGTCGCGCACCACTCTCCCCCTTCCATATTTCCCCGAGTCTCCAGCCACCACCTCCACTATCTGGAAGCTCCACGACCATCGCCAGTCATTCCTCGTCCTCGCCAGCCATCCATTACCCCACGAACGCCTCTCCACTCGCCCCATTGCTTCGTCGAAATCCACGATTCCACCACCGGAACCGCCATGCTCTTTCTTCAAATACACCGCCACCTCCCACGATCCACCTTGTCCACCTGTACGTGAGTGATCTCCCAGCAAGCCCCCGCCCCCCGGTGACAGCGAGGGGGCGGAGAGGAGCGCAAAGACGGAGATTATCTCCGGTGAGACCCTAAGCCATGGTAGGCTTAGACAGCGGAGCTCCGCCTCTGCCAAGCTGTCCCTAGTGGCTGCAGGGATCCAGCGATGACCCCGAGGTCCTCTAATGACCTCGAGCACAAGCCCATCGGTCGCCCGATGTCAGGTAAGCTCCTTCTTCTTCTCTTGTCTTTTTCTTTAATTTCTCTTAATTTTCTAGGCCGCTTCATTAGTCCTCGACCTCCATTAACCCCCCTCCGAGCTCCGCCACGCTTCCGCCCTTCACATGACGCTCTCAGACCACTCTCTTCTTCCTCCAGCTTCCCAGACCGCGTCCGACCCATCTCCTTCGCCCTCGCGGCGGCGGATTAACCGAGCTCCCATCCTCTTCACTCCCTGAGCTCCCGTTCCATTCACCCTCACGAAACCCCCACTCCGGTTAGGCATTAACACTGCAGGTGGCTTCGCTCTTCGATGATCGAAATTTACGCCGGAGCTTTTCCGCCAAGCTCGCCTCCGGCCTCCGTGCTTCACCAGATGCTTCAAGATGCTCCAAACGCTCGACCTTTCTTCAAGTATGCTCTCCAAGTGGTTGAGCACTGCTGAGGAGCTTCATCGACAACAAAGGAGAGCGGCGGAGGAGGAGCCCCTTCGCCGGAGCTCGGACTCAGCCGCCAGCTACAACCCAGGAAGAGGCTACAGGCACCGTTGGATGCTCCTCCTTGGAGCTCATCCAACGGTGCCAGAGCGGCCACGTTCCCCCTCAGCCGATTGCACAGAAGCCTTCGGATCCTTGAGATCTGATGGCTTAAAAGCTAGCCACGTTACCCTTCCAGGAGCATACAACAGCCATCCGATCGCCACGATCGGATGGTTCATATTAGACCACGTAGCGATTCCGTAGCGTCTCCAAGCCTCAGCGTCCGAACCAATCAGCTGGGAGTGCCGAGCCGACGCCGAACCTGCATCGAGCCTGAGTCTACTTCCGAGCCTAACCGAACCAGCGCCGACCCTCTACCAAGCCTGAGCATTCTCCGAGCCTGGGAAGCACCTGCACAGCACGTGCTATCTAGGGAAAATTGCAGAGATGCCCACGGATGTCTTCAATTTTGCAATCAGGTCCTAAGTCACGTGCAACACCATATGCGCCTGGGGCATTTTGCGCTCGTACCCTTGCGAGTTTAAATAATTGCAAATATGCCCCCGCGCGTGTGGTTTATTTACAGGGAAGGACTCGAATTTATTTTTATTGCATTTTAGTCCTTTCCATGGACCTTTTTGTAATTATCTTTTCATGTTTTATTGCACTTATGCCCCTGGTTTCTTTCATGCATATCTAGAGCCTCGTAACTCCGATTGAGTTGATTTCAGTGGCATTTTGAAGCTTGCTTGATGTTCTTCTTAATGGCATATTAAATTTCTTATTTTGGACAATTGAATTTTTATGTATTATTTTGTTAGCCATGTGTCTCGTTTGCCTTGTTCAACTTCCAAATCAAGTAGGTCTTTTTAATTAAACCTGAAATTGATGCATGATTAACTTTGCTCATCATTCTGACCTAGGGCATGTCATTTGCTTGCATTTCATGGCATTTATCTGCATGATTAAAATAAAATAAAAAAATGCATATTTATTTATTTAATGCATTGTTGTGTGTCTCCTTGCATGATTTGACCTATATGTGCTCTAACTCAACACTTAATTAGATAGATAAAAATCCGAATAATTCGAGAAAGGCTCGTGTCCCTGAGTTCGACCTTGGTTTCTTGCCAAGTAAAATAAAAATCATGACCATCTCATTTTGATTGATATATATATATATATTTCAATGAGATGGTCTTTGATGAGCCCATATCGGCCCGACTACGATGACATTATCAAGTGCTAATTCAACACTATTAAATGGCCGATTTTGCGGTTCATCAATCTAGCCCTCTACCACTTCAACTGAGTTGAGAAAAGTGTAAGGTACATGTGTGCAAGTTAGGTCATTGTCGATAAGAGTCAGGCGTGTATTTCAAAATACTCTACTTAGGCAGTCACGATGGCACATGAACTTAGTCTTGTGATCTCAAAAAATTAAGTCTAGTAGACCCGAAGTGCCTCAGTTCCAATCCCTGTAAGGTTCCTGTAATTAAGTGGATTAAGGTCCAACCAAGCTCCAATCTTCGGATTTTATTTAGACCAATTCAATTGTCATTATCAATACGAAAATTGCAAATGCAGTGTAATGAAAATAAAATCTTTTTGTGAAGCAATTTCTGATTTTGAACTTTTTATAGATTTTTGAAAAAGTTGTGCAATTTTTTATGCGATTGTTGAAAATATTTTGCAAATTTTTACGGTTTGGAAATTTTAATATTTTCAATGATTTTTTGAATAAAGGATAGTGAAAGAAGTATGTGCAAATATTTACACAGGATTGCATCTATATTTACAAGAATTGGTCGAAGAATTTACACTAGGCATTTATACATGAATACTTTAATCGTGCTTACAAATTTTTATACTATGATTATGTATATGTGCGAGGTTCAAAATAATTTACAAATATTTTAATAAACATTTTGAAAACTTTATTTTTCTAATAATTTTTACAAATACTTTTGCAAACATTTACAAAATCTTGAAAAACATATTGTAAAGATTTTTCAAATAATATATAAAGATTTTCAAAATATTTTTACAACAATTTTTAAATCATTTGCAAATTGAATTTTCAAAAATTTTATTCAAACAAATGAAAATATATTTTACAAATATTTACAAAAGATTTTTACAAACTTTTGAAAACATTTCACAAAAAGTTTTTCAAACGATTTTCAAAAGATTTTTCAAGATATTTTCCAATTATTTTTCAATCATTTTGCAAAATAATTTTCAACCATTTTATTAATCAGTATATACAAATAATATTGTAGAATATTTATACGGTTTATTCTTTTCAATTGATTAATTGTATATCCTTACCCATATAGTATATAGCCATATTATTCAAAAACATGAAAGTACGATTTATGGCTAAAGTATATACAACGTATATACAACTGCCATATACTTAGCATTATGTCCTCATAGGACAGAGAGAAAATGGAAGACATAACTCATATTGAGTATTGAAAAGCCTATACTACAACGACTAAATAATAAAGAATGAGAAGTCGATCGTCCCCAATATACTTGGGATCAATTAATCCTAAGTATAGCATATTGTGTACAAAGCAGGGAGGCTCGAAGGTGGGAATGAACAAATCATCAGCTCAGCATGTCTCCCCCTATACTTAGGGTAAAATATCCCTAAGTATAGATAGAATATCAAGAGTTGAGGAGATATGTGTGGGATCAAAGAATAAGCACCCATATACACTCATCCCCCTATACTTAGGATGAAGTATATCCTAAGTATAATAATAATGAATGGAATGAGTAAAATAATCATAAGAATGAAAGATGAATTTTGAAAAGAAGAAAAGAATAAAAGAAGAATCAATCAAAGATATTTTTGGGAGCCTCGTCTGTCTCTATTGATGTTGGACTTCGAGCTCATCTTGAAATACCACATGTATTGAATCAACAACGAACATGAATGTATCACGCTCTAAGTATGGCTTCAACAACTATCCGTTGATCCCAAAAGGTTATGCGTCAGAGTGAAAAAGCAGATATCATAATACTACCATTGTCACACACATATTTCACTACGAGCGTCTCTATCCATTTGCTCTCAACTTTCCCTGGAAAAGTTTCAACTTTGCATCAAACAACCAAACCTTCTGACTAGGATTGAAAGTCTTCCTGCGGATATGCTTGTTATGCCACTTCTTAAATTTCTCCCCATACACCAAGTTATTGTTATATGCGTAGACTCTGAATTAAAATAATAGGTTAGATCAACCTTTATGTTCCTTTCGAACTTCTTGGAATCCAAGTTACAAACATTAATAATCTATAAAGATTTGTGAATTAATTCTACAGGAAGGATGCATGGCATTCCATAAACTAGGCAGTAGGGAGACATTCCCAAAGGTGGCCTATACGGTGCGATAATCCCAAAGAACCTAGTCGAGCAATTGTGACCGGTTATTCCTATTAGGTCATACATGCCTCTGAAGAATAGTCTTCATATTTCTGTTTGAACATTCGACCAAGCCATTGGATTGTGGGTGATATGGATAAGCGACACGATGCTCAATACAATATTCCAGGGTCAACTTCTTGACTTCTCTATTGATAAAGTGGCTACCACCAACGGATATTAGAATCTTTGGAATCTCGAACCTTACAATGATATTCTATTTCAAGAATAGGTAAAAAATGCGACTTTCGAGGCTTGAGTTGGGATAGCCTCCACCCAACGACTGACATAATCCATAACAAGTAAAATATATTCAAAATCCTGGCGGTTAGAAAATGGGCCCATGAAGTCAATGCCCCACGCATCAAAAACGTTTGATATATGATTGTATTTCAAGGGTATTGTATCTCTCAATCAAATATTTTCCCCCATCTTCTGACAGTCAGTACATAATTTCTCATATTCTTTTGCATCTTTCAAAAGCGTTGGTTACCAGAGGTCGCATTAAAGTACTTTCGTTGTCATTCTTCTCCCTAAATGATGTCCTCCTGATACGCGGTTGTGGCAATGCTCGAGGACACTATGATATTCTTCCGAGGAATACACCTTCTCCATATGCAATATGCCCTCTCACAAAATAAATAAGGATCCTCCCACTAGTAGACGTGGTATCTGACAAGAACTTGTCAACTTTCAGCTTAGGCTAATTTTGTAGGGTTCTCTTTGAAACAAGATAATTCAAAATATCGGTGAATCAGGGGAGCAAGGTGACTGACAAGATTGCCTCATTTAGCAAAGTCTCAGTAATAGGTATAATGCTCTGCTCAAGAGTGTCTATCTCTGGTACTCTTGAAAGATGGTCTACCACCACATTTTTTATTCTAGGCTTATCTCTGATTTCATGGTCGAAATCATGGAGTGGAAGTATCCATCTGATCAATCTAGGTTCGGCATCCTTCTTATTTTGCAAGTACTTGATGGCAGAATGATCAATATAAACAATGACTTTGGATCCAAGTAAGTGTGATCTGAATTTTTTTCGGGCAAAAAAACTCCTGAAAGCTCTTTCTTAGTGACAGTATAGTTCTTATGTGCTTCGTCTAATGCCCTGCTAGCATAGTGAATAGCATATGGTAATCCATCTCTTCTCTACCCCAAAATCGCACCAATGGCACAATCAGAAGCATCTGTCATAATCTCAAATGGTAGAGATAAATCTGACGGTTGTAGGACATGGACCAAAGTGGTCAATTATTTCAACTGATTAAAGGCTTGGAGAACTCTGGCATCTTCAATAAAAGATGTCTCCTTGCTAAGAAGTTTAATAAGCAGTCGAGCAATTTTGTTGAAGTATTTTATGAATCTTCTATAAAATCCCACGTACCCAAGAAACAACTGAACTTGCTTTAAATTTGTAGGTGGTTCGAGCTTGGGAATTGCATTCACCTTCGCAGGGTCAACCTCCATGCCACGCTTAGATATGACATGGACTAACACAATTCCTCCAGTAACCATGAAGTGGCTCTTCTCCCACGAGAGCATAAGATTAACTTTGTAGCATCTCTTCATTACTCAGTCTAAATATATAAGGCACTGATTGAAACTGTCTCCGTAGATCGAGAAATCATCCTTGAAAAACTCAAGAAAACTACAAGCTATATCTGTGAATACTGCCAACATACACCTTTGAACTGTCAAAGGAGTGTTACATAATCCAAAAGGCATTCTACAAAAAAGCATAAGTCCCGAACAGATATGTGGAGTTGGTCTTCTCTTGATCTTTAGGGGCAATGGCAACTTGGATCTAGAGTATCCGTCCAATAAACACAAATACTCCTTCAGTGTCAGTCTTTCGACTATCTGGTCGATAAAGGGAAGTGGGAAATGATCTTTCTTGGTCGCTAGATTCAAGTGCCTCTAATCCACACAAACACACCAAGTGATACTCTGGTCGAGGTCTCCTCTCCCTTGTCATTCTTTACAATGGTGATCCCAGATTTCTTCGGCATTGCATGCAGAGGACTCGCCCATTTTGAATCGAAGATGGTATATGTGAATCCAACATCACACCATTTAGCAATTTCTTTCATAATAACTCCCTAAGTTAGGGTTCAATCTGTGATTCGTTGTCTTCTTCATGGTAGATGTGATGTGAATATAGTGAAGGGTTGATCCCATGGAGACATACAATTTTCCAGCCTATTTCCTCGCGGTTTCTTTGTAGAACCTCGAGGAGACAAGATTCTAGGTCCTTGGTCAGTGAAGTTGGCATCAGATTGTGGGCGATCCGTTGTCAAGGAGTGTTATGTTGAACTCTTTGTCGAACATCTGACATCTGACAAGAGGAGCTCCCATGTCTTTCTTCTTGCTTGGGAGATAGCCGATTCCATTGACAATAGCCGTAATCAGGATGTGCTTCACATTTCTTTCACGAATTTACACCGATGTCACTTTGTTGTATATGTTTCCTTTAGTCCTTTCTTAGTGTAGGCATGTACTTAATGTCCTTAAGCAGAGGCATTTCAAGAATAAGATTTTGAATAATTTCGACTACATCATGATCAAATAAAGTTGCTTTTAATTTTCTATTTTCTTTATTTTTTGCTTTGCATCCGGAAATGGAATATATATATAATCAAAACCAAAAGCATTTTCTTAATTACATCACAACTAATGTACACATCTTGTTATACAAATGGATGAAAAAAGGAGTACAATCATCCATGAAAGATGTGCATCCAAAAAATGCAAGCTTGGCTCCATCGACATGCACTGGATCGAATACAGGTGCAATCTTCTCCATTGATGGCATGGTGTCGCTCCAGTTGCTGCTCTCTTTTTGATCTTTTAGATTTTGTTCATTTTTTTGGATTTTTGGGTATGGTGTTGCTCCTCCGTCTTCTTCTTCTTCCTCGCCCAACCCGATTGTTGGATCAGTTGATGCAGAAGATGATTCTCTAGAAGATGCTTTATTCTTCCCCATTGTTGTGGTAGAAGGTTGCAAAGTCCTATCTCTATTGAGAGTTACAATATTAAATAAGAGAATATCAACAACATCTGACTCTATGAGACCATATGGGACATCACAAACTACGTACTCTCTCTTCTTGAAATTGGTGGACTTTGCCTCCACTTGTGCTGAAATAGGTATTTTGGGGACCGTGAGGTCGTAAAGATTCTAACTCATTTTTGCCAAGCTCTTCACCAGTTGAGCCATGCAGTCAAGGTCTAGATTTACAAGAGAAACCTCAGTTGGTTCAGTATCCTGGTCACGTTGAGAGTGGGAATGGTGAGGAGTTTGCCAGTATTAATACTAATAGTTATACTGAGGACAAGGCTGATGCTTATAGTGTCGAGGAGGAGGATACTACTTATATGGAGCAGTCACATAATGTTGATATTGTTGATGTTGATGGTATGTCGACTGCTAGTAAGGACTCAGCCTTCAGTTGTTTTGGGTATGGTGGAGATTAGTGGTTCTCAGGTTGAGTGCTTTGGACAAACTTCCCACCTTGGTGTGGGTGATATGGCCGATTGGATGAAGACTAGCCCTGCTGATCTCCACCTGGACGAACTAGTTGTGCATCATTGGTCCATACGCCATTCACTTCCTGAATGAGGGGAGGAGGTGGGAAACGCTGATAAGGAATAAGCTGAAGCTTGGGCTGCTAGATGACTAATTATCGGTGCAATTGTTGGGGAAGTGTTTTCTCAGGGGCTTGCACGTAGTACACCTACTGGACCATTGATTGTCCTGGACTCTACTGAGCAGGTTGAGGTGATGATGACTCCTTCGTCTCGACATGAGTCGTAGCTGATGGCGTCACTGACTCACTGGAATTAATTGCACTGGCCAGCTGCACCAACTATTTTGTGATTTGATCCAGTTTGTCCAGGTTTTGTATCCTCTATTTGATTAGAGATAATTTCTCCTAGTTATGTGATCGCTTTCCTATGATGTCCACTTTAGATAGGTGGCTCCTAATGATGCTAAGGTTGGAGCCCTCTTCTCTGTCTGGTTCATGAGTTGCCGCCATGTGAACATGCTTTTGCAGGTTCTATGGCTAACACTGATAACCTCCTGATGAAGACAAGGCAACCTCTTCTTCATTTATCTCTTCAAAAATCTAGCATATGACATCTTCGTTCTTTTGAAATGCGACCCGCCACATGCGACATCAACAAGCCTATGACTTTCTGGAGTCAGGCCCGTAACGAAATGCTAGACTAGGCTAGTCCTCATGATGTCATGGTGGGGGCACTTCTCTTGTAAATCACAGAACCTCTCCCAAGATTCATGTATGGACTCGTGCGGTCCCTGGGAGAAGTTGTTGATCCATGCTCGCATCTGATTGAGACGACCTAAAGGATAGTATTAATGGAGGAACGTAGACTTCAGACCCTCCCAAATCATCACGACCTTCTCCAAGTGCTTTATCCAGTGGAGAGCTCTATCTCATAGGCTGAAGGGGAATGCAGTCATCTTGACTACTCCTAACGAAATGTTAGGGTAGTGAATGGTATGACAGATGTGAGAGAATTATTGGAGATAGATGTAGTGCTCTTCATTAGTATTCCGTGGAAGGAGGGAAGAAGAGACAGAAACTATGGTTTTAATTCAAAATGTTTGTGGACTACAGGGATCTGTATCCACTCTGTCATCTGGCCTGCACCAGGATTATAAGTTTCTTTGAGAGTGGGCTTGGGACCCTCTTTCCTTACTTCATTTGTGGGCCCTCGAAGAGTTCCATCTCCATATTCATCATCAAATCCTTCTCCTATGTTCTCTCTCCCCCTATATGATTCATCATTTCTTGGAAAGCAACCTGGGCAAGAGCTTGATCTATCAGCTGTTGCTGGATGGCCTGGATGGATGCGAATAATTGGGCGTTCACAACATTCTAGTCTGGCTGGCCTTGATCTGACTATAGTGGTTGCTGGGGTCCCTTCCTTCATCTTGAAGGAACCATTTTTAATCAGAATATGATAATATCTCGAGATCCGGATTGGGTACTTATTCTGCAAACAAAATAATGCCCCGATCAGTCTGTATAGATATATGTAGAGAAGTGTTCGATGTTAAGGTCATCACAAAACTTTATTAAGGATGAAGAAGTGGAAGGAGTGAAATCTATCTCCATCCAAAAGGGACAAAGCTCGGGAAGTTATCCCAGATTATTGAAAGAGAAGAATGCCAAGAGTATGGAGTGCGGTTCGCAAAGTTTCTCGGGAATCTTCTCGAATTATTGGAGATGCCGGCTGCATGGAATCAATGTGGGTGTTGGCAGGGTCTTGACCAAGCCATCCACGAGTCAACATCTTGAAAGTCAAAGGATGATCAAGGAAGGATGAAAGATACAACGATGAAAAAAGAATAAAAGGAGTGTAAAGCAATAGAAGGTTGATTAACTCAGAAATTAAATTGGGTTATTTAATGGCTAAAGTGAAGTGTCGTTGTTTCCCACGAATTCCCAAATCAAACAAAAATTATTCTAATAGTAGAAAGAAATCAAGTAAAGAATGCTAAAAGAGAGAAGTGCAATTTATTTTACCTATATAGCATGAAGGATCGAACTTAGGGAGGCTACAATACCCGAGGGTTATTAATTATTAAAAATCAATAAATTTCCTTTTGTTTTTCTCTTTTGATGTTTTATGTGATTTTATGCTTTTTATATTTTTTATGGATTTTTTTATTTTTTATTTTTTCTGATTTTAAATTCGTTTTTTAATGATTTTTAATTTTGCAAAATCTTCTCTTTTTAATTTAATAAAAACAAAAGAAAGAAAATGTGAAATAAAGAATAAACAAGGCATTCTTTGGATTTTTAGAAAATGGTAAAAATAGTTAGAAAAATCAAGAAAAAATCATTGTGTTTTAGATACTTTTTAACTATTTTATAATTTTTTCATAGATTTTTAGATTTTTTAAACTTTTAAAACAAATAAAAATGAAATTGAACACAATAGAAAATTAATTAAGTATTTTTGTATTTTTAACATATCAAAGTATATCAAAGCAACTGAAAATATAGACAAGCACAAGGAAAATTTTGTAGGCTTTAAACAAGCTATTTAATGTATTTTTATTATTTTGTTATGATTTAATATTATTTTTTAGTGTTTCTATGTTTTTAATTTTTAGGGTTTTTGTAAAGAATATTCAAACCAAATTTGTATAAAAAAATTAAACAAGTAAAAAAAACGCAATCATATTTTTTTGGAATTTTCAAATAATTTTCAAATTTTTTTGATTTTTTAATGCAAATAAGATACTTTTTAATGATTTTTGAATTTTTAAAATTAACAAAACTAATTAATTTTGAAAACAAAAGTTATAGGTGGTGAAAAAAATTTACAGAAACTTATTTTAATTTTAAGGGAATTTTTAGTGTGAATTTGATATGTATTAAGTACAATTAAGCAAGCAAACAATTAATTTGAAAAATAAGGACCAAAGTACAAATATATTATTTCTAGTAACTGAAATAATACAATAAAGAAATATAGGGCTAAAAAGGCAATTTACCAACAAAAGTCTCATGCCAGACAGATGCGCTGGACATGACTAAATTGGAAACAATTTTATTTCACGGACTAATAAATAACAAGTAATAATGATTTAATTATTGTAATTTCACCAACAATCACGTGCTGATGCACGTGGCTCAGATGACTATAATGCAAATATAAAACTCACAAGGACAACACTAAGTTATTCACAAAATGACAAGCCAACACGTGTCCAATAAGGAATTATTTACAATTAAAAGAAAGAGTGAGGTCAGAATGTAAAATTCACCATGGAGTGTGCGCTGCGTGTGCGGATTTGATGGCCTGGATGAGATCTATGAGCTTTAATCCGATGGTCTGCTTTTGGGGCATATCGGACGATTCAGATCTAATCTAGAAGAGGTGTTCTTGATCTGATGATGGAGACACCCTCAGGAAGAACACACTTTAAGGACTGAGCGGACTTCAATCGGCTGAAGCTCGGTTGATCTCCGTCTAAACCTCCTCTAGATGGTCACTGACGATCACTGATGGTCTCCCTTATCGATCTGATATGGGTATGAGGTCCGGGTCTGGATCTGATGAACCTGGGACTTCAGATGAGCTGCAGGGAAAACTTGAGCTCCAGATTCTAACCAGAGCTCCAGAAAAGGTCCTAAGCACCTGCAGTTATTTAGCTGCTTGGAGACGATGCTCCGTCCGACATTATTGCTCAAAATATGGGGAAAATGGGGGGGGGGGGAGGAATGTGCATCCTCCAACGAGGTGGTCGGAATGGAGGTCAAGTTCCATAGCCGCAATGGATATGGATGATCAGATATGAGGGACTAATGGAGAAATGTTTGTGGAATGTGAAGGGGAAATTAGAGTGAGGAAAAACACACTGGAAGGCCTCTGATCGCGAAGATCGAATCTTGATCGGAAATGATCTGATCTACACTAATTCGAAAGACAATGTGTTAAATTAAGGACGAAATTAAAGCTTAACCTATGAGAAAATACCCTATGATGGATTCAATGGGGTCACGACCTCGATTTGATTGGAAAAATCGAAGAAGCATGGTCTCGCCGGTGGGTCTTTGGCGACTGGCTGGATCTCGCTTCCCAGGCACTAATCCACGCTCACATCTATGGAGGAGAAGCTTTATCACCGTGGCTCTCTCCAGGAACCAACCTCTGGCGGAATAATGATGGAAAAATGGATCGGAAATGGAAGATGGAGATCTAGGGGATTTTATATGGACGAACTCCGGTGAAATTTGAAATGGTGAAGGACGGGCGAACCGAGGCCGGGCGAGGAAAAATTTATTCGTTCGAAGTGATTAGTTATTCAGTGAAAGATTGGAGAGGAATTATGTGGAAATGGTGGTCGGATCGATTAGGAAAAATCAAAGAAGAAAGGTTGATCAGGTGTTATTCGGGTTATTGGAATCAAGAGAGTCAGTTGACGGGGGCTAGACATGCTAAATGACAAGGAGAAAATGACAAAATAATAAATAAATTGAAATAACATTCAGTTTAAAGCTTATTTTATTTTGAATACAATGAAAGTAAGTTTGATTTATTTTAAATTTTTGTAGAGAAGATATTGATATGATAAATTTAATTTTGCGGCTTTTTTAAAATGTTGTTATTTTTAATCTATATAATGATTATTTTTACAATTATTTTTAATATTTACAACTTTTTTATGTACAAGTTTCAAGAAGAAAATATTTTTTTTGAGTTTTATTTTGATGATAAGTAAAATAGAAGAATATTTGTACAATGTATATACAGTGATGAATGTACAAGTTGGCAATGATTTTCTTGATTATTATAGGTACAAACCCTGTCTCCCCCTACTTTTTCCTTGTCGATTAGGTCTAGTCGACCTACTCTCGGGGTTAGGGTCAAGCTATATTTATTTTATATACATAGTCTTTTCTTTTCTATATTTTCCCTTTATTTATTTATTTTAGGTTAAAATAGTGATAAATATAAAACATTTACAAAAGAATAAGGATTGTTAAAAGGAAAGACTTATTGATATTTACAGGTGTTTTATAGGGATTCTAAACTAAAATAAATGAGCAAAGATGATGAATTAGATATTCATCACCCCCTATACTATACCTTTGCCAGTTTCTTAGCAAACACTTATATGAAGAATAAGTGACTAAAAAGAAAATGAAGAAAAGAGAAATAAAGAACTTAGAATAATTTTGATTTTTAAACTAATATTTATAAAATCAAAGTATGGAGCTCACCATTTCGATGTTTAAATTAATATTTTTAAACACTCGGACCTTTGGATTATTAGTTTGGTGGAAACTTATTGGGAATTGGATTTAAGACTCAACAGCTTTTAAGTTCCACAAGTCTCTATTCAGTTCACCTCAACAGTCAGGTCAGAACAAGTCCTCATACGCAGATTCTGATGAGTGTGAATCTACTTGTATTATGTAAGTGTAATATAGCTCTCCACATCTGAGGTTACAAAGACCAACCTTCTCTTAGCAAGGTGACCTTAGTTCCGTAGTCTAACTACTCATTCCATGAGGGGCGGGGTATTTCCTTCTAAGCTTAGGTACGTCCTGTATCCAAAATCGAAGGGGGGGGGGAGAAGATAGAAGAATAATAAAATAACTGGAGTGTTTCCTGCTGATAACTCGGATTTTGCGAGAGTCTAATGTAGTCTACACAAGGCGAGAACTACACTATCGCTGAGGCGACTACTCACAAAATCCCAATTAATCAACAATTAATCCACAATATATATCAAGCAGTGAAAAAATATATGGAGTTAAAATTTATTATAACTCTACAATGGATGTGTATAGGTGTAAGTACTGTGGAGGTTGAATAAAAGGAACAAACGGGAGAATGGTGCAAGTGAATGCAAAAATGGGTGCTTCTTGTTGTTTGTGTATTTTTGTGGGTTTTTAATTTTATATTTTTTTATTTTTTGTTTTTATGTTTTTAATTATTTTTAATTTTATATTTTATATTTTCTTTTTTATTTTCTTTTCTGACCTTTTAAATTTCCTTTTCTTTTAAATAAGATATATAAGATATATGAGGCTGTATATACAATATCGATAATATAGATGTCTATACAACTAAAAATAAAGAAAAATTGCATAATTAAATATTTTTGGGTTTTCATAATTTTTTACTATTTTGTGACTTTTTTGATATTTTAGCTATTTTTATGTATTTTAAAGTAAAAAATATCCCAAATTAGTGATTAATTAAATAGGTCGAGTTAATTTGGAAATTAAAAATAGAAAATAATGTCCAAAATTTTTTAAATCAATACTAATAGATAAATAATAATGTAAAGAAAAATATAAAATATAAAATGATATTTTTTAAGTTTTTAGGAATTTTTTAAATTTTTATAATGGAATTTGGAGCTTTTAATTTTTAAGAGTTTTCTTCTTCTATTTTTAGTCATTTTGGTCTAAAACTTCAAATACTTAAATAAAAAATATTTTTTGGGTAATTATTCAAAACATTCTTATATTTTTTATGTATTTATACTCCAAACATGGGATATTTGTGCTCTTTTTTATTTTTGTAAAATATGAAAAGTCTTAAAATGCAAATGTAAAAATAATGCATGAATGTGTATGTAATAAGGATCTTAAGCATATTTTTTGATGATTTTTGGAGCACAGGTGATATTTTTAATAAATAGAATAGATACCCAAAAATTATTGAACTAGCAGGGGCGTATTTGTAATAAAAATAAAGCTTGAGGGTCTTTCTACGAAATGTCCAAAACTATATAATAACAAGTGAATGTTTCCAAACTTAATCAATTTACAAAAACTATAAGGACTTAGTTGCAAACGGTCATCTCATGTGGGACGACACGTTAGATGACCTGGAGAGGACCAATACGCAATTATAATAAACTTCTCGGTCTGACTCGCAATTATACCAAAAAGTTTTAACAATTAAATTACCATAGTAAATATTAAGTGCGACAAATGGGGTATTAATTATGCAATTTACCCCCTCTGAGGTGCAATCCAACGATGGAGAACATGCCACTTATCCACGCTTCAGCACCTCCTGTCCGATGACGTTTCACCGCAGACGGTCAGGATTAGATCCCACGAAAGAGATCAATGATGCTGCTCTTCTTCATCCAACAGCTACTGGATGTTCTGGTGCTCCTCTTTGATCAGACGGTTGAGATATACCCTAAAAGAACAAGGAAGAACTCGACCCTGTCCGAGCTTCGATCACTAACAGCTCCCTCCTCCGATAGGATCTGTCACGACCCCAATTCCGGACCGTTGGATCCTTCCATAACCAGATCTGGTTACTCAGCAATAATTTATTCAGCAATCACAACTAACATTCAGAAACAGACTGCAAATAAAGTACATTCAGAAGAAAGTATTTCAACACTTTTCCATTCACAAAATAAAGTTCAGATGATACATTGTCCTACCATAACCATTTACATGTACATCAGCTTGAAAGGAAAATATACAAAAGATTACTAACTACCTTTCAAAGTAAAGCTACTGTGGCTGGCTGAATGTCTACTAAGGCCCTTAAGTTGGCTCACCGATACCTGTTGGGTTTTCCATTCATCATAGGATAAAAATTAGCGAACGCTAAGTAACGAAGAAGGGAAAAGCAAACAAATGGGTAATTTTTCAAAACTTGTTATCACAAAAAGTTTCATTCCTTCTCATTAAATTAAGTTCTATTCCTTTCTATTCCATGTCAGAGATTAGTCCAGGGAATTACCTCACCACTATAAGGACTCCGAAGCTATGGACACTTTGGGATTTGGAGATTGCATTGATCTTGGTAAGCTTATGCCGCTGCACGTCGCCTCAACCAATCCTCCAATACTACCATGATAATTTTATTTTATTTTATTTTATTAAATAGGGTCTCAAACCCTCAGCCCGGAAAACAAATGAGCACACCGTCCTCGAGGACTCGGTTGCTTAAAACCTCAGGCTAACATTTAATCATATAACCTAGCGGCTTTAAATACATATTATCGTGACCCAGCCGCTATTAAACCACCCGTGCCTCCACATGACACGACCACATCTTCCGTCGTTCAACCTGAAGATATTGGCTCTCGGTACCACGCGTTGCAAAACATTAATTTCGTGCGCACTTATCATAACAAGGCAACCGTGTACCACCTAGGTAGGGAAACGCCAATACGGGATCCTTCCGACAAACCTACAGGTTGCATTCTCGACCTGTAGTTCTACTCCCAATCATCCTTAACGTGACACATGATCCTTTTCAGGATCCAACTCAAACCACATCAGTTCCCATGATGTAAATCTTTAGTTAAGTCTTCGATTTGCATAATCAGCAATACTTAGTATAGACTCACATATATATTATTCATATGCATATATACTCCTATTTATGCCTATTTTAACTCCCAAACCCTAACTTTCAAAGCCACCGCATCGATTTGATGCTTAAACCTTATTTTAGTGGGAATCACAAAGCAACTGTTCAGACTTTATCAAAAATATCCAAAATTAGGGTTCTTTATAACATAGAACATAAAATCAAGAATTTCAATAATCTCGTTTGAAAACCCAACAGCAAAAAGAAGGATTTCGTTACCTAATCGAGCTCTCTCTCGTGTATGCAAGGCTTTATCGTGTTTCGTTTTTAGAAAGGATGTTTTAAGGCTCCTTAAAAGATCGAATTTCATTTTTGTATCAAAAACGCTAAGAACGTGTCAAGAACGCGAAGAACGAACGAAGAACACGAAGAACGCGAAGAACACGAAGAATGCCAAGAACATATTTTCTCTTGAAATTTCAGCAGAGTTTCCCCTTATATCGGGACATATTTCTCGGAAAATTTCAGCAGAGTTTCCCCTTATATCGAGACATATTTCACAATAAAAATGAAAAGAATTTCCTCTATAAAATCAATCGTGAGGAAAACAACATCAAAACTGAAAGAATATAGTCAAACAACAAGAGATGAAGAATCGGTAGTCACCACGCATCTTAGGTGAGTGAATGTGTGACGAATCACAAGGTTCACTGACGTGCATAGCCGCCCGCACTTAAGTAGGGTATTACACATATTTCTCCATCAAAATAACTATAAAAGCATAATTGAAAGAATAGAAACATAAGCGATGGAGAATCTGTAGACACCACGCATCTTAGATGAGTGAATGTGTGACGAATCACAGGGTTCACTGACGTGCATAGCTGCCCGTACCTAAGTAGGGTGTTACACAGATTTCTCCTTGAACCGCAACAGAAAACGGATCGGAAAGAAAGATGAATCAAGAACAAAGCTTGGAAGAAAAGAGGATGAATTGAAATCCTAGCTTATGAAACAAACTAAGAGAGGATCATACCTTTCTCCTCCTCATTCTCCCGGCAGCGCTTTGCTAGCGCTCCTCCCTCGCCTCCCACTCCTCCTCCCGACCTCTCGACCCTAGCCCTTGGGGTGGTGGTGGTAATGGAAATCGTAGATAATGAATGGGTAGGGGGGTCTATTTATAGGCTCCAGAAAACCACTAACCATGGTTAGAAAATCATGGTTTAAACCTTAATCATGGTTTAACAGCCCATGGTTTTGGCCCATGGTTTTGGCCAAAACCTATCCCAAACTTGGGGCTTAAGTTAGAACACCGTTGCCCGACATCCTATCTTACCTTCAACGGAGAACTTTGCACACATCGTCTCATCTGGGCGAGGAGGCAGATACGGCTTGCGAGGAGGACGCGGTCGCGATCCAAGTCGTGGTCGTGGACGGGAATCTGGACGAGGCCGTGACTTTGGTCGTGGTCGTGGGCGAGACTCTACTGCCCCATGCACTCACTGTGGTAGGTGGAACCACCCGACTGAACGATGCTGGCAGAAGTTTGGCGTACCTTCTTATCACGCCAATAATGCTTATGAGGATGCCTATGATGTGGAAGAAACATCGCCTAGCTCCAGTGGAAAGACTGTTCATCTTAATGATGCAGATTATTCCCGCCTAATGCAGATCTTTCAGACTCCAGGGCCTACTACCACTAGTAATACTACAACTGCTGCTCTGGCCACTCCTTCAGGTATAATAGCCAACTCTGCTATCACTCCTACTCCAGCTTGGATTATTGATTCCGGCGCCTCTACTCATCTCACTGGAGAAGGTAGTTTGCTCACCTCTTCCATACCATCTACCTCTGTGAAGTCAGTTCGAGTCGCTAATGGGACTCAATCACAGATTACTACTGTCGGAACTATGGAATTCTCTTCCAAGCTCCGACTTTCGGGGGTTCACTGTGCTCCTGATTTTCCTCTTAGCGTGTTGTCAGTTCACAAGCTTTGTGTTGAGCTTCATTGTCGTGTGATATTTGATGAGTCTTGTTGTTATTTTCAGGACATTCGGACGAGGCAGATTTTTGGTGGGGGTCATGAGAAGAACGGCCTATATTACCTTGACATACCCTCAGACTCCAATTTTGTTGGTGTTGCATCTATCTCCGAAGATCCACTCCTATGGCATATGCGCCTTGGACATCCCTCTGCCAAGGCCATCTCCATGATGTTTCCTAAACTCTCTGCTCTGAAGCCCTTTCAGTGCGAGGCATGTGAGTTCGGGAAACACCATCGGACTTCGTTTCCTATTCGTACGGAGTCTCGTAGTACTGCTGCTTTTCATCTTGTTCACTGTGATGTTTGGGGACCTTGTCCGATCCGCACATTAAGTGGTCATCGCTACTTTATAGTTTTTGTTGATGATTATAGTCGATCTTCTTGGGTCTATCTAATAAAGGAGCGTTCGGAGATTAATCAAATTGTCCGAAATTTCTTTCAATATATTAAAACTTACTTTTCTAGCATTGTTAAGATCATTCGTACCGACAATGCTCTTGAGTTAACCCAACATGACTTGACCTCTTTCTTTGCATCCCAGGAAACTGTTCACCAAACATCATGTCCATATACCTCACAACAGAATGGTATAGCTGAGAGGAAACTCCGACACTTGCTAAATGTTGCCAGATCTCTTCTTAGTCAAATGAGTGTTCCTAAACAATACTGGGGAGATGTTATCCTTACTGCAGTGTATCTCATCAACCATGTTCCTTCATCAGTTCTCAAAGGGGCAACTCCATTTTCCTTACTTTATCCTACCGAGTCTCCTTTTCCTATACCTCTGCGAATTTTTGGTTGTATTGCTTTTGTCCATAACTTTCATGCAGCTGACAAATTATCCTCTCGTGCCATCAAATGCGTCTTTCTTGGGTACTCACGTACCCAGAAAGGCTATCGCTGCTATGATCCTGTTGGACGTCGATACTATGTATCTGCTGATGTCACCTTCTTTGAGCAAACAAGTTATTTCACACAGACTGTATGTGACATTCCTCTGGACCTCCCTCCTCCACCAATCGTCTATACTCGCCAGCGTACCTCTATACCTTCTACACCAGTGTCTGTACCTTTGCCTGTCCCTTTTATGCAGGATGATATGACCACTTCAAGTTCTCCCACCACTGATGTCCCGAATGTACCTGGGGAGCTTCCTATAGCTCTACGCAAGCAAAAAAGGAAATGTACGTATCACCCCATGTCACATTTTACTTCTACAGATGGTTTATCTAGTTGTGACAAGAGATTTGCAGATGCTCTTAATGCTATTACCATTCCAAAAGATCATTTCAGTGCAATGCAAGATCAAGGTTGGTGACATGCCATGGATGAGGAGATGGATGCACTTACCTCCCGGGGTACGTGAGATCTTGTGCCGTGTCCCCCGGGAGTTCGCCCTGTGGCTTGTCGATGGGTCTTCACGACCAAACAGTCGCCTGATGGTTCTATTGATAGGTTGAAAGCCAGACTTGTTGCCAAAGGTTTCACACAAACCTTTGGAGTTGATTATTTTGAGACCTTCTCGCCTGTTGCCAGAATGGGGTCGATACGTACCATTCTCTCTGTGGCTGCCAACAAGGCTTGGCCCATTTATCAACTTGATGTGAAGAACGCCTTTCTTTATGGTGATCTTGAGGAGGAGGTCTACATGATGCAACCGCCGGGGTATGTAGTCGAGGGGGAGCATGTATGTTGACTACGCAAGGCCATTTATGGCCTGAAGCAGAGCCCAAGGGCATGGTTTGACAGGCTCACTATGGAGATCAACATACTTGGTTTTCAGAGGACAACATCTGACTACTCTGTCTTTGTTAGACGACGGTCTACTGGCACGATCATCCTTGCTGTCTATGTTGATGATATGGTTATCATAGGAGATGATGTAGATGGTATTCAGGAGACCAAAGCCTTCCTCCAGAAGGTCTTTGTCACGAAAGATCTCGGCCAACTTCGTTATTTTCTTGGTATCGAAGTAATACGCACTACAGAGGGGCTCCATCTTTCACAGAGAAAGTATTGCCTCGATATTCTGACTGAGGCAGGACTTCTTGGATGCAAGCCATCTGGCATCCCTGCAGAAGTGAGAAAATATTCAGCATCTACTGATCCAACATTTGAGGATGCAACACGATACAGAAGCGTAGTGGGAAAATTACTCTATCTCACTGTTACTAGGCCGGACATATCATATGTTGTGAGCAGAGCCAGTCAATATATGGAGAAGCCTATTTACAGTCACTGGCAGGATGTTCTTTTGATCCTTCGATATTTGAAGGAATCTCCCGGACGTGGACTTTTCTATGGGGTGAATGGACACACTAATATCTCCGCCTATACAGATTCTGACTATGCTAGCTCTCCTGAGGACCGCCGATCCACTACAGGATACGCCATGTTTGTTGGGGATAATCTTGTCACTTGGCGAAGCAAGAAGCAGACAGTGGTATCCAGATCTAGTGCGGAAGCAGAATACAGGGCAATGGCTCAGGCCACATGTGAGATCACATGGCTTGTTTCTTTCCTAACAGAACTTGGCATGTCAGTCGCCACTCCTGTACCCTTATACTGCGACAACAAGTCTGCCACATACATCGCCACCAATCCAGTTTTCCATGAGCGGACAAAACACATTGAAGTTGATTGCCATTTTATTCGTGATGCGGTATGAGAAGGACGAATCAGCACTCCACACATCTGCACTGAACTTCAACTTGCAGACATCCTCACAAAGGCTCTTCCAAGGAAGCGTCTAATGTACTTAGTATCCAAGTTGGGCATGATCGACAGATATGCTCTAACTTGAGGGGGAGTGTTAGAATTATTATATTACAATTATATTTGTAACCTTTCGGGTTCCGTAACCCTTAGACCTTTCGGGTTCCGTAACCCTTGACCCTTCATGTTCCGTAACCTTTAACCCTTCGGGTTCTGTAACCCCTCAAGGGTATTCATGTATTTTTCCTCTTGTACTCTCTAGGGTTTTCTCTCTATATAAGAGACCCTAGCCCTATGGAATAGACATCCCATTCTGTCTATCTTCTCAACACATATGATTCTAGATTTGCTAATGACTCTTAATTAACACTAATCGTGATTAACTTTCACTAATCGTGATTTAACTTTCGCGGTTTACGCTTATCTTTTGCTAACTATTGATTAGTGTTGCTAATGATCATTAACGGTTTTCAATCCATCATTAGTTTCTTTAATCACGCTTAATTAGTCTTAATGACAGTCATTATGGGTTAATGACTTCTTAACCCTCCTTACTTCTCTTTCTTCCGAAAATCATAACAAATTGAAACGAAATCCGATTCACATGAAACAAATTCCATTGGTTTTCTCTTGACGAGCCAGATCTTATTATATAGGATCCAAGATATGCCAAGTTCAAGGCTTTACAATTATAACAACCTTAAAGAAAGTCTCGTCCTCGAGACTAGAAATGAAGGCATAACAACCTTAAAAAGGATTGAAACCATAACAACCTTAAAGAGAATGAACGCCATTTCATTTATAAAGAAGATATACAATACATAGTGTTATTACTCAAACAAGTAGGGGTATTTCTCTCTCATTTCCGCCTCAGGTTCCCATGTGGCTTATTCAAACTCTTGGTTCCGCCATAATATTTTAACTAGAGGCACCTCTTTGTTTCTCAACTTCTTGATATCCCTGTCAAGTATTTGCACAGGTAACTCTTGGTATGTCAAGTCTGGCTCAACATGTAAATCATCATAACTTATCTTATGCTCTGGATCCTTAACGTACTTTCTCAGATTTGATACATGAAAAACATCATGTATTACCGAAAGATGTGGAGGAAGCGTAAGTCTATAGGCAACTTTTCCAATCCGCTGAATAATTTCAAAGGGACCCACAAACCTAGGTGCTAACTTCCCATACACACCAAACCTTTGAATTCCCTTCATAGGTGATACTTTGAGAAATACAAAGTCACCTACCTCAAACTCAAGGTCTCTTCGCCTAGTATCACTATAGCTTTTCTGGCGACTTTGAGCAGTCAATAGTCTTTTTCGAGCAAGCTCTACAGCTTCCCGTGTCTCTTGCAATGTATCTGAATCATAAAGATTCTTTATCCCGACTTCTTGCCAACACAAAGGAGTAGTACACCTACGTCCATAAAGTGCTTCAAATGGTGCCATGCCAATACTTGTATGGTAGCTGTTATTGTATGTGAATTCTACAAGAGGTAAATATTTAATCCATGATCCCTTCCATTCTAAGGCACACGCTCGTAGCATATCCTCTAGTATCTGAATCGTATGTTCTGACTGACCATCTGTTTGTGGATGATATGTTGTACTCAAGCATAGTTGTGTACCTAAGGCTTTCATAAAGTTCTCCCAATAGTATAAGGTGAATCGTGAATTTCGATCAGAAACTACTTCCTTCGGAATACCTTGGAGGTGAATCACATGTGTAATATATAACTCAGCAAGCCGGTCTGGAGTGAAAGATAAGCTTATCGGAATAAAGTGCGCTACCTTTGTCAGACGATCTATTATAACCCAGATACTATCTTTACTACCAGTCGTCTGAAGTATGCCAGTAACGAAGTCCATGGAAATGCTTCCCATTTCCATTCATTTATAAGGAGGGGTTGCAATAATCCTGGTGGCTTTTGGTGTGAAACCTTTACCTGTTGTAAAGTGAAACATGAATTCACAAATTCAACAACATCTTTCTTCATTCCCGGCCACCAAAAGTATGAATGAAGATCCTTATACATCTTTGTAATTCCTAGATGAATAGATAATCTTGAGCAGTGCGCTTCACGTAAGATGTCTTTCCTTACTTCAGGTGTGTTTGGTACACAAACTCTATGATGGTTCTACAGTAACCCATCTTGTATCTGGAATCCCTCTATCTCATTCTTCTCAAGTTGTTGTCTTAAGTCTTTAAGGATTGGATCATCCTTCTGTCCTTTCTTTATTCTATCTCAGATCTCTGGTTTGTATTGGTGAGGAATAGTTATAGTATCGGCACTACTATCAAATGGTTTCCATTCACTTAACGTTTATAGTAAACCCCAGAAGTGGATAGCACTCACCAACCCAGGTGAATGAGTTCTTCTGCTAAGGGCATCTGCTACGATGTTCCCCTTACCAGGGGTGTAGGAGATAGTGCAATCATAGTCTTTCAACAACTCTAGACACAGTCTCTGTCTTATATTGAGTTCCTTCTGATCAAATAGATATTTCAAGCTTTTATGATCAGTGAAGATTTCAAAAGTAATACATAGAGGTAATGTCTCCATATCTTTAAAGCAAAAACTACAGCAGCTAATTCAAGGTCATGTATTGGGTAGTTCTTTTCATGTGTCCTGAGTTGTCGTGATGCATATGCAACTACCTTACCATGTTGCATAAGAACTGCCCCAAGTCCTTCTTTAGATGCATCAGTGTACACTGTAAACCCTTCACTCCCAGAGGGTAGAGTAAGGATGGGTGCAGACGTTAGTCATTCTTTCAGTGTTTGGAAACTAATTTCACATGCATCTGACCATATGAATGGAACTTCCTTCTGGGTCAACCTAGTCATTGGCAATGCTATTCGTGAAAAGTCCTTCACAAATCTTCTATAATATCCATCTAATCCCAGAAAAGATCGTATTTCTGTGATAGTCTTCGGGCGTTCCCAACTCATCACTGCACTAACCTTTGTAGGATCAACTGATATACCTTCCCCAGAAATAACATGGCCTAAGAAAGATACTTCATATAGCCAGAAGTCACATTTGCTATATTTAGCATACAGTTTATTCTTCCTTAGAGTTTCAAGTGCCTGCATAAGATGATGTTCATGCAGATACTTATCCTTGGAGTAAATAAGCACATCATCAATAAAGACTACTAAAAAGTGATCTAAGAACTCCTTGAATACTCTATTCATGAGATCCATGAAAGCTGCTGGGGCATTTGTCAGTCCAAAAGGCATAACTAAGAATTCATAATATCCATATCTAGTTCGAAAGACTGTCTTGAGGATATCTGCATCTTTTATCTTCAACTGATGGTATCCAGATCTTAAGTCAATCTTGGTATACACAGTCGAACCCTTTAATTGGTCAAAGAGATCATCTATCCTTGGCAGAGGATACTTGTTCTTTACGGTCTTCTTGTTTAGTTGTCTATAGTCAATGCACAACCGCATTGACCCATCCTTTTTCCTGACAAATAAGACAGGTGCTCCCCATGGTGAAGTACTAGGACGAACGAATCCTTTATCTAATAGTTCTTGCAACTGTGCCTTTAACTCTTGTAACTCAGCTGGTGCCATCCTATATGGAGAGATAGAGATATGTTGAGTATCAGGTATAAGAGAGATTTCAAATTCAATCTCTCTCTCAGGTGGTAATCCAGGTAGTTCCTCTGGAAATACATCAGGAAACTCATACTATAAGCACATCTTCTATCATTCTTTCTGACCCTGATGTAGTGGATACATAAGCTAAATATCCTTGGCACCCTTGTTCTAACAGTTGTTGAGCCTTTAAAGTAGATATGTACTTGACATCATCACTGGATGACTTTCCAATAAATTGGAACTCTATCGAATTAGGAATGTGAAAAGTTACTGTCTTCTGGAAACAATCAAGGCATGCATGATGCCTTTCTAGCCAATCCATCCCAAGATTGAGATCAAAGTCATCCATTTCAATAAGTAATAAGGAAACATGTAACGGATGTCCTGCTATCAGTACTACACAATCATCCAGGATTTATCGGATTATAAACACTTTTCCTCCTGGTCCCTTGATCAGATAGGATTTTTGTGCTTATATTGGTACCTTACCCAAAGTGGGTACTAACCGTTGAGCAATAAATGAATGTGAAGCACCAGAATCAAATAAGGCATGTACTGAAAAGTCATGAATAGTAACAATACCTCGTACGATTGTGCCTGAATTGTAGGCTTGTTCTTCAGTAATTGCATTGAGCTGACCATTAGGAATAGGCAAGCTAGAACCCGTAACGCTTTGTGGTGGCTGTTGTGTAGGAGATGTTCCTTGTGAGCCACGAACTCTACCATGTCTTCCTCCGCGTGTTGCTCTATTGCTCGGGGTGGATGTTATACTGTTAATCGAAGTTGGTTTAAACCCTGAACCTCTCAACTGCGGACAGTCTTTCCTAATGTGACCTTCTTGATGATAGTGATAACATGCATGTGTTCCTGTCTGAGCTGAAAACCCAATCACAGAGGTACTAGTTGCTGGTGCTGAGTTACGTGGGTATAGTGGAGGTCTAGAGAAACCCCCTCTTCCTGATAATTCCTGACCCAAGGTCTGTGGTGAGCTTATATTGGAACCGGCTGGATGATAGCGACGATCTCTATTGTTATAATGTGCCTTGCTTTTGCATGGTCCACCATTAAAGTGGAAACTTCTTCTTTGGCGGTTTTCATCCCTCTCCATCTCAATACGAGAGGCGATGTCCATTGCTTCATCTACGGTTGTAGCTCTGAAACCAGCAAGCTTTTCTCGTAGATCTCCCTGAAGACCGCTAACGAATTTGGTAAGACACTCTTGTGGTGAAGCTTCTAGAGCTGGTGAGTAACGTAGTAGCTCAATAAAGTGGATATGATAATCTCATATGGTCTTAGAACCCTGATTCAGAGAAGCCAACTCTCTCCTCTTTAATTCTTCCCAATGAGAGGGACAGAAGTGAGCTCGGAACCTCTCTTCAAAGATATCCCATGGAACAGGATCTGCTAATTTCTTGGAAATTGCTCTCCACCATCGTCGTGCGTAATCTGCTAGGGAGTAATCAACAAAGTGCACCCAGGTGTCAACTGGTGCATGGATTATCCTCAACATCCTAGTAACGTCATCGAGCCATAACTCAGCCTCGGCAGGTGTCTCTACACCTTTGAATCGAGGAATTTTTCCCTTCCGGTAATTATATAGTAATGTTTGGTGTCTAAGAAGGGCCTTCTCCATTGCTCCTTCAGTCGGGGTAGGAGAAGACTTAGTTGAAGGATGGTAACTAGATTCTTCCTCAGAAAGATGGACAGAACCTTCAATCCTAGCATCCACAGGCTTATATGCCTCGGGTCTCTCTACTTGTGCATTGAGCCTCTCCTCCAATGCTTGTTGCCTTTTCCCCATGTCTTGGAGCATTGCCATCATAGCCGCTAATTGTTTAGACACGTATTGGTCTTCCAAGATCCTGGGATGAGTCACGGTCAAAGGTCAGATCCTACATGTCTTAGCATGATGTACATAAGGGACAATGACTTGTGAATGGTACTGGAGTCATTTATTAAGATCAAAGGATCTTAATACAACCTTAGTTTTCTGAATACCGATCATAGTTTTTAATTACTAAATAAATTACTGGAGTAATCAAGCTCTGATACCAATCTGTCGCGACCCCAATTCCGGATCGTCGGATCCTCCCATAACCGGATCTGGTTACTTAGCAATAATTTATTCAGCAATCACAAATAACATTCATAAACATACTGCAAATAAAGTATATTCATAAGAAAGTATTTCAGCACTTTTCCATTCACAAAATAAAGTTCAGATGATACATTGTCCCACAATAACCATTTACATGTACATCAGCTTGAAAGGAAGATATACAAAAGATTACTAACTACCTTACAAAGTAAAGCTACTGTGGCTGGCTGGATGACTACTAAGGTCCTTGCGTTGTCTCACTGATACATGTTCGGTTTCCATTCATCATAGGATAAAAATTAGCGAATGCTAAGTAACGAATAAGGTAAAAGCAAACAAATGGGTAATTTTTCAAAACTTGTTATCACAAAAAGTTTCATTCCTTCCCACTAAATTAAGTCCTATTCCTTTCTATTCCACGTCAGGGATTATTCCAGGGAATTACCTCACCACTATAAGGACTCTGAAGTTGTGGACACTTCGGGATTTGGAGATTGTGTTAATCTTGGTAAGCTTATGTCACCGCACGACGCTTCAACCAATCCTCCAATACTACTCTGACAATTTTCTTTTATTTTATTAAACAGGGTCTCAAACCCTCAGCCCGGAAAACAAATTAGCACACCGTCCTCGAGGACTCGATTGCTTAAAACCTCAGACTAACATTTAATTATATAACCTAGCGGCTTTAAATACATATTATCGTGACCCAGCCACTATTAAACCACTCGTGCCTCCACATGGCACGACCACATCTTCCGTCGTTCAACCCAAAGATATTGGCTCCTGATACCACGCGATGCAAAACATTTATTTCATGCGCATTATTCATAACAGGGCAACCGTGTACCACCTGGGTAGGGAAACGCCAATACGGGTTCCTTCCGAAAAACCTACATATTACATGCCAGACATGTAGTTCTACTCCCAGTCATCCTTAATGTGACACATGATCCTTTTCATGATCCAACTCAAACCACATCAGTTCCCATGATGTAATTCTTTTGTTAAGTCTTCGATTTACATAATCAACAATACTTAGTATAGACTCACATATATATTATTCATATGCATATGTACTCGTATTTATGCCTATTTTAACTCCCAAATCATAACTTTCAAATCCATCGCATCGATTTGATGCTTAAACCTTATTTTAGTGGGAATCATAAAGTAACTGTTCATACTTTATCAAAAATAGCCAAAGTTAGGGTTCTTTATAACACAAAACATAAAATCAAGAATTTCAATAATCTCGTTTGAAAACCCAACAGCAAAAGGTAGGATTTTGTTACCTAATCGAGCTCTCTCTCGTGTATGCAAGGCTTTATCGTGTTTCATTTTTAGAAAGGATGTTTTAAGGCTCTTGAAAAGATCGAATTTCATTTTTGTATCAAAAACACTAAGAACGTGTCAAGAACACGAAGAATGAATGAAGAACACGAAGAACGCGAAGAACACGAAGAAAACGAAGAACGCGAAGAACATATTTTGTCTTGAAATTTCAGCAGAGTTTCCCCTTATATCAGAACATATTTCTCGGAAACTTTCGGCAGAGGTTTCCCCTTATATCGGGTCATATTTCAAAATAAATACGAAAAGAGTTTCCTCTATAAAATCAATCGTGAGGAAAACAACAACAAAACTGAAAGAATATAATCAAACAACAAGAGATGAAGAATCGGTAGACACCACGCATCTTAGGTGAGTGAATGTGTGACGAATCATATGGTTCACTGACGTGCATAGCCACCCGCACCTTAGTAGGGTATTACACAGATTTCTCCATCAAAATAATTGTAAAAGCATAATTGAAAGAATAGAAACATAAGCGATGGATAATCTGTAGACACCACGCATCTTAGATGAGTGAATGTGTGACGAATCACAGGGTTCACTAACGTACATAGCTGCCCGCACCTAAGTAGGGTGTTACACAGATTTCTCCTCGAACCACAACAAAAAACGATTCAGAAAGAAAGATGAATCAAGAACAAAGCTTGGAAGAAAAGAGGATGAATTGAAATCCTAGCTTATGAAACAAACTAAGAGAGGATCATACCTTTCTCCTCCTCGTTCTCCTGGCAGCGCTTCGCTAGTGCTCCTCCCTCGCCTCCCACTCCTCCTCCCGACCTCTCGACCCTAGTCCTTGGGGTGGTGGTGGTAGTGGAAGTCGTAGAGAATGAATGGGTAGGGGGTCTATTTATAGGATCCAGAAAACCACTAACCATGATTTAGACCTTAACCACAGTTTAGCAGCACATGGTTTTGGCTCATGGTTTTAGACAAAACCTATCCCAAACTTGGGGCTTAAGTTAGAACATTCCAGATGATTCTAGATTCACTAATGACGCTTAATTAACACTAATCGTGATTAACTTTCACTAATCATGATTTAACTTTCATGGGTTACGCTTATCTTTTGCTAACTATTGATCGGTGTTGCTAATGATCATTAGCGGTTTTCAATCCATCATTAGCTTCTTTAATCACGCTTAATTAGTCTTAATGATAGTCATTATGGGTTAATGACTTCTTAACCCTCCTTACTTCTTTTTCTTCCGAAAATCATAACAAATCGAAACGAAGTTTGATTCACACGAAACAAATTCCGTTGGTTTTCTCTTGACGAGCCGGATCTTATTATATAGGATCCGAGATATGCCAAGTTCAAGGCTTTACATGATCAGAGGCTCCTCCAAAGTGTAAGAGCTCCCTGGGAGTCGTGCGCACCCGCAGGTGGGCACGTGCAAGCCCAAGAAGGTATTCTGCGAGCTCCTGAGGTCGGGGAAGACGAGGTGCTCCAGGAACCTTCTTTTGCTCAAAAATGACCCCAAGGGTTCCTTTGCCTCTCCAGAACCTACAGAAAAATCAAGCACTACACAAGGGTGGTTCTGGGGGCTGATTGGTGTAGGTGGACGGTAGATAGGGTGTGGCGGACATGTCTTCGACGAGCGAAGGAGGTGAGACACAGATCTACAGATCCTTTAGGGATCGGGATGAAGTGTGAGGCATGGGCTGAAGAAGAAGCGATAGGGAAGAATTTGAGGTGGTCTGATGGGTCGAGAACAACCGGTTACGTTAAGACAAATGTTCACCGGAGCGGGGCTTCAACGAACTAGGAGTCATGGATTAAACACTAAAACAAGCAATTAAATCATAAAACAAATGCCTAGAATTAAACCTAGAACTAAAATTATGCTCGAAAACAAGGAAAAGATACCTCACTTGGCTGGAGCCAAGGAAGTTGACCTCGACGGTGGGGCTTCGCCGGAGGTGGGTGGAAGTCAACTCTGAGCCACGCCTGGCCTCGCTGCGATCAGCTGGAGAAGCCCCTATCACAGCCTTCGATCCGGAGCACAAAGAAGGTGGTCAAACATGGCCCAGAGCGATTCGAAAAATTGAAGGAGTTCGGAAGGATGCTTTTGTACATGTGATGGAACATGGGGAAGAACGAGGGAGCGGGCTCGAATCAGAGATGCTCTGATTGAAAAATCACCCCCGCGTGATTGAGTGAGGATCGAGGAAAAAATCACATTAGAAATACAACCAAAAGGATGCATAGATTCTTTGGGGAAAATCAAGAAGACAGGTCAAAACCTAGGTCTAACAACTCTAGGACCTCGGTTAGAGAGTTTACCGAGGTCAACTAGGGAGAAACCCGGTTGGTCAACGTGGACCAACCAGAAAAAATCAGACCTAAAATTATTTTAAATTCAAAATTAAATTATAAATGATTTTATTAATTTTAAGTTATAAAGTAAAAAAATGTTTATTATTTTTGTACTTTTATTTATTTTTTCGAGGGTATTAATTACAAGTTAATTGTTAGGGTTTTATTTATAGGTATATTTTCTATTTTGGATGTTTTATTTTTATTTTGCATTTTTAATTTTATTACTTTATTTTATTATAACTTATTTTTATATACATAAATATATTTTTATTTTATTTTTATGATATAGTCTATACACTTAAATAAATATAGGTGTATATTATATAGGTATATGTATAGATATTTCATCTATGTATCTGTATACTTATTTTATTTTAATGATTTATTTATAGTTTTATTCTATTCTAAATATGTACATATACTATAAATAATATTTAAAAAATTATAAAAATATAAAGTTATAAAAATAACAAAGAATCAATAAAATGCATATTTTATTCAGATATATGGTACAATAGGGGTCCAAAACATAACTTTCACACCTTAACTCCAAAAAATATGAAACCACCTTCATTAAATAGCTTATTAAAAGTTATATACAATCAAACTTCTTTTGATAATTTCGAGTTTTTATTTAGGTGATATGGGTATGAGAACTTGGGATTTTGGTTTCTTATTTAGAGTATAACTTGTAAACTGTATATTATTTTTGTATGAAATCAATTTTGTATTTTTATTTGTATTTTTATCTACAACCTTCATGTAAAAAGTTTCTTGATTCGAGTATAAATAATATAAAATAAAATAGGTGACAAAATGAATTATTGATGAATAAAGGAATGGAATTTTTGATGTATTATTGGCCCTTATCTCCCCCTACTTTATACTTTGTCGTCATCAAGATGCCTAGTTCTAGGGGTTTAGGGTCATAAAATACCTTTGGTATTTATTCTTTTTCTTTTCTTTTCTTCTCTTTATTCTACAATTTTAGCATTAAAAATAGTACTTTATACACAATAAATAGAATAAATAGTGAATGTTAATTTGTACAAAATAAGGTTATTTACATGCATTAGATAGAATTTTTATGGCCAAAATGATAGAATAAAGGTAATGAAATGAGGATTCATCACCCCTTATACTTTCCTTTTCTAGTCCCTAGCAAACACTTATGCAATAAGTGTAGAAAATAAAAAGAAAGAAAAGAAAAAGAAAGAAAGTGGATTGAAATTATTTCTCAAACTTGTCATCATAATATCAAAGTTTGGAGCTCAGGTCAGACCTTGGTTTGAAAATGTGTGTGGAACCTGATCGGGAACCAAATTTAAAACATAACAACCTTTGAGAGTCACAGAACTCGGTTCAAACCACATCAATAGCCATGTCAGAACCTGTCTACATCATATGCAAACCCCTATGACTATGAAGCTGAATTGTACGATGTAAGTGATAGTGGCTCTCCCCAACAATGGCTTCTCTGGCATAACAATCCAGTGATTCCCCAATCCATCAATTCTTTCCTCGAGGAGCGGGGTATTACCTTCTAAGTTCAAGTGCATCCAACTCAAGAGGAGGGGGTGAAGAAAAGAATGGACGATAGCCAGTGTAGCTACCTATCCTGGTATGCATGACCAGTGTAGTCAAGTCATCTAGCTGCAAGCTCACATGGTATGACTTTGAAGCTCAAGTTTGCTTATTGACCATACATATATATACACTCTAGCAAGCATTTTATTTTCAATCAGGCCTATCCACTTTTTTGGAGTTTTTTTAAATACTATATACAACAACATTTACATGAGGATTTTTTCCTCTTGATTCAGAAGACTATCCCTTATTATTGCAACCCACACTCTCATGTCTTTATATGTCGACGCTACTGATGAGCCGCAAAATCGGCCCTTTAATAATGTGTTTTTAGCACTTGGAATCATCATCGTAGTCGGGCCGATTTTGGTCATCAAAAGACCATCTCATTGATATAAGTCAAATAAGAATGCAATGGTCATAATTTTTTTACTTGGTAAGATACCAAGGTCGAACTCAGGGACACGAGCCTCTCTCGTATTAATCGGATTTCTATTTATTTAACTAAGTGTTGAGTTAAAGGCATATAGGTCTACTCATGCGAGAAGGCACAACAATGCATTAAAAATAAAGTAAACATGCATTTTTTATAAATTTTTATTATGCAAGAGATGCAATGAAAATACATCACAGATATGCCCTAAATCAAGATGATGAGCCAATTAAACCATAAGTTAATTTCAGATTAAATGGTATGACAAAATCTATTTGAACAAGGCAGAAGTTAAGAAGTTAGAGACACATGGCTATAGAATAATACATCAAAATTCATTGTGTCCAAAACAACAATTAGGCATGCCATTAGAAAGATCACCAAACCAGCTTTAAAATGAAACTGAAATCAACTCAATTGGACCTACGTAGCTCAAGATATGCATAAAGGAAAGCAAGGGGCATAACTGAAAGAAAACATGAAAAGATAACTACAAAAAGGTCCCTGGGAGGGACTAAAATGCAATAAAAATAAAACGTGAATCCTTCCCTGTAAATATACCAAATGCGCGGGGACCTTTTTGCAATATTGAAGAATTCCGTGGGCTCCTCTGCAAATTTCCCAGAGTAACACGTGCGATGCACGTGCTATCCAGGCTTGGAGATAGGCTCGACAGAGGTTCGGTGTAGCTTCGGCTAGGCTCGGCTGAGGCTCAGACTCGCTGCAGGCTCGGGGTAGGTTCGGACGTCCCAAGCCTGGAGGCTCGGAGGCTGAGGCTCGGTGAAGGCTCTGGCGTCGCCACGTGGCTGAATGTCGGCCCTTGGATCGTGATGATCCAAGGGTTACTGGTGAAAGCGCCCCTGGGCGACGTGGCTGCTTCTAAGCCATCAGATCTTCGAGGATCCGATGGCTCCTGGACCGACGACCAAGAGCTACGTGGTTGCACAAAGGCTGTTGGATCGAGACGATCCAACGGTTGCTGGATAAGATGTGTGTGGTCGGATCTGCGCCGTCAGATGAAGATCATCCGACGGCTCATGTTCCTTCGTCATCCTCCGCAGCTGGCGGCGCTTCTGGAGCTCCGGCAAATGAGCTCCAGCTCCGCCGCTCTTCCTTGGCCATGATGGAGCTCGCCCGATGCTCCTGAGATGTTGTCGATGAAGATGGAAGCTCGGGCAAGGTGTCAAGTATCTCAGCTCGGCCCATCAGAATGCTGATGATGAGAACGACGGTGCCGAAGTCGGGTCCGATGATCCTCCGACCATTGAAGGCTTTGGCTATCCTGCAATGTTAGTCTAATGGCCAAAGCGTAGGTATGTGAAGGTGAATGGAGTGGGAGCTATTAGGGCGGAGAACGCGGGAGCTCAGTGCTCCTCCGCCGTTGGTGGCGGAGGAGATGGGTCGAGGGTGGTCTGAGGTATGGAGGAAGGGAGAATATGATCGGAGGAGTGTGCGAGAAAGGGGGAGGTGCGGCAGAGCTAAATGAGTGAACAACAGAGGGCGAAATTGATTCACGAAGTCTAATTAAATAAGTAAAAGACGAAGAAAATGCAAATCAACGGAGAAGGAGACTTACCGACGATTGGGGCGGAGCGGAGCTTGGGGGCGGACTCCGATGTGGAGCCCTGGTCGTCGCTGAACTCCGGCAGCAACTCAGAGCAGCTCAAGCGGACGCGATGGCGCCGCGACGACGCCGATGACGGCGGCGGGTCTCACCGGGGAAGATAGTCGTCTTCGCTCGATCTCTCCGCCTCCCCCTGTCACAGGGAGGCGGAGGAGGGCTGGGCCACTCCCCTCGTAAAGGTGGACAAGGGCGAAATTGGGATATGGCGGTGTATTTGAAGTTTGGAGGTGGTGGTTCCAGTGATGGAGGTCGTGGTTTCGAGGGAGGTGTGGAGCGAGTGGAGATAGCTTCGTGGGTGGCGGTTGTGCTCGCGAGGGTCGTGGGTGATGAAGGAAGAGCGTGGGGCAGTTGGCGAAGTAAGCGGTAGTCGGGGGAGACGAGGGAAATAGGAAGGGCGAGGGAGGTTCGCGAGGTGGAAATCGTGGGCGAGTGGGCTGACCGAGGTAGACGATGACGATTAGTCGTTGGATCTGGAGATCCAACGGCTGATGGTTGAGTGTGATCGAGAGGATGGGATTTAATCGGGGACGGAGCGATCGAAGGGCTGTGGAGTATGCCACGTGTCATCATGAGGGAGCGGCACGAACGGACGGTGCAGATGGGAAAGATCTGCCGATCGAAAGGCTGATAATCAAAGCAGCAATTGCGGCTCAGATCAGAGGATCGAGGGCGTGATCGGAGGGTTCAGCAAGCGCCACGTGGCACGCTCTGGCGAGGGCGCTCATGTGCGGTGTAGATTGAAGGCGGGGAAGGATCAAACGGCTGAGAACATAAGTGCGCATGGAGAAGGACACAGCCATTGGATCAAGAGGTGATCCGACGGCCAAGGCTGCAGGCGGATAAGGCAAAGAGGGCGGGGCCACGTGGCTCACCCAGATTGGGCCACGTGGCTTAATCAGATTATTCATAACTTCCACTTGACATTTGAAGGCCTAGATGGACGAATTTGAGAAAACTCAAAACATGAAAGTTGTAGATCTTGACGAGATCTATAAGTTTTATGTTGGCCAAAACTGGAGATGAAGTCAAACAAAGGCCCGAAATATTTTTAAGGGTATTTTCAAGACTAAAAATACCACTGACTTTTGTTTTGCCATTTTTTGTGGTTTTTAATTTATTAGGGACTCTGATAATTACAGGATATAACTGGGTTTTATTGACACTCAGCATAAGCAAGGGGGTTAATTATGAGAAATTATGATGATGAAACTGAGTTTCATCACCCCCCTATACTTAAACTATGCTCGTCCTCGAGCATCGAAAAGAATGACTAAGTTGGATTAACCCCCTTGTGCATGTGAATACAGGATCCAACACGATCAAGTTGACTCGACTTTAGAGATCCAAAATTCTAGAGTTCATCCCAGCCTTAATCAAGAGGCATCCAATTCCTCTACTTCTCCAGACTCTCTCTGATGTACATATAAACTAAAGGGTATGTCATTTTAGTGTTGACTGTGATTCTGAGAGTAGAGTCAATTCGTCACCCAAAGTCTTGGTCTGAGAAAATCTTTTAAGGACCCAATCCTCAACACTAGGAAATAAATCCAATCTTGTGTTCGATCCACCGTCTCTTTAGTTGTCAGACTTAGAATGTCGATGGAAGGCCAGTAATGGAGGGCATGGGATTGTGTCATTTCTTCTCTCCCTCTCATTGGAACAAGGATTCACTCTAGTGCCTTTTTATGCAACACATTTTTTTGGTGTTGATCAGTGCGTCCGTCAAGAGAAGTTGGAGCCGTCTGCACTTGTTTTCCTAGGAGTACACCGGGGTGTGTCTCTTTTGAGTACCTATCGTACCTTCGACACCCAGACTTGTAGCATTTACGATGCAGAGCCCTTTTTTGGTGCAAGCCCGACTCCTGGTCCTAGTAGCGGTGGTCCAAGTGGACACTTTGAAAAGTTTGGGAGCGCTCGCCTTTGGTGGAAGCTCTTTGATATTTGACTTTGTGGAATGAGAGCTTTTCTTTGAATTTCATTGACTTGTATAATTTACGGCTAGCTCCACTGCTTTTACCAAGAGTTGGCGCACACTGATCAACATTTTTTATTTATTTCACACCCTGGCACTTAGGTCAATGTCAAGAGATTAATATAAGAACCAAGTTCTCATATTGGCTAATATTGCTGACACTCAGGTTTCATGAAACCTCCAAAGATTTTATCCCATCCTCTAGCATCATTAGATCAAATCCAAACTTGGCTTCCTCATCCCAATTCCTCGGGTGAAAAATCAACTCATATCATCAAAAACCGCAGTTGTGCATGTGATGCGCTGATCATATTCTTTATGTCTGAGACTAAGCATGAAATATAGCATGCAAATCTAGAAACCTAGGGGAATGTGGACGATTAAGTCTATGACCCTGATGGCTAAGGCTGGTTAACCGCAAATCTCAAAACCTCAAAAAAACTGTCTCCTTGATCATTTCAGATCCCGGGTGGAAGTGTAAGTGTCGAGGATTAATCCAACTTCTTCATTCAAAAACAAGACATTTTTTTATATTTCATTTTTTTGAACTTCAAGAGATATTAGAACTCCCTAAACTCAATTGAGCATCTGCAATTCAGCCAGTATGGATGTAAGTACAGGCCGAAGCCCGTTGCTTGAGGACGGGGCCTTGCGCGATGTCCTCTAAACCATCCAATCTGCTAAGGGCTAACCCTCACTGAATGCGGCTTACTTAATTGGGCTTAGTAGTCACTAACGGCTCCTAAAGGGTTTTGCGTTTTTTCTCATTTTTATGGATTTTAATAAAGGTTAAAACACGAGTTACACTCAACTTTCCTTGGAAAGAGAGGGCAATTTTTCAAAACCATGTCACACAAAATAAAAAGTTTTCAAAACATTTTCAGAAAATCATTTTCGAAAATATTTTTATAAAAATAGCGTAACATAATATCAAAAAGCCGTGAAATCATTTGAGTTCTCTTAGTCCAAAGAGTTTTACCTTAGCCAAAAAGTTTTAAATTTTTCAAATTTTTCAGATTATAGCTAAAGTAAGTATACGATAAATACGGTATACCCCCTATACTTAAACATTGCTATGTCCTCATAGCACTAGATGTTACAAGTACATAGGTCCATTTAAGTATAGCGAAATATACGGGAGCTAAGAGGGCTCCCCCTATACTTAGGTTAGAAATAACCTAAGTATAAAGTCAAGAAAAGAATAGTAGAGAAATCACATGGACTCGGGTCCCCCCTATACTTAGGCTGAGATTAGCCTAAGTATAACCCAAGGTGAACGAAGGAGAGGAATGGATCTACAAGTGAGCGGTTGAATCTTCGGAGATGAAATGGAGTGACTAAGGTTTTAGGGTGTGTATCGAAGCAAACATGGCTCAATCAATCAAGCAAACCCGTAGTTTCACCAACTCACTCATTAAATCAACCAAGGTTGGTTTATTATCTTGTCGGTTTTATTGGTGATAAAACATTAGATATTTACGCGAAGAAAATGTGAAGTGAAAATCAAGGCGTATGCGCGGGTGTTGCTCTCCCAAAACCAAAGTTTTACTCCATTTTATGTTTGACTTGCAATTAACAGTCCCAATTTTATTTTAGGTTATCACTGAATTATGGTTAGCACAAAGATCAAGAAATCATCGTCTACCGTTCATTCCATTTTCCATTAATCCTAGGTGATCAAGCTAGGAAATGAAAGCTAGGAAAAACATGTATTCGATAAAAACCGCGATCTAGGCTAAGCGAGAAATCATGCAGTGATTTGACGATAAATCCGTGAAAAACTGGGGCCATTTTGAAAACCAAATTCAACATGTATGCAAGTCGAAAAAGCCACACCTAATCATGCATCTAATAGCGGTGATTGATTTTCATTAATTTTAGCTAAGTGAGGCGAGATTATGTGCGTCTATAATTTAGTGTGTCCTACCTACGATCAAGCACATAAAAATATGAAAAATAAAATGAGCTCAGAGAGCCGCGTGCCTAGTCCTAGGTCGACACTCAAGTGGGGACGATCCCCACACAACCACATTCGTTCGATTACACTCGCGAGTCTTCAATCGAAGACCATTGTAAAAGACGAATTAATACAAGTCATGCAAAAATAAAATGCGAGACATTTTTTTCTTATTTGCTCCATGTATGTTTTGCGGCTCCTCGCAGCGGGAAGCGTCCTTCTCCTCGCCTCCTTGATCCATCAAGGGCCCTGCCATAAAAACAATGGTTAGATATCAAATAAAAAAGAAAAATTTTATATTGCAAAATATGTGATCATTTGACCTATAAAAAGGAACACTAAATTAAACAAACAGAAATCCAAAAAATGTAAGAAATGAGCCGTGTCCCCGACAACGGCGCCATTTGATGAGCCGCAAAATCGGCCCTTTAATAATATGTTTTTAGCACTTGGAATCATCATCGTAGTCGGGCCGATTTTGGTCATCAAAAGACCATCTCATTGATATAAGTCAAATAAGAATCCGATGGTCATAATTATTTTTACTTGGTAAGATACCAAGGTCGAACTCAGGGACACGAGCCTCTCTCGTATTAATCGGATTTCTATTTATTTAACTAAGTGTTGAGTTAAAGGCATATAGGTCTACTCATGCGAGAAGGCACAACAATGCATTAAAAATAAAGTAAACATGCATTTTTTATAAATTTTTATTATGCAAGAGATGCAATGAAAATACATCACAGATATGCCCTAAATCAAGATGATGAGCCAATTAAACCATAAGTTAATTTCAGATTAAATGGTATGACAGAATCTATTTGAACAAGGCAGAAGTTAAGAAGTTAGAGACACATGGCTATAGAATAATACATCAAAATTCATTGTGTCCAAAACAACAATTAGGCATGCCATTAGAAAGATCACCAAACCAGCTTTAAAATGAAACTGAAATCAACTCAATTGGACCTACGTAGCTCAAGATATGCATAAAGGAAAGCAAGGGGCATAACTGAAAGAAAACATGAAAAGATAACTACAAAAAGGTCCCTGAGAGGGACTAAAATGCAATAAAAATAAAATGCAAATCCTTCCCTGTAAATATACCAAATGCACGGGGACCTTTTTGCAATATTGAAGAATTCTGTGGGCTCCTCTACAAATTTCCCAGAGTAGCGCGTGCGATGCACATGCTTTCCAGGCTTGGAGACAGGCTCGGTAGAGGTTCGGTGTAGCTTCGGCTAGGCTCGGCTGAGGCTCGGACTCGCTGCAGGCTCGGGGTAGGTTCGGACGTCCCAAGCCTAGAGGCTCGGAGGCTGAGGCTCGGTGAAGGCTCTGGCGTCGCCACGTGGTTGAATGTCGGACCTTGGATCGTGATGATCCAAGGGTTACTGGTGAAAGCGCCCCTGGGCGACGTGGCTGCTTCTAAGCCATCAGATCTTCGAGGATCCGGTGGCTCCTGGATCGACGACCAAGAGCTACGTGGCTGCACAAAGGCCGCTGGATCGAGACGATCCAACGGTTGCTAGAGAAGACGTGCGTGGTCGGATCTGCGCCGTCAGATGAAGATCATCCGACGGCTCATGTCCTTCGTCATCCTCCGCAACTGGCGGCGCTTCTGGAGCTCCGGCGAAGGAGCTCCAGCTCCGCCGCTCTACCTTGGCCATGATGGAGCTCGCCCGATGCTCCTGAGATGTTGTCGATGAAGATGGAAGCTCGGGCAAGGTGTCAAGTATCTCAGCTCGGCCCATCGGAATGCTGATGATGAGAATGACGGTGCCGAAGTCGGGTCCGATGATCCTCCGGCCATTGAAGGCTTTGGCTATCCTGCAATGTTAGTCTAATGGTTGAAGCGTAGGGATGTGAAGGTGAATGGAGTGGGAGCTATTAGGGCGGAGAACGCGGGAGCTCAGTGCTCCTCCGCCGTGGGTGGTGGAGGAGATGGGTCGAGGGTGGTCTGAGGTATGGAGGAAGGGAGAATATGATCGGAGGAGTGTGCGAGAAAGGGGGAGGTGCGGCGGAGCTAAATGAGTGAACAACGGAGGGCGAAATTGATTCACGAAGTCTAATTAAATAAGTAAAAGATGAAGAAAATGCAAAGCAACGGAGAAGGAGACTTACCGGCGATTGGGGCGGAGCGGAGCTTGGGGGCGGATTCCGATGTGGAGCCCTGGTCGTCGCTGATGAACTCCGGCAGCAACTCGGAGCAGCTCGAGCGAACGCGATGGCACTGCGACGACGCCGGTGATGGCGGCGGGTCTCACCGGGGAAGACAGTCATCTTCGCTCGATCTCTCTGCCCCCCTATCACAGGGAGGTGGAGGAGGGCTGGGCCACTCCCCTCGTAAAGGTCGACAAGGGCGAAATTGGGAGATGGCGGTGTATTTGAAGTTTGGAGGTGGTGGTTCTAGTGATGGAGGTCGTGGTTTCGAGGGAGGTGTGGAGCGAGTGGAGATAGCTTCGTGGGTGGTGGTTGTGCTCGCGAGGGTCGTGGGTGATGGAGGAAGAGCGTGGGGCAGTTGGCGAAGTAAGCGATAGTCGGGGGAGACGAGGGAAATAGGAAGGGCGAGGGAGGTTCGCGAGGTGGAAATCGTGGCCGAGTGGGCTGACCGAGGTAGACGATGACGATTAGCCGTTGGATCTGGAGATCCAACGGCTGATGGTTGAGCGTGATCGAGAGGATGGGATTTAATCGGGGGGCGGAGCGATCGAAAGGCTGCGGAGTATGCTACGTGTCATCATGAGGGAGCGGCGCGAACGGACGGTGCAGATGGGAAAGAGATGCCGATTGAAAGGTTGATAATCAAAGCAGCAATTGCGGCTTAGATCAGAGGATCGAGGGCGTGATCGGAGGGTTCAGCAAGCGCCACGTGGCACGCTCTGGCGAGGGCGCTCATGTGCGGTGTAGATTGAAGGCGGGGAAGGATCAAACGGCTGAGAACATAAGTGCGCGTGGAGAAGGACACATCCATTGGATCAAGAGGTGATCCGACGGCCAAGGCTGCAGGCGGATAAGGCAAAGAGGGCGGGGCCACGTGGCTCACCCAGATTGGGCCACGTGGCCCAATCAGATTATTCATAACTTCCACTTGACGTTTGAAGGCCTAGATGGCCAAATTTGAGAAAACTCAAAACATGAAAGTTGTAGATCTTGACGAGATCTACAAGTTTCATGTTGGCCAAAACTGGAGATGAAGTCAAACAAAGGCCCGAAATATTTTTAAGGGTATTTTCAAGACTAAAAATACCACTGACTTTTGTTTTGCCATTTTTTTGTGGTTTTTAATTTATTAGGGACTCTGATAATTACAGGATACTAACTGGGTTTAATTGACACTCAGCATAAGCAAGGGGGTTAATTATCAGAAATTATGATGATGAAACTGAGTTTCATCGGCTACTGGATGGGTTGGGGTGCACTTCCCTCCCTAGATAAGGACGAATGTTTCCACTCGTGTGTATGTTATACTAGCAAATCCAATCCCCTCACCACTTCAACTGAGTTGAGCCAAGTGAAAGGTGCAAATGTCCAAGTTAGGCCAAGGTTGACAAGAGTCATGCGTGTGTCTCGAAAAGTTCTAGTTAGGCAGTTGAGGTGTCTTGATCCCAGCCCTGAGTCTCAAAGAATTAAGTCTGAATAGACTTGAAGTACCTCAAATCTACTTCCCATAAGGTTCTAGTGAAATTAGATGCCTTAAGTCCAACCAAGCTCCAATCTTCGACTTTACGTAAACTAGTTCAATTATCAATCTCAATCTAAAAAATGTGAATGCTATGCAAATATTATGTACAATGCAATGAAAAAATTTTTGTGATGCAATTTTCAAAGTTTTTAACTTTTTATGGATTTTTTTCAAAAATATTTTGCAAATATTTTTGGATTTTTTGGTTTTGTAAATGTTTTTGGGATTTTTCAAAACAAAAGTTTTTGGAATAAAAGATAGGTACAAATATTTGCACGGGGATGCATCTTATATTTACAAGAATTAGGGTTTTGAGAATTTACACAAGGGATATGTGATTATATATATATATATATCTAGTTAGTAACGAATTGTCTTGGTATGATGTATATATTCCTCAAACTTATTTAAAAATGATTTTATAAGCAATTTTTAAACTATAGTCCAAAGTAATTTTTGCTAATAATTTTTACAATCATTTACAAATATTTGAAAATCATTTTGCAAAGGTTCTTCAAACAGTATATATTGATTTTTTAAAATATTTTTGTAACCATTTTCAAAATCATTTGCAAATAGTTTTTCAAAAGATTTTATTTCTTACACAAAGAAAAGAAATTTTCAAACAAATTCTTTTTTCAAAGGTTGAAAATATTTAACAAAATATTTTCCAAATAGTTTTCAAAAGATTTTTCAAAAATATTTTCAAACTAATTTTCAAACATTTTGCAAAAAAAACTTGATTTATTAATCAGCATGTACAAAAAGAATTTTGAGGAATAATACACATCTTTTATTAAATGATTTAATGATTTTTATAGGTATATGAATATAGTACTTTATACAGTATTTTAGCCATAATTATTGAAAATACGAAAGTATGAGTTATGGCTAAACAATATACGACCTCATATACTTAGCTTGAGCTATGTCCTCATATATCAGAGAGGAAAAGTGAAGACATAACTCGTACTGAGTATAGACAAGTCTAAAGAATAACAAATAAGGAGTGAATGAATGAAATAGTGAGAAGTTGACCGTCAACCCTATTCTTAGGATCAACTAATCATAAGTATAGCAGACAGTACACAAGGCAGGGAGGGTCAAGGGTGGAAATGAACAGATCGTACTCAGACTGTCTCCCCCTATACTTCGACTGAGATAACTATAAGTATAGACAAGAAGAGGAGACAGTGGAGGAGTCCATAGAATGAAAGAACTCAGGGTGCACACCCCCTATACTTAGGGCAAAGTACATCCTAAGTATAAAAGCAGTAAAAAAGGGTGACACCTTTTCGGTAGAAAAAGGAAAATGAAAAAAAAAGATGAAAAGAAGAAAAGAAAAATGAAGATAAAAGCATGGATCGAAGAGAAAAGAGAAAATACGTGAAGAGAATGTGCGCATCACTCCCCCTATACTTAGAGTAAAAGAACCCTAGATATAGGCAACACCAAGAGTGATAAAATGGAATGAAGAAAGAACACTCGGCTCATCCACCTCCTACACTTAGGACAAAGTACGTCCTAAGCAAGGCAATACACAGAAATGGGGTGGATGAGCGAGACGGTGGATAGACGAGGTAAACGAAAGTGAATGTACAAAGAGGTGGATGTACAAAGAATCAAGAAGGTAGAAAGCGAACTTTCTTGCAAGATCTTTAAGGAATGTATCTGACACGGTGCAGGTCGATATCTGGGTCCTTAGATGACACGAACCGATCAAAGTCAACCTGATGAGGATCCTCAGCAGTATCAAAGCGGAAAGGCATGAACTGTCCAATAAAGGTAGTGTGGTTAGGTCCGGCTTTGGGTGTCTCAGCTAGGTCAAAGTGAAAAGGGACGAACTCATTGATGGAAGTAGTCAGGTCATGTTCGTCCTGTGAAGTCTCGCATATATCAAAGTGAAAAGGCCCGAACTAAGCAGTGGAAGTAGTAAGGTCAAGTCCATCCTGGTGAGTCTATCCTAAGTCAAAATAAAAAGGAACGAACTTACTTGTGGAAGTAGTAATTCATCCTCTAAGGTCTCAACTGGATCTCAATATCATCAAAAGGCCTGAATTTAATTATAAAGCAATCAAATCAAATTCGACCTCATTAGTCTCTACTAAGGCTGCCCTCCGCTCAAAGGTATCAATCGCGTAAATCCTGCGAATGTCATCAAGACAACACCGATCATAGGAAGAGGAAACTCCAAGGTCTATGCTTTTCGAGTCTTCCTCTTTGCGGAGAAATTCTCGGGTCTCATCATTGGTCATATAACAAATCTCTGTGATATCAACAGATAGGTCATAGGCATCGGGGTTGGCTAAGTCAGGTGTAGTCACATCAGGTACAGGTCTTTGGTCGGCAGTAGGTGCAATGATGACTACAACGCTCCCGTCATCAGGACAGAACGAATCTGTTATGATCCGTAATCAACAACGACTCTTGCAGAGGCGATAAAGGGTCATTCTAGGATGATTGGAGAGTGCTCCTCAGTGGAGGAGGTCTCCATGGGCAATATAACCTCTTGATAGATCCATCAACGAAGTGAACGATCATCTTGATTTTTTTGAGAGGTCCTAAGTGAAGAGACTATACCAACGAGAAGGGTATTATGCTAATTGAAGCACTGTCGTCAAGGAGAGTGTGCTCACATGAATTGTCAAAAATGGTGCATCTAATGAATAGTGCAACAGTGTTCCCTTTCCTAGAAGATATGCAGTGGGTAGTGGCGTGTGCAGTGGCCATGGTCAAGATATGATGCTCATATCTACTCCTTCACTTTCTCTTCTTGGTTTGAGGAGCAAATAAATGGTTCACGACCTAACGAAGTGGGGCATCGATGATCTCATGAATAACAGCCACCACTTCGGGTTCAGTCAATATTTTTTTAAATTTTTGGATCTCCTCCATACAAGGGAGGAGATCGGATTCAGCATATACACAAGGATGGCTAAGAGCAGTCTGTACAGTGGCATCCTTGGGGTCAAGGGTAGGAACTGGTGTGAGTGAGTGTGTGGTCAAATGATATGGCATGGGTGCCCTCTCCTCAGTCTGAATCAACATTGTGTCTCCCAAAGTCTTTTTGTATTTCTTAAAATTTCTCATTTTTTTTGTATTTTGGGTGATTACAAGCTCTCATAAGAATCCTCGAATGAACCCATATCATCAAATGGTGAAGCATCATGGTGGCTCTTATTTATGCTAGTGAGGTCATCAACCCTCTATCTCATATGCTCCATCATCTGGGTCAAGTGCTCAAGGGTTGACTCCAAGAGAGGTGACTCCAACAGGTGAGTCTTGGGTGAGTGGAACGGTGGGAAATGTGTGGGGGTGGTGGGTAAAAATCTAAGGTCTAATACTGTGGCTGAGGTAGATATGTACAAAAAGAAAAATCAGGAGCTAAGTCCTCCTAGAAAGGAGAGGTGAACCAGATGGAGGGTACGAGGGATCAGCAAAGTATGGATAAAATTCGCTCCATTCGACCATCTCTGAAATAAGAGATAATGATTGGGAGAACACGATAGTCAAATCATGAAATGCGATAAAAAAGGCGTAAATGCACAGAGAGGATCTAATATGCACACAATCAATCACAAACAAACACACAAGGCGAGAACTACACTGTAGCTGAGCAAACCACTCACGAAATCCCAATTAATCAATAATTAACCCGCAATATATATCAAGCAATGAAAAGAAAAATATGTGGAGTAAAAATTATTATAACTCTACAATGTATGTGTATAGGTGTAAGTACTGTAGAGGTCGAACACAGGGAGCAATCGAGAGAATGGTGCAAGTGAATGCAAAAATGTGTACTTCTTGTTGTCTATGTATTTTTGTGCTTTTTTTATTTTTATATATTTTTATTTTTTTATTTATTTTTAATTATTTTTAATTTATATTTTATATTTTTGTTTATATTTTTAAATTTTTTAATTTCCTTTTCTTTTTAAATAAGATATATGAGGATATATATACAATATCAGATAATATAGATGTTAATACAACTAAAAATAAAGAAATTATAGTATTAAATATTTTTGGGTTTCTAATAATTTTTTTACTATTTTATGATTTTTTAGATTTTTTTGTCTAACTTTTATGTATTTTTAAAGTCAAACATATCCCAAATCATTGTTTAATTAAATGGGACGAATTAATTTGGAAATTAGAAATAGCAAATAATGTCCAAAATTTTCGAAATCAATTTTAATAGAGAAATGATAATATAAAGAAAATTACAAAATTGAAAATGATATTTTTGGAATTTTTAGGATTTTTTAGATTTTTTATAATAGATTTTGGAGCTTTTTAATTTTTAAGAGTTTTCTTTTTCTTTTTTAGTGATTTTGTCTCAAAGTTTAAAATACTTAAATAAACAAAATAGATTTTTTGGGAATTTTTCAAAACCTTCTTATATTTTTAGGTATTTTATACTGTAAATAGGGGATATTGGTGCTCTTTTTTATTTTTATAAAATAGGAAGTCCTAAAATGCAAATATAAAAATATGCATGAAAGTGTGTGCAATTAGTCTATTTTTTGGTGATTTTTTAGCACAGATGATATATTTAATAAATAGAACAAACACCCAAAAATTACTGAACTGGCAGGGCTGTATATGTAATTAAAATAAAGCTTGAGGTCCTTTCTGTAAAATGTCCAAGACTATATATCTACAAGTGAATGTTTCTGGAATTAATCAAAATTACAAAAACTACAAGGAGTTATTTGCAAAATGTCACCTCACGTGTGACAACACGTGAGGTGACCTAGCAAGGACCAATAAGCAATTACAGTAAACTTCAAGGTCTAACTCATAATTCTACCAAAAGGTTTTAAACGTTACAATTAATTAACAAGACTAGATATTAAATACGAAAAAATGGGTTATTAAGTATGCAACTTACCCTCGTTGAGGTGTGATCCAACGGTGGCGAACTCACCACTTATCCTCGCATCAGCACCACCTCACCCGATGACGTTTTGCTGCAGACGGCCAGGATCAGATCCCATGAAGGAGATCAACGATGCTTCTCTTCTTCATCCGACAGCTACTGGACGTTTTGGTGCTCCTCTTTAATCAGACGGTCGAGACCTCCCCTGGAAGAACATGGAAGAACTCTGCCCGATCCGAGTTTCGATCGCTAGCAGTTCCCTCCTCTAGTGGGATCAAAGGCTCCTCCGAAACGCAAGAGCTCCCTGGGAGTCGTGCACACCAGCAAGTGGGCATAGGCAAGTCCAAGAAGGTTTCGGACGAGCTCCTGAGGTCGGGGAAGGCAAGGTGCTCCATGAACTTTCTTTTGCTAAAAAAACAAGCCTCAAGGGGGTCCTCAAGCTCTTTAGAACCTGTAGAAAAATCAAGCACAACACAAGGGTGGTTCTGGGGGCTTATTGGCGTAGGTGGATCGTAGATGGGGTGTGGTAGACGTGTCTCTAGTGAGCAGAGGAGGTAAGACACGGATCTCCAGATCCACTAGGGATCAGGATGAAGTAAGAGGCCTGGGGTGATGGAGAAGCGATAGGGAAGAATTTGAGGTGGTCTGATGGGTCGAGAACAAGTGATTACGTTGAGACAATGGTTCGCAGGAGCGAGGCTTCGGTAAACTACGAATCAGGGATTAGCACTACAACAAGCAATTAAATCATAAAACAAATGCCCTGAAACCTAGAACTAAAATTACGCTCGAAAATAAGGAAAAGATACCTCACTTGGCCTGAGCCAAGGAAGTTGACCTCGACAGTGGAGCTTCGTCGGAGGTGGGTGGAAGTAGACTCTAAGCCACGCCTGACCTCGCTGCGATCGGCTGGAGAAGCCCCTGTCACGGCCTTCAATCCAAAGCACAAAGAAGGTGGTCAAACATGGCCCTGACCGATTTGAATAATCAAAGGAGCTCAGGTGAATGCTTTTATACATGTGGTGGAATAGGGGGAAGAACAAGGGAGTGGTCTCGAAAAATCACCCCTGCATGATTGAGTGAGGATCGAGGAAAAAATCACAGATGAAATCCAACTAAAAGGATGCATAGATCCTTTCGGAAAAAAATCGAGAAGATGGGTCAAAATCTAAGTCTGACAACCCTAGGACCTCAGTCAGAGAGTTGACCAAGGTCAACAGGGGAGAAACCTGGTTGGTCTACGTGGACCAACCAGAAAAGATTAGACCTAAAATTATTTGTAAATTTGAAAATAAATAATAATGATTCTATTAATTTAAATTTATAAAATAACAAATGTTTATTAATTTTTAGTATTTTCATATTATTTTCATTTATTTTTCGAGGTTATTAATTACAAGTTAATTTTTAGGGTTTTATTTTTAGGTATATTTATCTATATTTTCGGGTATTTTATTTTTATTTTGTATTTTTGATTTTATTATTTTATTTTATTTTTTATATATTTATAAATTACTTTTATAGACATAAATATATTTTTATTTTATTTTCCTAATATAATATATACACTTAAATTAATATAGGTATGTGTTATATATGTATATGTATTTCATCTATGTATCTGCATACTATTTTATTTTAATGTTTTATATATGTTTTATTCTATTCTAAATATATACATATACTATAAATAATATGCAAAAAATTATAAAAAAATATAAAATTATAAAAAAAAAGTAAATAATAAATAAAATGAATATTTTATTCAGGTATATGGTACAATATAGGTCCAAAACCTAACTTTCACACCTTAACTCCAAAAAACATGAAACCACCTTCATTAAATAGCTTATTAAAAGTCATATCCAATTAAAGGTGATTTTGATACATGTTGAGTTGGGTCTGAGAACTTGCAATTTTGGATACTTATTTAGAGTATAGCTTGTACATTGTATATATTATTTTTATATAAAATCAATTTTGTATTTTTATTTGTATTTTTATATACAACTTTCATGTACAAAGTTTCTTGATTTGAGGTATAAATAATAGAAAATAAAATAGGTGCCAAACTTAAATTATCGATGAATAAAAGAATGGATTTTTTATGCATTATTGGCCCTTATCTCCCCCTACTTTATTCCTTATCGACCCAATCATCAAGATACCTAGGTCTCGAGGTTTAGGGTCATAAAATACCTTTGGTATTTTATTCTTTTTATGTTCTTTTCTTTATTCTTTAATTTTGGCATTAAAAACAATATTTTATATAAAATAAATGGAATAACTAGTGAATGTTAATTTGTACAAAATAAGTCTATTTACATGCATTAGCTAGGATTTTAGGGCGAAAATGATAGAATAAAGGTGATGAAATGGGGATTCATGACCAACATAGCCACATCTTCTTGTGAAGCTGACCAATGTAACCAAGTCTCCACTAAGACTTGCAGGTTCTCTGAAGCTGGACCATTGTGGTCTTTTTTTATTTGGTGTATCTTTGGCTTCTATTTGGTGGAAAGAATTGTTGCACTACATTGATCTTACTACATTGATCTTATTGTGCACCGACGAATATAGAATTTTTTCCACCCATCTTTTGGGGTCTTAGAAAAAACTTATGCTAGCAAACTATACCTCATCCGAAGGTTTATTTCATCCCACAGCTCTTGTCTTTAGACGTCCATGCCACTAGACTAGGTTGGGGTGCACTGGCTACCCAAGGTGATTGTGTATGTTTCCATTCGTGTGCATCTCTTGCCAGAGGATTCTACCCCTCACCACTTCATCTGTGTTGAGCTACGTGTAAGGTGCTTGTCCGAGTTAGGTCATTGTTTAAAAGAATCATGGGTGTGTATAAAATATTCTACTTAGACCAATTAAGATGACATGTGGGCATAGTCTTATGGACCTAAAGAATTAAGTCTCTATGACGTGAAAAGTCTCAACTCCAGTTTCTATAAGGTTCCTCTTAAATTAAGTTGATTAATGTCTTAACCAAGCTCCATTCTTCAGACTTTATTCTAGACTAGTTTAGGCATCAACATCATTTTGAAAAATAAAAAATGCAAATGCAAGGAAAACACAATTTTTTTAAGAAAAGAAAAAAATTAGGAGGTTTTTAGAGAACTTTTGCAATTTTTTTATTTTATCATTTTCAATTTTTAGGGAGTTTTTAATAGATTATTATACATTTTTATAAAAATTTACAAGGATTTTATACAAAAAACAATATACAAGATTATACATATTTTATACAAGATTTTACAAAAAGATTTTTTATTTACAGATTTTATATACATATTTTACAAGATGGCTTTTATCTTTGAAAGATTTTTTTATACAGATTTTATTAAAGAATTTTATATACAAGACTTGTTCAAAGGATTTTATTTGCAAAAGAAATTTATTTACATATTTTACAAGTGATTAAAAGGAATATTTACAAGGTTTTAATTACAATGATTTTAAAACAAGGTATACACATATTTGCATACAAGTTATTTATATACAATTTGAGAAAATGATTTTACAAACTATTTTACACAATATTTTACAAACACTTTACAAAACCTTTTAGAATAATTTACAAAAATATTTTACAAAACCTTTTACAAACTTTTACAAAAATTTTACAAAACAAAATCTACAAACATTTTTATAATATAAGTAATTGAGATACAATATAATTTACAAATATTTTATAAATAAAATAATTTTACAAATATTTTAGAAAAAATGTACAATTTTTTTTACAAATAAATATACAAAGAGTTTACAAACTATTTTACAAAAATATTTACAAAAAAAATTACAGAGAATTTTTAAAAAAAATACAAAATAATTTTATTCCATTTTTATTAGTCATATTATTAGACAAACAACGATACGAGCTATGGCTAAAGTATATATACAATATATATATATATATATATATGACACCCCCTATAGTTAGCTCAAACTATGTCCTCATAGTGAACTAGAAGCGACAAAGGAAGAATAACTCGTTCTAATTATAGAAAAGTGAAAAGAATCTTGGACTACAATGACTAAAAGAATAAAGAATAAAATGAATAGAAGTCTATGATCTCCTATACCTAGGATCAAATTATCCTAAGTATAGAAGATTGTACGATCGGGAAAAATCGAGGAAAAGAATGTACAGACTCAATGACTCGACTTATCGTCCTCTATATTTAGGGTAAAAGATCCCTAAGTATAGAAAAGAATATCAACCAGTTTAATGACAAGTGAGAGAACAAAATAAATAAAATGAAAAATAAACACGAACGAAATGAACAACATTACTCCCCCTATACTTAGGGTTAAGGATCCCTAAGTATAAGCAACAACGAGAGTGCTGAAATAGAATGAAAATAGAAGCATCTCAAGTCATTCACCTCCCTTATACCTAGGACAAAGTACATCCTAAGTGTAACACAATCACAGAAAAGAGATGAATGATAAAAACGGAAGAAAGAAAGAATAACACGAAAGGAATATATACAAGAGAGAAGAATGTACAATGCTCAAGAAGGAAGAGGCGTGATCTTCTTTTGCATCCATTGAATTATGGAGTCAATGAGATGTATATCGACATCAGGGTGGTCCTCAGATGTGCCCATGTCTGAATCCTTAAACCCTCGATCATAGTTGACATAATGAAAGTACTCAACAATTTTTTGTAAAAATCGAGCACAAACATAGCAGGTAGAAGTGAATCATCATTTCCCTCAGAAAAAACATATCCATAAACTATCATCATCTCATCAATGAACTCAAGAATTGCCGGTTCATCATCAACAACAATACACCCACCTGCAGTATGTGGTCTATAGAAAATTGTGCTTTCCTAGTTTTTCTTATGAGAAAGGAATTCTTGGGTCAAGATATCATTCAAAGATAAAGATTCTTGTCTGATCTCAGCTATAACATCACAGTCTTCTGTATCAAATGAATTAGGAACGCTCTCACCTGATGTGGCTTTTGCTTTCAGCCCAGAGATCGTCTCAACAATAACACTTCCACTGTGAGAGTAACAACGTTAGATAAATACCATGATGTGGCTTTTGCAATTTAGTGGCTTTATTCCCCAATCCGACTGGTAGTGGTGGTTGCAATCTCCTATTGCTCCTGAGAGTAACAACGTTAGATAAACATGAAAAATCACAAGCCATACCTACCTTGGGAGTATGAATCATGTGCTTGCTCCTTATTGCAGCGAAGAATATCGGGCTTGGTCAACTTCAAATCATCTAGTCTCTAATTTAGATCATCCATGTTCTTCATCAATTGAGCAAGTTGATCAAGTGTTGGGTTCATCGAAGGTGCGTCTGGGTGCTCAACAATTGGAGGTCGCCGAGACTGGTTTTGTGGAGGTTGTGGGTACCCTAAATATGCAAACCATGGCTAATATTGAAAATAAGGAGGAGGAGGAGGATGCAAATATTGTGCATGCTACTGCTGATAATAAGGCTAATATGTATAAGCATGCTACATTCGTTGATGTCCATGTCTCCAAGTTTGGAAGTGTGGTGGAGACAAATAATGAGGTTGTGGCTAATAGTGTTGGAACTTGTGTGATCTACCACCCTGAAACTGGTGAAATGGCCTCTGTCCGGCCAGAGAACCCAACTATCCCTGCCATGGTCGATGGGTCTAGTTGCACTCAGGTCCGCTTCATATACCATTCACTTCTTGGATGTGAGGTGGAGGTGGACACTACTGCTCAGAAAGGTATGGAATATCTTAATAATATGGCATAATGCATGCTAGAGGTGACTGCTGCAGGACTTGGTCCATATTGTACACGTAGTAGAAATGTTGAACTGTAGGGGGTACTCTAGTACTCTATTGCGTTGAAGGAGTGGAAGTAGTCTGCTCAGATGCAGAGGTATCGGAATCACCACTCGCACTCTGACACGAACTGATAGTACTGTCTAGAAGCTCCAGATGCTTCGTTATCTCGTCAATCTTGTCCAGCTGCTTCATCCTCTGCTTGATCACATGTAATTTCTCAAGCTCCTGTGATCTCTTTTCTATAACGTCTAATTTGGTTAGGTGATTCCCAATGATGGTAAGATCATAACTATCCACCCTTTCCACATCATGAGGTGTCTTCATGTTGACGGACTTGTGGGGTACAGAAGAAGGTAGTGAATGTTTCTAAAATGCACGGGAAGAAGATAGAGTTGTTGAGCTCTCCGTGATTTCCTCAAATATCTGCCATAGGAATTCTCAGAACTTAAACCCCTAAAGGAATTCTGCACTAAGCTCATCTTTAGTATATCATGATGGCGGTACTTATCCATCAAATCCTTGAAGCATTACCATGCCTCGTGAGTCGGCTCATGGGACATCTGGGAGAAGTTGGCAATATTGGACCACATTTGATTCAATCATCCTAGAGGGTAGTACTTGCTCAAGAATGCTGACCTCAACTCCTCCCAAGACGTGATAACCCTTCCTAAATGATTGATCCAATATAGTGCCTTATCCATAAGGCTGAAAGGTAAGGTTGTCATCTTCACTACCTCTAACGGGATGTTAGGGTAGTGCATCGTACCACATATGTAGTCAAACTACTGGAGGTGTATATATGGTTCTTCATTGATATGCCCGTTGAATATGAGGAGTAATGGTAAAATTTGGGGCTTCAACTCTATATGCCCACGAACCGCAGGTATCAAAATCCATGTAACCAAGTGTCTTGCACCTAGGTTATAGGCATCTCAAACTTTGAGCTTAGGCACCACTCTCTCTGTCTCGACTAAAGGATCTGCACGATGCTGCTACTCATCTCCCCCATTCCCAGCTCCTCTCATCTGCTTATCCTCCTCTCTCTCCTTCTCATTTCCTGTTCCTCAGCCCTAAGATCGTATCTCTCAATCCGGCCTAGATGTTAGCATGCTCATTCAATTGTGCTTGAATAGCCTGTATCGAAGCCAACATTGTGTTGTTGATCTCATGCTGCTCAGTCATCAATGCATTTCCCTTGGAAGCCATCGAGTCCTCAATGTTTGTCTCTGAAAATGTGCAAGACACTCGACCAGTCTTAAGAATTGATGGAGTCTCAAATGATAGTTTGATATTAGAGTCAATGTCAAACAAGGGATTTATTGGTGATAGAAATGGTGATGTATATAAAGAAGAATATTTGAGAAGAGAGTCATCTTGAATAAATGAAGATGACCGAACTAGAGTGTATAAAGATAAGCTCACGAAGTCCAAACAAAATATACTCCAATCCGACATCTTCGATGTCAAAAGGAAAGATGTAAGATCATTAATTCAAACAAGAAGAAGAAGTGAAGAAAAATGCATGAAGTGCATGGAGTGATATTTATTCTAAGAAAATAAACACAAACCAAATCCTCGATTCACCAACTGAACACAATGTGATGACCGTAAGAGTTCGATCTTATATCTTTTCAATTTTAATTTAGTGAATCACAAAGTTATTTAACAACAGACACACAGGGTAATGTCGAACTATCACCCAGTATACGTCCTCAAACCTCCCCAAATAATGGATCCATCTGAATGTGTCATCGGTTTATATCAGGCCCAAAGGGAGATAAGAGGCAGAGCACACCAAAGGATTTTCTACGATCGGAGGCAAGTGTTTGCAACTGTGACTGTGTACCAAAGAGTGATACACGGATGCTTAAGGCACAATTCTATAGATTTGAGCTTCATCCTTAAGGATACATTCTCACCCACTCTGTCCGGTGGTAAGTACCTGCAATAATGAGGGGTTACTCTCCCCAATACAATGATGAATTTTTACTTTTAGTTTTAAGATCGAGCTTTCTTAGTAGCCCCATATTATTTTGGTTGTCACTTTTTGAGTATTTTCAAATAAAATCCTAACGATTTTTTTCAATTCCATTTTTTTATCCTAAGAGTGAGAAAACAAGGAAGGAAGTCGAGATGAAATCAACGGTGCATGCAAAGTAGAAGATGTGTACCTGTCGCCAGCAATCTACATGCAAAATGATCCGGATATGAAAATAAAATCTAACCTAAATGAATGAAGGCGAGAACCTTCCTAGAAGAAACTTTTATTATCGGGAAGAACCTTTTTAGTTGATAAAGTCTAATCTATGCAACTAACTATAGGAATAGGAAAATTATTAAGGGGTTTAGTCCTATTATTTACCCAGCTCAACCAAGATAATAAAATCAAATGCTAAGGGCTCAAGCATAAAAAACTGCGTGAAACAAATAAAAATAAAAACAAAGAAAACAAAAATCGGTGAGGTCCCCCAAGTGCATCGACACTTGGTGAAACCGACCTTGCAATCATAATGGTTTAAAATGGCCTATTAGAAAATAGAAAAAGGGTAAATGCTAATAGAAATTATTACAAATTATTTACAAGAATAAATTAAATAAAATGACTAAAAATAAAACAAAAAAATAATATTCTCAAAAGCTATTATTCCCCTCCTCCTACTTCTCTAACTATTCTATCCTACCGATCGATGAAGACACTCCCGACCTCCATTTTTCTTGGGTGCGTCGATGCTCCTAAGAACTCCGCCCTTGCTCGTCAGTCCCTTACAGAAAAGAGGAAATAATAGATATGTCGGATACAATTTAGAAAAAGATAGAAAATAAAAAGAAACAGAAAAATGGAATAAAAATAAAAGACAAGTGAAATGCCAAAGAAAAACAAGCAAACAAGCAACTAAGAGCAGAAGAAGAAAAGAGACTTAACTACCCTTGTCGTGCCTCCCCGGCAATAATGCCATTTGATTAACTCAAAAATTCAATGGTGTTATTTAATAGCTAAAGTAAAGTGTCATTGTTTTCCTGTGAATTCCCAAATCAAACATAAAATATATTAATAGTGGAAACATATCAAGCAAAGATAGCTAAAAGAGAGAAGTCATATTTATTTTACTTGTATAGCCTGTAAAATCAAACTCAGGGAGGCTACAATAATCGAGGGTTACAGATTATTAAATATTAATAAATTCATTTTCTCTGTGTTTTCATGTTTTTTTATTTTTTATGGGTTTTATATTTTTATAATTTTTTATGTTTTCTGATTTTGAATTTTATTTTAATGATTTTTAGCTTTGCAATTTTTTATCTTCTTAATCTTTAAAACAAAAAATAAAGAAAATTGAATACAGAATAAACAAGCCTATTTTCGTATTTTTAGAAAAAGGTAAAATTAGATGATAGTTTCAATAAAAAATCTTTTTGTGTTTTCGACAATTTTTTACAATTTTTGTAATTTTTCCTGATATTTTTAGATTTTTTTTAAGATTTTAAAAACAATTAAAAACTAAAATCGAACAGAACAAAAAATAATCCACTATTATATATTTAAAATATCAAACCAAATAAAAAATACTAAAAATATAGGCAAACAGAAAGGAAATTGTGCAAGCTTTAAAATAATCTATTTTATGTATTTTTCTGATTTTTTAATGATTTAATAAGATTTTTTAGTTTTTTGTGCTTTTCAATTATAGGATTTTAATAAAGAATTTTCGTACCAAATTCGTATAGAATCATACAAGTCAAAATACAGAAGCACACATATTTTTGGAATTTTGAAAACAATTTTAAATTGTTTTTGATTTTTTTAATGCAAACAAGGCAATTTTTAGTGGTTTTTGAATTTCTAAAATTAACAAAACTAATTAATTTCGAAAACAAAAATCATGGATGATGAAAAGAATTAACAAAAGTTTATTGTAATTTTTAGGGAATCTTTCGAGTGAATTTGATATTTATTTAGAAAAGTTAAGGAAGCAAACAATTAGTATAGAAAATAAGGACCAAAGTGTAAGTATATTATTTCTAGGCACTGAATGAAGAACAAAATAAAGAAATATAAGGCTAAACAAGCAATTTACCCACAAAAGTCTCGTGCCAGTGCATGTGAGATGCATTAGACATGACTAAATTGGAAATAGTTTTAATTGAGGACTAATTAATAATAATCAACAATGATTTAATTATTGCAATTTCACCACAAATTACGTGATGACGCATGTGGCTTAGTTCAGACTGGACTATAATGTAAATATAAAAACTCACAATGACAATTAAACACTATTATTATTCACAAAACGACAAGCCAACAAGTATCCCAATAAGGAGTTATTTATAATTAAAAGAAAGAGCGGGGTTGAGAATGCAAAATTCATCATGGAGAGTGCAATGGTTCGGATTTAATCTGGAAGAGGTGTTCATGATTTGATGATGGAGATGCCCTATGGAAGAACATGCTTGAAGGACTGAGTTGACATACTTCGATCGGATAAAGCTCGACCGATATCCATCCAAACCTCCTCCTGATGGTCGCTAACGATGACTAATGGTCTCCCTGATCGATCTGATATGACTATGAGGCTGGGGTGTGGATCTGATGGACCTGGGACTTCATATGAGTTGTAGGGAAAACTTGAGCTCTAGATTCCAATTAGAGCTCCAAAAAAGGTCCTAAGCACCTATAGTTATTTAGTTGCTCATAGACGATGCTCTGACTGATATTATTAGCTCAAAATAAGGTCGTTGGTTGGATCTCTCTTCCCAAGCACTAATTCGTGCTCCCAACTATGGAGGAGAAGATCTATCATCGCACCTCTCTCTAGGAACCAACCTCGGGCAGAATAATGATGGAAAAACGAATCATAAATGGAAGATGGAGCTTTGAGGGGTTTTATAGGGACAAACTCCAGTAAAATTTGAAATAGTGAAGGGAATGTGAATCGAGGTCGTACGAGGTGAAATTTATTCTAGCAAAGTGATTAGTTATTCGAGTGAAAATTTGGTAAATGAATTAGGTGGAAATGGTTAATGGATCGATTAGGAAAAATAAAAAAAGAAAGACAGTCACGTGTTATTCAGGTTATTGGAATCAAGAGGGTCAGTTGACCTGGGTCAACAGTCTAGGGTTCAGCTAATCAAGGGGCTTTGACCCTCTAAATGACAAGGAGAAAATGACAAAATAATAAATAAATTAAAAGAAAATTGAGAAATAAATACTAAATGTTTTTAAATTAAAAAATTTGAAAATAAATAATGTTAATAAGTAAATAAACTTCTTTCTAGTGATTTTTTAAAAAATTAAATAAAAAGGTGAAAATAAATAAAAACATTTATTCATAGGTAAAAATAACCATATATACAAGAAATGAATTTTTAATAAATTATTTTTACAAATAATTATATAATTAATTAATTAATTAATTTGAAAAATTATTTAAGGATTTTAAACATATTTTTATAGTACTTTTATGAGTTAATGTATTAAGTTAAATAAATAAGGATAAATACAATATATGTATTTGATACCTATAATATAAATACATGATTTTTTTGGTTATTTGTGATTTTGTGATTTTTATTAGAAATTTATATAAATAAAATACAATATTTACAAAATATAAAAAATACATATGCAAATATATACAAGAAAATAAATAAATAAATAAATAATATAGAGCATGATATAAACAAATTGTACAATAGAACTCCAAAAAGCCACTTTTCACACCTTAACTCTGATTTTATGAAATGATTTTCATTTAAAGCTTATTTAATTTTAAACACAATAAAAGTGAGTTTAGTTTATTTTGAAATTTTGTGGAGAAGATATTGATATGGCAAGTTTAGCTTTTCATCTTTTTCAAAGTGTTGTTATTTTTAGTATGTAAAATCATTCTTTTTGCAATTATTTTTAATATTTACAACTTGTTTTTATGTACAAGTTTGAAGAAGAAAACATTTTTATTTAAGTTTATTTTGATGATAAATAAAATAGAAGAGGATTTATACATTGTATATATAGTGATGAATGCACAAGTGGACATTGATTTTCTTGATTATTACAGATACAAACCATATCTTCCCCTGCTTTATTTCTTGTCTATTAGGTCAAGTCTTGACCTAGTCTTGGGGTTAGGATCGCCCTGCATTTTTTCATATATATATATATAGTTTTTCTTTATTTTTCCTTTATTTCATTATTTATTTATTTAAAATAGTGATAAATATACAATATTTATAAAATAATAAGGATTATTAAAAGGAAAGAATTATTGATAATTACATGTGTTTTATAGTAGATTTTATGCTAAAATAAATGAATAAAGTTGATGAATTTATGATTCATCTGAGGCTCAAAGTGAGCAAGGGTCAAGAACAAATAAAATGAAAAAAATGGCACAAGTTTGTGCACTATATTTGAATTTAATCTAGATCCAAACGAATACCAAACAGTTGTGTGTTCACCAACTCAATACAAGTGAATCCGTAAAGGATCGTCTGTTTTTATCTTTTCAATTTTATTGTTGTTATTCAGGTAAATCTTGTAGCAAGTCCTTAGAGGCTAGCCCTATAGGAGAGTGAGTAATGCTAGAAAAGTATCTTGTACTTTCCACTTTCCTTGTAACATGTGATCTGCACTTTTTGAGGTCCTTGATATCGAGTGTGGGGAGCTACTCAGCCAAAGAATAAGAGAGAAAGTTGATAGTCGATAACACTACTTACCCAAAAAATGAGGTACTCGAATGCAAGACGATGAAATAGACAAACCTGTGAGGGTGTTGCCTATGCTCAATACTTCATACTAGGTCGGATGTTCTACATATGGCGAGAACGCCGTCATCGACATGGCCCTACTCACTTACGTACAATAGAAGCGCCAGTACTTCGCCTTACCCAGGTGATAATCGAGGTAGCGACAAATCAGTATTTTGGCTTTATTCCTTAAGGGTTGCACTTCTCTCTGTTTGAAGTGTGCCTGAAGACTATGTGGGCTTTATGAACCCAAAATAATGATGTCCGTTAAGGATTTTAATTAGGGTCGAAGTTTTATTAATCAGATTCCATGTTTAAATATTTGTTTTTTACTTTTTTGAGTATTTTTTAAAATATTTTGCCTAACATTTTTTTAGATTTTCTTTAAATTCTTAAGTGATACAAAATGGGGAGAGAAGAGGAAAAGCCGTGCAAGTGGACACAAGGACATAAATCTCACCCTTGTATCAAATGATCCGTGCTCAGATAGAAGAGTTATAGCGCTTCCCAGTTCTCTCTATGCAGGATGCTAGACAAGGAATTGAAATTTACACTATATGCAAATGCAAGCGGATGAAATTGCCCTTAGCATGGATTGTTATTATAGTGAAGAACTAACTTACTTTGAGCTAAGTCCAAATGTAAAATCTATAGGTACATGCAAATATTAGGAATTTGTACCTAATTTACTCGGCTAAGTAATTCCTAAAAAAATTCAAGGGCTCAATCATAGAAAATAAATAAACAAGGCAGAAAGCTCAAAATGTGGAAACCTAAGAAAAAAGTGAAAAAAAGGGAGAATTAGCGGGTAGAAAACGAAGAAAATGTGGAAAACAGATGAGTCCCCTAGGCAAACAATCACCCGAGCAATGCACCTCAGAGTGTGATAATGTCCAAGTGTCTTTGTACCTGTATTATTAAAAATAATAATGTAGGAAAATAAAAAGTCTCTCTCACAAAAAAGATAAAAAGCTACACTAAGCTCTCTCTCTCTCTCATTGTCTCTCTTCACTCTCTCTCCAACCAACCAATAGAGAAAAGGTTGATCTCCTCGCAATCGGGGTGCATCGACTTCCTAAGAAGTCGCCTTCGTCGTGTGGTCCCTCACAAGAAAATCAATAAAGAAGATGGTCAGGCATGGATAAAATAATTATTTAAGTAGAGAAATAAAAAGAAGAAAATAACTACAAGCTACATGTACAAGTGCCATATCAAATATGTTGCTCCCCGACAATGGTGCCATTTGATAGTTCGAGAGGAATGGGGATCCTAATGCTTGGTCTTGGAGAGCAGGCGGTGCCCGTCAAGTCGGGTCCGATAATCACTGTGTCAGTTGCTCTCGCAGTACTCGGATCCGAAACTGCTCAAATAAATCAACAATCAACTCACACTCTATGATAAATAAATGACAATGTGTGAGTCAAAATTTACTTTTATTTTAATGCTACAGAATATGTGTATAGTGAATGAGTGTAGAGTGTCATCCACAGAGAACAAATATGTAGATAAGGTATTTATTGCCTATAAATAAAAATAAACAACAAATGTTTTTGTGATATTTTTTGCTTTTTAAAATTTTGTGGGTTATAAAATATTTTTAAAGTTTAGGGATTCTAATTTTATATTTTTTGTGTTTAAATTTACAATTTTTACTTTCTTTTAAAAGATTTTCCGATTTGTAATTCCTTTTTCTTTTAATATATAATAAGTATTTGTATATATATCTATATATAATAAAATATATAACATCAGTAATATATAAGGTATATATAATCAAATATAAATATTTACAAAATACAAATAAGAACAACTCTTTTTATTTTTTAAAGGTTTTCAAATCTATTTAGGTTTTTATGATTAATAATTTATATAGAATATTATATTTATGAATATAGCTATATATAATAAAAACTTATAAAATAAAATGTTTTTGTGTTTTTATAATTTTATTCTACTTTTGTGAATTCTTTGTTGATTTTTACTAATTTTTATGTATTTTAAAAGTCGGAAAATACTCTGAAGCATAGCATTATTTAATAGGTCAAATTGTTTGGAGAATTAAAAATAGAAAACAAGTGAAAGTTTTCTCAAAACTATTCTTAATTTGTAGTATATAATATAGATAAAAATAAACAAAAGAAAATTATTTTTTGGATTTTATATAATGTTTGCAAATTTTCATTGGATTAGGGATTTTCTTTTGTATTTTTGTGATTTTTAGTCTAGAGTGAGATTATAGTCCGCAAAAAGAGGGAGGTCTAGTTTTTCATATATATGTTGTGTGTGTGTGTGCGTGTGTGGTTTGAGGCGTTTGGATCTCTTCTCTGCTTTGACTGAGACTAAGACTTGAGAATTCGACTAGAACTTCTAAGAAAGAAAATGGATGTCGAAACCTCGGGAACGAAATCAGCTTCTTCCTTCCAACCATGTATTATATGTATTTGTAGGAAATATTCTATAGTTGACATGAATTCCCCATCCCCATTCTCTTCTCTTTCTCTCCCTTCTTTCGGAACATCTGATAGCAGACCACGACTTCTCAAGTGACTCGCGGCACAAGATGTATCTCTTTCGTGGCTAAGAAAAGTCGAGACCTGCATTGGCAATGGGAAAAGCAATTCTTTGTCGAACTCTCTCTCTCTCTCTGGCCCCCTACTAAGAGGAATAGAACCAGTGCTCTTACCAGATTGACTCTCCAATAGAGATCAAGAAGGGAATTCTCTCTTTAGGTCGACTAGGTTAGGCCGAATTCATTTGGAATTATTAAAAGAGGTTTTTTTTTGTATTTTTATATCTTAATAAGGAATAAATCTACTCCTTTTGATTTTTATTAGATGGAAAAATGCATGCAAATGTTAAAGGAAAATAAGCGTAAATAAGCATCAAATGAAGCACTTTCAATAATTTTCTATAATTTTTAGAGCATGGGAGCTATGTAAATAAAAATAAGAAGAAACAAAATAAATGCAGTATGCTTACACGGGTATATTTGCAATAATAAATAAAGCTGAGGGTTTTAATGCAAATAACCCTAAAAGTTTAATAATTAATCACAAATTTCATAAACTAAATAGAAATAAGTAAACCCAGGTGGGTTTTCTTGCAAATTTCCCACCTCACGTGGACTGTCATGGGAGCTGTGTTGGCACTAGACCAAGTTGTAATTTATACAGACACAAGGGGTCCACTGTAATTTTTACCAACATATTTATACTTAACTTGGAAATTATAGGTCCAAATTATAAATGAAAAAGGTAGCGGGGATCTTTTATAAATTACCCCTTAACTCATGCAATCGGGTGGAGGAGGAAGTACCATGTGTATAACTTAAGATGATCATACGGTTCAAGCATCACACCGCTTCGCCTCAGATGGATGCCCAGGATTAGACCTGGAGAGTGGCTTCAATAAGACAATACCGGAGGGTCTTGGAAGAACACTAAGAACTCTGCCCCAGCTTGGTCGATCAATGAGATCTTCACGTTCTGGCCACTTCTTCCTTCACTGACGGCGGCTCCAGCTTCCTGGAGTGCCTGCACGTCTGCAGGTAGGCTCAAAAGGGTATGGGGTCCATTGTAGGGACCCTAAAGCTCTCTAGATTTGGATGCATGTTATGAACCTCAAGATGAGGCTTCCGGTGCTGCTGGAGATTCAGATTTGCACAAAAATGATCCACGGCATGAGGTGAAGGTCCTCAATCGGAAATAGAGGTTGATCGCACAAGGGAATGGTTGGGCGGAGGAGCTCTGGCGTGTGGTGATAAAGGAAGCTTGATTCACCATATCAGAGTAGAATCAGGGTTGATTTTGGGAGGCAAAAGATGAAGAAGATGATAAGGATCGAAATGGGGGTGAAATTGGGGCGGAACACTAGCTGGAAACAAGGTGATTTTGGCCTAGAGCTCAAGCCCCAAGTCAAAGAGGGATTTTGATTTTAACCTAAATTAACAACTAAATGCTAAAATTAAAGGGTCGAAATTAAACCTAGAACTAATTTTACCTAATAGGAAATTAGCCTCAATTTGGTACTAGGACCGAAGAGGCTGAACCGCCTGGACAAAGATCCGGCGATGGCTTGGATCAACCCTAAGACCAGCTCCTCCTCGCTATAGATCGAATGGGAGACTCTTGTCACCAGAGATGCACTTATAGCATGATTTAAGGGCGTAAGAAATACTCGAAGAGGGATCAAGATCAAAATGGAAGGAGGAATTGGATATTTATAGAAGTGGGTTTCAAAGAAAAAGGTGGAGAGTTTTCATGCGGGGAGATGGTGGTTGGTGGAAGGCATGGGATCGGCGAGGTAGAGGGACATGCAGAGATCAGAACGGTGAGGTGCTCGAGTTCTGAGGAGTTGAGGAGGAGGCATAAGAAAATGGAGAAGAGGGGGTAGGTGGAGTTCTGAAAAGGTCAGAGGGAAGGGGAAGGACAGTTGACCGGAGGTCAACTTTCCTTGAGCCATGGTTGGTCCTCGTGGACCAACTAGGAAAAAGGAATCTTAAAATCCTTTATAAAATAGATAGAAACTAATAAGTGAATTATTTAATTTTTGGTTAAAACGTAAAAATATTTGTAATTTTATGTACTATTTTATTCCAGTTTTTATTTATTTTTACAAGACCATTTATTATGCGTGAATATTTACTTGTAGGGTTATAGGTATAAATACTTATATTTAGTATATTTTATTTTTATTTTTATAATATATATTTTATTATTTTATATACATAATTTATATATTTATAAATTATTTAATTACATATTTAGATATTTTTATAGTAGTTTTTGAGTTTATTTATATACTTACATAATTATGTACATATATTATAGTTATATTATAGGTATATTTTACCTATATATTAAAATACATTGTTTATATTAACGAATTTTAATGATTTTATTATGAACATGTATTTTGAAAAATATTTACGAATTTATAAAAATATAAAAATGCTAAAAATAAAAAGAATAATATAATGAATATTTAATACAAGTATATTACACAATGAGGGCCCAAAAGCACATTTTGCAACTCCAAATTAAATGAAACCACCTTAATTTAATAGATAATTTAATTTTATGAACAACAAAAGTGGGTTTGGTATATTTTGGATCTGTATGGAAAATATATAAGTATGTAAAGTTTTCTTTACAGCTTTTTATTCGGTGTCTCTTGAGCACACTATGCATTATTTTTTAATGAAATAAAATTTTGTATTTTCCATTGTATTTTTATGGATACTTTTCATGTTGAGGGTTTATTGATTTTATGTATAAAAATAAGAATAATTAAATAGGCCCTAAACTCCTATAATTGATGAATAAAAATTAGGGTTTTTGAGTGTTGACTATACAATTTCGTTGCCCTATCTCCCCTACCTTGCTGACCAAGATATCATGATGACCTGGTTTCTGGGTTAGGGTCACTCAATGACTTTGACACCTCCTTCTTTTTCTTTTCTTTCTTTATTCTTTTCTTTTGGAATTAAATCAATGAATTTATATAATTTTGTATAGATAAGTTTATGTGAATTAGTGAGTGTTATTTTTCACAAATTAATGCTATATACATGCATTTAGCTAGGGATTTAAGGCCAAAATGAATGAATAAAGGTGATGAAATGGAGATTCATCATACACCTAGACTTGTATGACTATACGATGTAAAGCCCTTTTGGGTGCCAACGCAACTCATAGAAGCCTAAGATTTTGATCCAAGTGGAAACTTAAAAGGTTGGGAGCGCTCGCGACTGGGGGTATCTCTTTTGATTTTGACTTTGTATTGTAAGAGCTTTTCTTTTCATTTTTTTTTGTAGTTGGATAGCTCCAGTGCTTTTATCAAAATTTGGTACACAATGATCAATAGTTATATTAGTTTCATCACACCATGGCTCTTAGGTTTATATCAAAAGATCAGTACATGAACCGTGTTCTCCAGTACATGAACCATGTTCTCATACAGGCTAAGTTGCTGACACTCGGGTTTCATGAAGCCTTCTATTGAATTTATCCCATTCTGAGTATCATTAAATTGAGTCCAAACTCAAATCTCCCATTCTAGGTCATCAAGTGAAACCTCAACTCATCTCATTATATATGTTGTCGTGTATGTGAGGTGTTGATAATATTCTTTATGGTAGAGATTAAGTATGCAATATGGTATACATATCTTTCAATCTCAGGAAGTGCGTATTATTAAGTCTAAGACCCTAATGATTAATACATATTAACTCAGTTTTTGGACCTCATAAGCTATGTGTTATGAATCTCAATAAGCCTTGAGTGAATGTGAAAGTGTAAGGGAGACATCCAAATTATTAGTTAGTATTTTTGTGATTTTATTATATATATTTTTAATTTTTTTTAATTTTTTTAATTTTTGTATTTCAAAGAATTTGCAAAAATGTTTACAGAAGACAATATGTTATTGGGTCAAAATAAATTTTACCTTATTCAAAATAATTTGTAAAATATTTGTACAAACCATGTCAAATATATAAAAAGATTCTCCAAACATTTTACAAACAATTTCAAATCCTCATACCTATAGTCCATCATAATAATATACAATAGATGTGAAAGTATGAGCTATGCCTAAAGAATATATGTAAGATACACCCCCCCATACTTAACTTGTGTTATATCCTCATGGCACAAAGTGAAATGATAGACACAACTTGTACTAAGCATAAAGAAGACAGCCCATAAATGAAGTGAAAACCGGTACAAACCCCCATACTTTGGCTTTAAATAGCGTAAGTGGAGGACGTAAGTACGAGGAGACTGGGTATGAAATGAATAGAAATGGAACAACTCAGATAACTAGGGCTCATTCCCCCTATACTTAGGCTGAAAATAGTTTAAGTAAGAAGAATAAAATAAAGGACAGAGGGACCGAGAAGATTACTAAGGAAGACCTAAGGGAATGAACAAAAATAGGGTTTGGTTTCCCCCTATACCTAGGCTCTAAATAACCTACATATGGAGTAAAAAAAATCTTAGGCAAGCGAAACAAACCCTAAAAAGAATAAATCAAGTGTTACTGAAGAGAAGGGAAGAAGAATGTGAATCTACTAGCTATTGAATATATGTGATCTGAATCTTCAAGCTGCGGCTTCATGTTGAATATCTGAAGTGTCTTCACTACACTCACTTGGCAAGAAGTTAATCATATCATCTTGGACCAACTATTCTTTAGATTCTATAAAATGTTTCAACAACTGTCCATTGACCAGGAAAGAACGTGCACCATCTATGAGATCAGCTATCTCTACACTACTGTTACTATGCACTTCCTTAACTATATAGGGACCTCTCCACTTGGACTTTAGTTTCCCATGGAAAATATTTAACTTAACATTAAACAACCATTTCTTTTGTCACGGGATAGTTTTTGCATCTAATCTTGTCCTTGTAAATCAAACTATTGTCTTATGCTATGTTTCGAATTTTCACAAGTTCGTTGAGGTTCAAGTGACGACATAACTTCCTTAGGTGACAAATCAAGTTAACTTGTTTTCTTGCCCACCAGACTTGTGAATTAATTCAATGGGAAAATGTCATGGCTTGCCTTAAATCATCATAAAAAGGTTAAGCACCAAGTGGGGTCTTACATGCCGTCTTATAGGCCTATAGAACTTGGTCTAATATCTAGGACCAATTTTTCCTTTCGGGACAAACTAACTTCGGTAGAATATTTTTTACCTTTCTATTAGAAATCTCTGCCATGTTTTCCGACTGTGGATGGTAAGGAATAGTTACTCTATGCTCAAACTTGTAGTCCTTAGCTAAATATTTCATTTCATAGTTCACAAAGTAGCTACACCCATCTGAAATCAAAACCATATGAACTCTGAACCTAGCAATGATATGCTTCTTTACAAACTTACATACAGTCTTGCTATCTGCAGCTCGGGTTGGAAAAGCCTCCACCCTCCTTGATAAATAATCTACCTCCAACAAGATGTACTCAAAGACATGGTTGTTGGGAAAGGGACCCATAAAATCTATGACCCGTGCATCAAAAACATCATAGAAAATCACTGGCTTCATGGGAATCTCAACTCTATAGCCAACTGTCCCTCCCATCCTTTGAGATATCAGGAACGACTGTACAAAATCAATAACATCTCTAAACATAGTTAGTTGATATAATCCACATTAAATTTCCTTGTGTGTGGTTTCTTTGGTTTTCCTTGAGGGAAAACACATTCTTCAGACGTAATCTGGTTTTTCGAAGAAAAGGAATGGATCCTCTCAGTGGTATCTCCTCGAATCCGACTTCAATCGGTCAATACCATTCATATTCCAACCATGGGTAACCTGCTTGGAGACAAGATATTCACCATGTGGGCATACCATGAGAGTGAATCGATAACACAAATCAATTTGCCATGAAAACTCCAAAAGGGATAGGTGATCAACCACAACATTCTTTACTCAAACTTTACCTTATTCTCTAAATCAAACTCCTGGAGTAACAAATCCACCCACAGTCACATCCTTCTTTTCCATTAAATATCATATGACTATATGATCCGTATAAATTATCACCTTAGAGCCCAAAATATGTGACCTAAACTTCTCAAGGGCCCAAACTGCTGACAACATTTCCTTCTCAGTAATTATATAATTTTTCTATGCTTGATCTAATACTTTAACCGCATAGTGAATCACAAATGGAGTCCCTTCTCGCCTCTAACCTAACACAGCTCCTATGGTAAAATGGAAGAGACCAATCCAGAGCTTGTAAGATCGGTGAGTCACAAATCTTCTTTTTCAAGAGCTCAAAGGCCTCCAGACACTTGTGAGCTACAATGAACTCAGTGTCTTTTCCTAAGAGCTTGGTTAATGGGCGGGCAATCTTTGAAAAATCTCGAATGAGTCTTCTATAAATTCCAACACGCCCTAAGAATGACCTTACTGACTTTGCGTTGGTTGGTGGATCAAGTTTCTTAATCACATACACCTTGGCATGGTCAACCTTCGTTCCCTTTTTGGAGATGACGTGCCCCAACAGGATACCCTCCTTAACCATGAAATGACTTTTCCTCTAGGAGAGTCTAGATCAACCTAGAAACACCTTTGAAGAACTCGATCCAATTGCATTAAACATAAATCAAAGGAATCACCATGGACTGAGAAATCATCCATGAAGACCTTCAGGAAATCCCCCACCATCTCGATGAATACATCGATCATGCACCGATGAAACGTGCTTAGGGCATTGCAAAGCCTGAACAACATGCACCTGAGCGTGTAAGTGTCGAATGGACATGTAAAAGTAGTCTTTTCCTGGTCCTCAAGGGCGGTGGCTACCTGATTGTAGCCTAAGTACCCGTCAAGAAAACAGAAGAACTCCTTCCCTATTAGTCTCTCCAAAATATGATCTTTGAAAAGCAAGGGAAAGTGATCTTTCTTTGTCACAGAATTTATACGTTTGTAGTCAACACAGATGTGCCACGATGTGGGTACTCATGTCACGATCTCTACCCCTTCCTCATTGGTGACCATCTGAATGCTTGACTTCTTCGGGACTACATGAAGTGGAGTCACACATTTGGAGTCTGAGATGGGTTATACAAAACCTGCTCCACACCTTTTTTTCATTTTCCTTCTTAACCACTTCTTGTAGATTAGAGTTGAATCATCTATGAAATTCATGGGAAGGTCAGGCATTATCATCAACATAAAAGGGATGTGAACAAAGATCAGGGTTAATTCCCACGAGATCGGACATAGTCCAACCTATAACCTTGCAGTTATTTTCTAAGACTTCTAATAATCTAGATTCTTGTTCTACAGCCAGCTTAGAACTAATGATTACATGGAATCTATCATTGGGTACTACAAGAAAGGTGTACTTATGTTAAGGAGGGAGTAGTTTCAGCTTTGGAAAAGTGGTATCATCAATCAATCAGGTCAAATCGTCTATGAATCTGGTTCCATGATGCATGAAGGTGGAACTATCTCTGTTGTGCTTGCCACCAACTCTACTGTATTAGGAGTCAGATCACCAAAGACATATGGTAATTGGTCCAAAACCGTATCTGACTCATCATCTATACCCCTTGATTGTCCCAAGGAAGAAGGAACTAATATATCTGAAGGGATCTCTGAGTCATCAAGGGGATAGGGGGATGCATAACTCAAGAATTATGGCAACACCTCCCAGACTACATCGTAAACACCGTCCTCTCCAGATGAGAGGTTCTCGCTCAGTCCTGTTGGGTTCTATTTCCATATCCCAACTATGCTAACTACTTTTCAATCTACCTTTAAAGATGAAAAGAAATCTATGATGGACTTTGAGTTAGGTTGATGCCATTTCGATTGCTTCATTTTAAGTTCTACTTGCCTGCCTGGAGAATAGAACTTCATCATTCATGCCTGATAGTCGAATGAAGCTCCAGCAGTCCTAATGAAAGTCCGCCCAAGAATGATGCGTGAATCTGATGAATCTCCACTTCATCACCTTTATTCTTTCATTTTGGCCTTAAATCCCTAGCTAAATGCATGTAAATAGCATTAATTTGTATAAAATAACACTCATTATTTACCATTTAAATATTGTATAAATACAAGTATTTAATTTCAAAATAAAAGAACAAAAGAAATAAAAGAAAAAGAAAGGAAGTGTCAAAATACTGAATGACCCTAGATCTTGAGATCAAGGTAATATTGACTTGGTCGACAAGGAATAAAGTAGGGGAAGATAGGGCACCCAATTGTATAGAAAATACCTTTCAAAACCATAATTTAATTCATCAATAAATATCCATTTGTACCCTATTTTTTCATGTTATAGACATCAAATAATAAAACCATCAACATAAAACTCGTACAAAAAAATATAAAGGAAAATACAAAAATAATTTCAAAGAAAAATAATGCACAATGAGACTGGCACTTACACTGTATATCCTCCATACAAAATCAAAATTGACAAAACTCATCTTTATGGTTCATAAAATTTAATTATCTATCGAATGATGGTAGATTCATTCAAAATGGAGCACAGATGCAAAAGTTGGCTTTTGTGTCCCTATTGTATTGTGAACCTGCATATTTTATTCAATTTATTCATTCTATATATTTTTACTTTTCTTATATTTTTGTATACTTGTGGATATTATTGAAAACATATTAAAAATTTAAACTTAAAATAAAATAATCAAAATACATTAAAATAAATAATGTATTATAATATATAGATATATTATAGTTATAATATACACTCCTATTTATTTAAGTAAATGAATACAATAAGAAAAATAAAATAAAAATATGTAAATATGTATTTAAATATATTATAAATATATAAAATGTGTGTATATAATAATAAAATACAAAATAAAAATAAAATACCTCAAATACAAGTATTTATACCTACTTATATACATGTAAATATTAGCACATAATAAATAGTATTATAAAAATGAATAAAAATGCCCTAAAATGGTACATAAAATAAGAAACGTTTGTTATCTTTTGAATTAAAATTAATAAGATCATTTATTATTTCTAATCCATTTAGTAAGGGATTTATCTGATGGAATTTTCTGGTTGGTCCACGTGGACCTACCAGGGCCTTCCCTTTATTGACCCGACTGTCAACTGTACAACCCCCCTCTAACTTCTGTTAGAAGTCACGAGGACCCCCACCTTCTCCATTTTTCCCTTCATCCACTATGTCATTTCCCTCGAGCAGCATCCCGACCTGCACATCCCTCTTCCACACCCTAGATTTAGCCTCCACAAACTTCTCATCTTTTTCACTCAATTGCCCATTGAAATCCACCAAAATTTCATCTATAAATAACCCACAATTCCCCCAATTTGATTTTGATCCCTTTTCAACACTTTGTAACACCAAGCTTTACTTGCTTGAGGCTCTTGGTGACTTTAGGAGACTCATTGAAGCTTCAACAAGGAGAAGAAGCGGTCGGAAGGTGTGGTCCATGTGCCCCCGAGCTCTACTCCGACGATGCCTTGCTGCTCCTTGTTTCCTACAGTTATGAGTGGTTGTCTCTCACATTTTAGGTAGATCATTAATTCAACATCGCAGAGTATGTCTAAATTTCAGTAATTAGTCTGTAGGTTAGAGTAATTTCATAGATCTTTGTGTGTTGGACCTTCCTTCTCCAGCTCAAATTCATTGTGCATGCCTTGTTCTCAACCCGCCATTCCACCCTCATTTTAATTTCCTACATCTTCTCCGTCAAATCCCTCAACAAATAACCTGAATCCGCAAGATTCAGATCCGACAAGCTCCTTCCTCCACCCACCATTGGAGCTTCTCTGCCCCTTCGCTCCTAGTGCTCAACAGCTTCATCATATGGCAGAGGAAAAAGCCTTTGATCCTCTTAGCGATTTGGTGCCAGAGTTAATGCTTGAGAACGCGCTAGGAGTCAAAATCAAAGGAGGCATACCCCTCAAGGACATTGAGCTAGAAGGACTCCCAGATCCCCATCGATGGGACCTGAAGACTTTTGAAGACCTCCAGCACATGCGACGTGGCCTTAGGAAGGTGTAGGGCTTGTTGGCATCAAGAACGGATGCCGGAGTCACAAGCTAAGGCCGATCGAAGAACCACCATGAAAGATTAAAGGTGATGAAATGGATATTTATCAGTCCCTATTTGGTGAAAGAAGAGCACATCAACGACAATATTGAGATATCTGATCTCCAAGATGGTGCACGTTCTTTCTTAGTGAATGGCCATCTATTGAAGAACTTTGTTGACATCGATGAACAACTAGTCCGGGTTGAGCAGATTTTCTTCATGAGAATACATACGTTATTTCCATTCCAGATTACTCCACATGAAGCTGTAGTTAGAAGATTCATATCAGAGCAAATTCAATAGCTAGCAGATTCACACCTTCTTTCTCACTTATTGCTTTTGACTCTTGATTTCTTTCATTTTTAGGGTTTAGTTTCTCCCTTCTTTAGATTCTTACTCTATATTTAGGCTATTTAAAGCCTAGTATAGGGGGAACCTGATGATCATAAAAGTCATCAAGCTCCAATCTTGCCTTTCGTCTCAGGCGACGTTCCACTGGGCTGCCTTTCTGTCATTCGTCAGAGCATCCCTTAAGTACTAACATCCTCCTAAGCCTTTTTAGAGGTTTCATGATCTTTGGAGTTCACAGAGGAGTGCAGAGGAGGAGTACGATCTTCGTAGAAGCCCTGCCTTCCAAGGAGGAGAGGGAAGAATCTAGAGCTACAACTATCGTTAGATCTAATCTTCTCGATCAGATCCAAGGGTGGATACTATCCCCGAGCCAAGAACTGAAGCGTCATTTCAATCCTAAGGGTCAGAGTACCCGAACCTATGCTAATCCTCTAGGTGGTGCCACGTGCAACCCGGTTGTGCCAACCGAGCCTGCCCGGTCACGTGCAGCGCGTGATCTTGGAGAAATTACAGTTAAGCCCAAAAAATAAAAATTGTATATAAGTCCTATCATTTGGAAAGATTTCATAAATACCCAAGCGGGTTTCTGTATTTACATTTTATTTCAATTCAGACCTTATTGTAATAAAATAAATCATGTTTTCTTGCGATTATTCCCCCGCATTGTTGTATTAGATATTTGTGAACCATTTATCTATTTTTAATGAAATCAGTGTCATTGGAAAGCCTCATTTTGCGCTCATTAATTTAGTGCACTTTAATCTCGGATTTGATCTATTTATGATGCATTAAATTTATGGTAATTATTTTGTCTATTCAGCTTTAATATTCAGACTCTAGTTAAACACATATGTATAGCATTAATTTGTACGGAATTAATGAAATTTGATCGAATTTTATTTTGGACCTACGTTGATCAGCTTTAATTTTGTATCTAAATATGTATTTTGTATAGAATGGGTGTATTTTGATTAGCTTTTATTTTGATCTGATTTTAATCATGCTTTGTAGCTAAATATGTATGATGTTGATCATCTTTAACGAGTGTTATTCGGTACCTATGTATTTTGAAATTTGATCAGCTTTTATTTTGATCAAATTTTAGGGTAATTAATGAGATTGGACTTAGGTTGATTTGATCTCTTCTTGGCACTAATTTATCATTAATTAATTAATTAATTAATTTCACAAGTATTTATTTTATCAAATCAGGAGCATATTATTTGTTGTATGTCTTTGTGAATATATATTGCATTATTGTTTGTCATGAAAAATAATTGTATAAAAATATTTAAAAAATGCAAATAGTTTGTGTTGCTTTGCATTTTGCTTGACCTAGATCCTACAAATTGTTGAATTAAATAATTATTATCTAAATTTTGATTAGATAATTGCTTGTGTCCTTGTGTTCGACCCCGAACTTACCTAGGTATAAATTTAAGCCAAGTCCTCTTCATAAAGATATTTGACTTGGTTCTATTAATTGTTTATTGATCCATGCTACAATGACAGCATATTATTTTAACCGATTAACGATTCATCAGATGTTGAACCCTATTTATGTACATCTCGTTAGCATTCTTTAGTCATCTTCTCAATCCTTCTTTCATTTATTCTATTCCTTATATTTAGGTTATTTTCAGCCTAAGTATGGGGGGTTGAGACCCTGTTATCTTCCTAGTTCTACTTGTATTCTTTTGTAGCCAGTCTCTTCGCACTTCGGTCCTACACTTAGGTTATTTAAACCGTGAGTATTATAGGGGGTATATCGATTTTCACTTCTTTGGATTGTTCTTCCTATTTATGCTTAGTATGAGCTATGTCTTTCATTTCACTTTGTGCCTTGAGGTCATAGCACAAGCTAAGTATATGGGGGTGTGTGTATATTGCATATATATTTTATTCATAGCTCTTATTTTCACATACTTTGCATATTCTTATGGGGGGCATGGGTAGTTGGATATGAAAATGTTTGTAAAAATGGTTTGTAAAATGTTTGGAAATTTTTTTACATTTATTTGGCATGGTTTGTATAAATGTTTTACACATTATTTTGAAAAGGGTACAAATTATTTTGACACCATAACACATTATTTTCTATATATATGATAATATATTCATTGAAAAAATTAAAAAATAATCAATAATATATATAAATGAAAATAAAAAAATTCTTTACTAACAAATGGTTTTCCCCCTAACACTTTCGCTTTCACACAAGACTTGTGTATTTTATGATACTTGCTTGGTCATTAGGATCTATGACTTAAATACTTGAACTCCCTAGTTTGAAAGATATACATGTTATATTGCATGTGTAATCTCTTCCTTAAGAAGAATATGGCATGCCCAATTACATGAACAATGTGATGAATTGTGATTTCGCCTGAGGAATTAAGGTGAGAGGTTTGAGTTTGGACATGATCTTGTGATGCTCGAGGATGGGATAAGATTAATTATGGCTTCATGAATCTTGAGTGTCAGCACCTTAGCCAGTATGGGAACATGATTCTTGTACTATCTAGATATAAACCTAAGTGCCAACATGTGTAAAACCATTAAATTTGTTGATCAGTATGCGCTAATTTTGGTAAAAGTATTGGAGATAGCAAAAAAGAAAAAATGAAAACAGATGAAAAGAAGCTCATACACAACAAAGTTACATCAAAATGAGCTTACATCAATGGCGAGCTCTCCCAACCTTTTAAGTGTCGATTTGGACCAAAATATTAGGCTTTTAATGGTCGAGCTAGTATCAAAAAGGGTTATGCATCATATAGTGATACAAGTCTGGGTGTAGAAAAGTATGATAGATACTCAAGAAAGACACTCCGGTGCATTCCCATGAAAACAAGTACATATGACTTAGAATTCTCTTGATAGACACATTGATCAACACTAAATGTGTGTGTGTGTGTGCGTGCATGTGTGTGTGATAAGGAACTCGATAGATTCTTTATTCCTATATAAGGAGAAAATAATGACACAAACCTATATCCTCCAAAACTGGCCTTTCCATCTACACTTTTTAATCTGAGAACTACAGAGATCGCGGACTGAAGCAAGAGTAGATTTATTCCCTAGTGTTGAGAATTGGGTCATAAGGAAGATTTTTCAAACTGGAACCTCGGGTGAAGTCTTGACTCTATACCTGTGTATGTAGTCTACAAATAAAGTTATACCTCTTATATATATATATATATGCACATAGAGTCTGAAAAACGGGGAAGTTGAGTTTCTTTTGACCAAGACTGGGTTCAGATTAGAGTTTGAGAGTCACATTTAAAACTCATATCATAAATGTCAAGTCATATATTTCACATGCACAGTCAGGGATTCAACTATTTATTCATTCTTTATTTGCTCGAGGATAAGCAAAGTTTAAGTATATGGGGTGATAAATTCCAGATTTATCATCTTTATTTGTATTTATTATCCCTTCATCTTAAACATTTCGTTAAAAATAATTAACTATTGATTCAATGTAATAATTAACCTTCTGTAATTAATTAACATTAATTATATGTACATTAATAATTATTTTTATGCATATTATTTTATGTATTTCTATATTATTTAAAATTTAATAAAAATTACTTTAATTTTGTATATAATATATGTATATTATTCATAAATAAAAAATACAAAAAATAATAAAAGAAAAGAAAGTAAGTATTTTTAATTCTTTAAAAATACTTGCAAAGATAAATATGTATATTTTTTTACTTATTTATTTCAAGTTCTACAAACGATCAACTTTCATGTTGAACACTTTTTTTGATTTTAACTCTAACTGTTTTTTATTGATTTAATGTTGTTTTTCTTATTTTTGAATTATTTTAGTAGGCCATGTGGCTCAATCTCAATGAGCCACGTAGCTAGCCCTTTAGTTACACCCACACATCACCAGAGCCGTATGATCTTCTTGATCTAATGGCTATGATTCCATTCGGGCTACGTTGAGTATCATCCCTCTGATCTCCCAAGTCCACATGGCTCAATCTTAGTGAGCCACATAGCCGACCCTTTAGTTACACCCACGTGCCACCAGGGTTGTCTGATCTTCTTGATCAGATGGCTATGATTCCATCCAGGCACCTTTGAACCTCATCCCTCTGATCTCCTGATCAAAGCCATCCATCCACTGCTTCACTCTCAAATCAGGGCCATTTAATCTGTGATAAGATGGACAATAGCTCATCTTCCACCTTAAAAGCGATGAAACTATTCGTGCCTCACCAACTTCACCAATTTCTCCAGCCTTCTCCACGTGTCCTCCTCCCTCCATTTCACCACCAAACCTTAGATCTCACAACTGTCATCTTCGCCATCTATCTAACCTCTACCTTCGCACTTAGCTCCGACATGGAGCGGTGGTTGAAATCACCACCCCACAACTACCTAACATCCTCACTCCTCCATCAAAACCAAGATCTCCACTCCTCACGACCTCCAACCACCGAGTGAAACCTCTGAGCCTTATCCACCTCTAAGTGACAATTATTTGTGTTTTAGAGCACGATGTCCAAGTTATTTCACCGACGAGATCCAAGGTGATTATTGCCTTGTTGCAGCCATCATAGTGTACTGCTCAAGCTTCCATGCATGATGCCATGGTAAAGCTACGACCCTGGCGTTCTTGGGCCTCCAATCCCAGGCGCTTCCTTCACCCTTCATCTTCTTCTCCATTGCTCCAAGTATGCCTTGATTTCAATCCTTTCTGATTTTGCAAATTTAATTCACACATATCATAGTCATGTCACCTGAATGATTAGCATTCCATGCTCACTTCACATCCAGAATCTTCACGCTCTAGTCCACCATCACTTTGCATTCTCCAGATCATCCTTCACCTCGATCTATTTCCTTTTCTACAAGAAGAAGGATCCATTAAGAACTTCTATTCATTCGCCACCCTATGATCCTTTATTCAATCTATTTCACTTCCATGTACCTCATGTGCTTCAACTATTAATAGCCTAACAGTGCATGAGTCCCAAGAGCCTCAATGATCGGAGATGTGTTGGATCAATTTTGCGCTCAATCACCTCCAATAAGCACATTGTGATTCGGTGCTACAGGAGATTCACCATCATCCTCGCACCTTCAACTCCTTCAAATGAGTGTTCGGATCTGCTCTGACCATCAGCACAAGCTAAGGGTAGCGGAGGAGTAAGCAAGCGCTCATAGGAGCACTGCCCGAGCTCCGCCACCATCGGAGCAGAAGGAAGTTCACCAGAGAGTAGTAGCTATTGGATTAGAATTATAAATTCTAATCGAATGGTTGATATTCAATTTCCATGCCATCATTTCACATGTAAGCTCCAAAGTACCCGAATCTTACCTAAGCCACACAAACATGCCATGTAACCTGAGCCAACGAATGCCGGTCGAGCCGTCACAGCATGCATGTTATCCATGCGTAGTAGGATATTTGCTGAGAAGGCCCCTTTGGTTATATCATATCACAATAAGCCCCCACATCTGTTACATTTGCATTGTCACTCCATGCAGCTTTTCTACTTTGCATAGTACTCCTATTTGGACCTATGTGTAATAATTTGTGATAGTTTTATTATATTTTCTTTACAAAAGACCCTTGACTTGATGCATTAATATATTTAGAATCGTGTATTTAAATTAAATTTTTCTTATTAGAAAGATAATTTAATTCTCTTTAATTTGGAAAAGAATTCTCTATTCTAACTTATAAATTACATATTAAAATCTAGAGAACTTGTTGATGTATTACATATTGATTGGAACACCATTTCTTCACTATTAAACGGATTTTTGGTCACATTCAATCCTTGATTCTCTAGAGAGACTGAGAATGGAATTAAATAATTAATCTCGTGACTTCTTATCATTAAATTTTCATTAATTGCTTAATCATAATGAGATGAATTAGCAATTGGTTTATTCAGTCACTCTCTCTTGGTGCATTGATGTGTAATTGGAGCATAAATAAATTTGTTATTGATTAATTGATCTAATTGGATTAAATTAAGTTAGGAGCTTGTGTGTGTTTGTGCATTGTATCATTTTATGTGCATTAATCATCATTCTATTCATCTTAATAAAATTGCGTTGAAAATTAAATAAAAAGCATACATATCATTTTGCATTATCTTGACCTAGATCACTCATTATTTACTTAATTGAATATTTAGTACATAGGTTTAATTAATTAACTGTTCGTGTCCTAATGTTCAATCATGGACTTATCCATGATAAATTAAAATTGAATCGAGTTGCTCTTCGTAGAGATTCTACTCGATTTTGATAGATTGTTAAGCGTTTGTATTATAACAAGTTGATATTAACCTAGTTGTTAAGTGAATAATCAGTCTTGTGCAATTTATAAGATATATTAAGCTTCCAATCACTTGTGAATATCTTAGCTAAGCTACGAGTACTCCACTCTTATTCTTAAAAAAAATTGGATGAATTAAAAAGAGTGCTTATAGCTTTGCATTCATGATATCCAAATTCTTAAAGTACTTTCTCAACAAAGTGAGACTGAGAAACTACAATCTCATCAACTGACATTATCAGTTTGAGTCCCAAAATCACATCAGCAACACCCATGTCCTTCATCTCAGACTTCCTACGTATGAATGCTTTAGTCTTATTAATACTCCTCACATGTGATCCAAACAACATTATGTCATCAACATACAATAACAAGACAATACACTCATCACTGATTAATCGAGAAATCCAAGGATCGGTCTTATGGTCCCCCCAAGGGGGGACCGACAATCGTTGAAGTGACAGCTCACGAAGGCCTCAATTAAATCAACAATCAACCCACGAAAATTAATCAAGCAATGAAAATAAGGTGGATCAAAATTTATTATATAAATACTACAAACAAGTATGTATAGTGGACAACTATGGTAGGGTGTCGAACTCAAGGAACAAGGGGTGTCGCAGATATTATTTATCTCTAAATAATATAGGTGTGTGTATGTGTGTGTGTATGTGTGCACAATATCTACTCAATATTTTTATGGGGTTTTTAATAATTACATTTTTAATTTTACTTTTTCTTTTATATTATCTGATTTTTAATTTATTGTTCATTTTATAATACAATTAAGTGTATATATGTAATATGATGTAATATGTATAATCCAAGGAATATATATAATATATATAACTGAAAATACAAATAAAAATATTGCTTCTTATTTTTTAAAGGATTTAAAATATATTCAAGGTATTTATAATAATTAGTAATAATAGATATATATAATATTAGAGGAAAAGGATCCTACTCCATGGAGTATGTAATTACCTACTCCATTTTCATTTTTTCTATCTTTTTTATATTTTTGAAAAATACTTCCATGGATTTCCATAACTATATCCCTCTAATATTTCATTCAAATTTCATCAAAAATAGAGATTCATATGCCCTCCATCCAGAACAGGTGATTTTAACGGTCTTAGATTTGTTGTAATTTACCTGTTATGGATGGAGGACATAGGAGTCTCTGTTTCTGAAGAAATTTGAATGACATGTTAATAGGGATATAGTTATGGAAATCCATGGAAGCATTTTTCAAAAAAAATAAAAAAAGTTGAAAAAAAATGAAAATGGAGTAGGTAAGTTACCTACTCCATGGAGTAAGATCCCTTTCCTCATAATATTATATACGCATATATATAAGCTATATATGGCCTTCTATTTAAAATTATAGGTATATATAATCAAAATTTTCAAAACAAAATAATTATACATTTTTCAAATATTCATCTATTTTTGAGGATTTTTTTGCTAATTTTTGTATTTTTAAAATAAGAAATATTCCAAAATAGGGAATACTTAAATGAGACAAATTGTTTTGAGATTTAAAAATAGTAAATAGGTCCAAATTTTCTCAAACTATTTTTAGTAAATAGTAATATTTATATATAAAAATATGGGATAGAAATTAAATTTTTGGGGATTTTTGAAAATATTTATAGTTATTTTATTGTTAGCATATTTTTTGAGTTTCTTTTGATATTTTTTGTGATTTTTGATCTGTAGTGATAAAATAGGTTAATAAATGGCACATATTTTTTTGTAATTTTTAAAAGAGGTTTTATGATTGTTTTGTATTTTTTAAGTCAAGTTGGGAATAAAAGAGCTCCTTTTAGATTTTTAATAAATAGTAAATGCAAATTATGCTAAATAAACAACATAACATGAATAAGCAACCAATCAAGCATTTACACCTACTTTCACAAATTTTTTGGAGCATAGGAGCTATTTCTAGAAAATAGAGAAACACAAATAAAAATACAAGAACTAGTAGGGCTATTTTTTCTATTAAAATAAACTTCAAGGGGATAAACATAAAAAGACTATGACTTTTGAAGTTACATTTGATTTTTAAGTATTAAATTACAATACAGAAACTAAGGGGGTTATACATGCAAAATGTCCACTCACGTAGGGGACGTGAGGTGACCTGGCATATGACTAAAGTGTAATATCCAATAGATCTGGGGGCTCATACACAAAGTTTTAAATGCAATAAAATATTTACTAGACCTTTAATAAAATACAAAATGTGTGGAGTGGGTATCTGATATTTACCCTTACTTAACAGTTCATCCGGCGGCTGGAGGCGCTCTACGTGTCCCACTTAAGCTCGATCCAATGGCACGAAGGGGCGTCGACTCACTTCGCCTTGGACGACCCATATTAGATCTGGGCCACTCTAGTTGATCCTACAACATCTGGTCAGGTTGGAATAACACAAAAAAACTTCGTGCCTCCTTTGCTTCGATTGTTGAATGCTCTGTCCTCCGGCCATCATTCTCCCCGACGATGAGTGTTATTCCTTGGATGCTTTCCCAAGTGCAGCTGGTCTCTAATGAGACCCAAATGGCTCAATGGAGGATATGGGCTTCATTCTGTTCCAGGTGACCTGGAGGTGCTCCAGGTATGATCTTCAGCTCCAGATCGATCCCCAGTTCTGAAAACCTGCACCAAAAACTTCCTTAGCTCTAGAGGTACTAGCTTGACCATTGGATGAAGTTGTACAACAAAGGGAGGGTGGAAATGATGAGATTCTGACGAAGAGTGGTAGAGAGAGGCTCGATTCATCGAATCCCAAGGGATTCAGGTTGAACGGACGGAGGGAAATGATGGAGCATATGATAGGGAATCGAATGGGGAGGAAATCGAGCGGGGAGATGGTCGAATCATGAAAGATTTGTCCTGGAGCACAAGCTCTAGGTCAATTGGAGATTTTGAAGTTACTCCTAATAACAGGCTTAAAACAGAAAATAAAAGCAAGAATTGAAAAGAGGGCTTAAGGTTTCCCTAATTAGCTAAAGAGAAGGCCTCAACTTTGTCGGAGAGCCAAGGAAGCAGAACCAGACAGTGGTGCTTCGATGGCGATATTGGATCCTCCCTTCAGATGCTCCTCCTCGCTTCAAACTAAGGGATTATTATCCTATCACTAGCAATAATCCACTAAGATTGATCTGAGGGGCTAAGAACCGTTAAAAGAGGATAAAAAAGCAATCGGAGGTGGAGGAGCTTCTTTTATAGATGAAATGAGGAGCGAAGGTACGATTCAGATGCTACTCTGATCAATGAAGATTTGCAGTATCTCTGGCCTTGGCGTGAATTAAGGAGATCGAATCTCCACAATTTCCTAAGCACGCTAAGGAAGAGCATCATGAGCGTGAGAAGAAAAAGGGGAGGAAACCGGGGTCTAACATGTTCCACAGCTCAAGAAGGAGAGAGAGAGGCCAGTTGGCTGAGGTCAACTAGGGTTAGAATCTGATTGGTCCACGTGGACCAACTAGAAAAATCCGAGAGCAAAATGCTTTATTTATTAGATAAAAAAATAACAAATAATTTTATTAATTTTTCTGAAAATATTTGCAATTTTATATAGTTTTTAATGCTTGTTTTATTTATTTTTGAGGCTATTTATTATAGGTTAATATTTACGTGTATAAATATAGGTAAATATACATGTATATTGGTATTTTATTTTGAATTTGTATTGTATTTTTATTATTATATACAAGTATTTTGCTTATTTTTAATTTATTTAAATACACATTTATGTATTTTTTGTGTTTTTCTGAATTTATTTGTACACTTATTTAATTATGTACATATATATTAAAGATACATATATGTATACTTTATCTATATATTGAGATGTAGTATTTATTTTATTTTCTTTTTAGTTGCTTTATTTTATTTTAGTTATCTTCATATGTTTTAATTAATATTGACAAATTTATAAAAATAAAGTGAAAAATATAAAAATAAATATATTGAGTATAATATACAAGTAAAGTGCACAATGGGGGCCCAAAATTGAACTTTTGCATCTTGACTCCAAATTGAATGAAACCACCTTCATGAAATAGCTTATTTAAGTTTATGAAAAATAAAGGCGAGCTTGGTCAATTTTGATACAGTATGGAGAAGAAATAAGTCTACAAAGTTTTTATTTTAGCTTTTTATTTTGTGTGTCCTGGGTACACTGTGCATTATTTTTCAGTGAAATCAATTTTGCATTTTTCTTTGTATTTTTATCAATAATATTCACATTGAGGGTTTTTTATTTGAGGTGTAAAAATAAGAAAATAAATAGGTCCCAAAATGTATCTATTAATGAATTAAAAATTATGGTTTTTGTGTGATTTATGTACAATTTCTTTGCCCTATATGCCCCTACTTTATTCCTTGTCGACCATGTCATCATAATGATTGTGTCTCGGGGTCTAGGGTCATTCAGTACATTTGATATTTCATTTATTTTTCTTTTCTTCCTTTATTCTTTTATTTTGGAATTAAATACATTATTTATACAACATTTTATATAATATTCTATACAATGTATAGAGTTTTTTTTATAAAATTAAGGATATATACATGCATTTAACTAGGGTTTAAAGGCCAAAATGAAAGAATAAAGGTGATGAAATGAGGATTCGTCAATCACCTTTTCACCTTGGAGTAGATACACTTGTTGGATTCATGAACCTTAAAGCCACATGACAAAATAATTTTGTCAAAATTTCATGCCACTACTTTGGTGCTTGTTTCAATCTGTAAAGAGATTTAACAAGCTTGTAAACCTTTCCCTAATTCCCAGGATTTGCGAGCCCATCAGCTTGACCCATATAGATCTCCTCCTCAAGATCTCCATGCAAGAAGGCAGTCTTTGCATCCATCTGTTGGGTAGAGAGATCATATACAGATGCCAATGCTATAAGAATCCAGATTATGGTCATCCTAGTCACAAGGGAATAGGTATCAAAATAACTGATAACTTCCTTTTACCTGAAGCCCTTAATAATTAATCTGGCTTTATACTTTTCAATAGATCTGTCATGTATGAGGTTTCTCTTAAACGCCAATCTACACCTAATGGTAGAGCACCCTTTAAGTAAATCAACCAGTTTCCAAGTTTCATTAGCCATAATGGAATCCATCTCAGATTTGATGATCCTTCCATTATTTTGATTCAAATGAAGCCATGGCTTCCTTATAACTTGGTGGATCATCCTTGATCTAGTAGACAACAAAGTCATTACCCAAACCCTTGGCCATTCGTGGTCATTTACTCCTCCTTCGCTTAAATTCTTTTGAAAGATCATTGGGTTTAGGTTGAGTCTCAACCCCCACATTCATTGTCCTTTCCACTTGATCTGAAATATATCCTAATGTGTAGGCAAAATCATTGACCAAATTTTTAGGAATTCCAATCTTCATAGGGAATACTTCCTCTAAAAAGGTAGCATCATGGAGTTCAACAATGGTGTTGCTATCTATGTCTATTATCTCGGATCTAATTACTAAAAACCTATACCTATAGCTATTTTCCAAATAACATAAGAAGACCACATCAATAGTTTTAGGACCTAGCTTCTTTCTCTTATGTTCCAGAACTAACATCGTAGCGAGACAACCCCACACCTTCAAATACCTTAAGCTTGAGTTTTTATTTCTCCAAAATTCAAAAGGACACTTTTCCAAATGTTTTAGAGGACCCTATTTAGAATATGTCAAGTCATATTCAAGGCCTCTTCCCATATATAGATTGGAAGTTCAGAACTCTGTAGGAGAGCATTGATCACGTCAGTTGAAGTCTTATTTTTCCATTCTGCTATCCCATTTAATTGTGGTGAATATGTAGCAAAAACTCCATGAATTATACCAAACAATTTGCATTATTCATCAAATAAGTTAGAAGTATATTCACCTTATCTATATTACCTAAGGCATTTAAGCACCTTTCATGTGTGTATCTCAGCCTCTTTCTTAAAAATAATAAATTTCTCTAAGGCTTCATCCTTGATTTTCAATAGATACATACAGCAATATCTACTGCTATCATTTATAAAGGTGACAAAGTATTTCTTGTCTCTGATCAATACACCATTAAACTCACAGATATCCGTGTGCACTAGATCCAAGATCTCACTATCTCTAGAAATAGACTAAAAAGACTTCTTAGGTGTCTTAGATTGTACACAAATTTCACATTTTTGAGTTTGTCAACAGTGTATTTAGGGATAGTAGAAGAATAAGCCTTTGTTTTTTCTTATTGAGAAAGGGATCCCTAGGGTTAGGGTTACAACAGAATTTGACTAATATAACCCTAGGGTTTATGAATAGAGTTCTTCTCAACACTCCCTTTCAAGCTGGTGCATATATATATCATGCTCATCTTGTTACAACATTTATTGAAGGGATTTTTACCCGGCAGACCATATAAACTTTTTGAATTACCTCTACGACCTTTTGCACAACATAACTACCCCCATCGACCCTGTAAATTACCCTAAGAACCCTTGCGGGCTTCAAATAGATTAACCAGAGGGTTCATGGGGTAAGAGTTGGCAGTTTTACGGGGTTGAGGGGGGAATTAGGTTGTTTCAAAGGTCATGGAGGTAATTGGCAAAGTTTATAGGGTCTGCCGGGTAAAAATCCCTTTATTTAATTGTATGTGTGCAAGTGATTTGGTGAATATATCTGCTGTATGATTTGAGGAAGGTACGCTATGAGTATGAAGTAGCCCAGGTCTCTGGTATAATGGCAATCAATTTGCACATGTTTGGTGCGTTCATGGAACATAGGGTTGTTGGCTATGTGCATTGTTTCTTGGTTGTCACACCTGAGTTCCATTATATTGCTGGGAGTGATGTGAAGATCTGTAAGTATTGATCGGATCCATACTAGTTATGTTGCATCCTGAGCCATGGCTCGGTATTCGCTTTCAGTGCTTGAGCGAGAAACCACAGCTTGTTTCGTGCTTCTCCAAGTGATTAAATTTCCTGCAAGATATGTGCAGAACCTTGTTGTAGACTTTTTATCTATTAAGCTTCCTCCATAGTCTGCATATGAATATGCCATGAGGCCGAAGCTGTTGCCTTTGGTGAATAGTAGTCCTTCCCTGGAGATGATTTGATGTATCTTAGAACCATTATACATGCATCATAGTGAGCTGAAGTAGGGGAGTCCATGAACTGGCTTAGCTTTTCGACGGCAAGAGAGATATCTGGTCGGGTAATGGTAAGATATAATAACTTACCTACTAGACGTTTGTATCGACCACTATCTTCAACATCATCTGCCTCGTAGATGTGTCCCTTAGGATCCATGGGTATCTGAGCCAGCTTGGATCCTAGCATCCTGATTTCTTGGAGTAGGCCAGTAACGTACTTTAGTTGAGACATGACTATCCCTCGCTTGGATCCTGCTATTTCAATCCCTAGAAAATATCTTAGAGGCCAAGTCCTTGATCACAAATTGTTCTGCTAGTTGTTTCTTCACTTCTACAATACCATCATGGTCATCTCCTATGACAATAATGTCATCCGCATATACTAGCATAGCCACGGTTCATTTCCATTCTTCTGTATGAATAAAGAATGATCTGTTGAAGATCGGATGAGCCCAAGATTCTCCAATACTTCTCATAATTTTTGAAACCACGCACGAGGGCTCTGTTTGAGGCCATATATGGCTTTTCATAGTATACAAACCTTCTGACACTCCCCTTGAACCTCAAACCCAAGTGGTTGTTGCATATACACAATTTCTTGGAGGTCGCCAAAGGAATATGTTTTTCACATCTAGTTGATGCAAGGACCAATCAAGTTGTACTGCTACTGTAATGAGAATCCTTATGGTGGCGAACAACTGGCGAGAAGGTGTCAAAGAAATCAACACCATAAGTCTGTGTACACCCTTTTTCTACAAGTTGGGCTTTGTAGCGAGAAACAGACCCATCTAGATTACACTTCACCGTGAAGACCCATTTGGACCCAACAATCCTATTATATCCTAGTGGATTGATGAATCCATGATTCTCATTCTTTATTCTTTTATTTTAGCCATATCTTTTTGCAAAAATATCTGTAAATATGTATAAATCTAATAAATTACCATTGTACGTGATATTGTTAATATTGTATAATTAACACATTTTTCAAAAAAAAAAGAATAAAGAGGAAAAGAAAAAGGAAAGAAGGATGTAATTATGTAATAAGTACAGACTGACCCAATCCCCGAGAGAAGGCCAATTATTGACATGATCGACAAGGAATAAAGTAGGGGGAGATAGGGCCTTTGTACATTAATCAATATGCATTCTATGTATATATCATTCTTATATTTTATTCATAAAAAAAAGACTTCAACATAAATTATTTGTCAATAAAACTTGTAAATAAACATGTTTTATAAATAATTAAAATAGTTGCAACATGATTTGATGTACAAATAATACCACTCATAAAAGGCCACAAAACAAGAACTTAAAAGATCAATTCCGGCTCCATATGAACTAAAATTCTTCCAAAATCACTTTATTGGACTCTAAATTAAATTATCTTTAAAATGAGGATGGTTTCATAAAATTTTGGAGTAGTGGTGTAGACGTTAGCTTTTTGGGTGCATTGTATAGCCACATATTACATATACTTGTAGATATCTATATTTAATTATTTTATACATAATTTGTGCATAATGTATTTTTAAATATTTTTATATACTCCTAATAATATCATACAAATAAAATAAAAATCATAAAAACATAAAATAAATTAAAAATAAAATAAAAAATTCATTGTATACCAGCCACACTTGTATATATTGTATATAATGACTATTTAATAACACTTATATTTAATTTATAAAAATCAAATAAAAATTCGTTTATATTCTTTAAATTATTCTATAAATATATAAAATATAAAATAAAGGATATATATGTAAAAAATAATAAAATATAAATAAAAGAATAAAATATATAGGTATACTATACATGTACATAATGCACTATATTAAAAATACTGTATTACATGAATTCATAAAAATAATTAAAATCACATATAAAAAGCTTGAAAATAACAAACATTTTTATTTTATTCATTTTTTAAACCATTTACTATTTTTATTAATTTTGTAAATCCTTGAATACCGATTGGTCAACCCGGGTTCGTTGACCCGGGTCAACCTCCCCACCTCAAGACCCGATCCGGGTATCTTGTCGTAGGACCTGATTTCTTACCATTCTCCAGCTCAAGTCCGGCCATCTTTTCCCTCGATTTTTGTGCACAATTCTTCTCCTAAGATCCATGATCTTCATGGATCTCTAGGTAGAGCCGGATCCTCCTAGAGTTTCACACACACCCCTGATCCTTCTAAACCATGGAAATGCCCTATAAGTATGCTCCTCCACCTCCATTGCTCCTCAGCTCGTCCCTCGTGCCTCCTTTCCTCCTCTTGCATCTTTAGGATCGTGACAAGATTCTAGAGGAGATCTTGGAAGCTTGATTTGGTGTTGGATTGGACGGTGCTCATCTTGTGGCCGGAGCTTTGCCACGGCCAGCCTCTTCTACTTTTCGCCATAGAATCGAGGCTACGACCCCGCCTCCTCCTTCATCGCGCACCATCGTTCACCGTAGGCTACTCAGTTGATGAATTTGCGATTCGTCATCTTTATTCATTTATTTTAGCTTAAAATCCCTTATAAAACACATGTATATAACACTAACTACATATTCTTACTAACTTGCATTTATGTGTAAATATTGTACACTTCTTACCATTTTAACCTAAAATAAATAGATAAAGAAAGAAAGGAAAAATATAGAAAAGAAAATAAAAAAGGAATACTGTATACAAGCTGACCTGAACCCCGAGAGAAGGTCAAGACTTGACCTAATCGACCAGGAATAAAGTAGGGAGAGATAGGGTCCTCAATTAGAAAATCCAAAAAAAATGTGTGTTGTGTATATTTGTATACTTCACTATTTTATTTGTACCTTAATTGATCTCAAAACAAATAACTTTCAAAATCAAAGTTGTAAATAAAAATGGTTTCTAATTTATAAAAATAATTGCACAATTAAATCATGTACAGAATAAAAGCAACCACACTTGGAAGAAGCCACTAAATACTAATTGAAAGATCAATTCCGGCTCCATAAGAACTCAATTGAACCAATCTCACTTCCATTGGATTCTAAATTAAATTATCTTTAAAACGGTTGTGATTTCATAATTTTTGGAGTTACGAGTAAAAAGTTGGTTTTCCGGGGTGGTTTGTGCAATTTTCCCATGTATTTTGTACATATTGTATTTGTATATATATTTATGATTTTTTTACTAATTATTTTAAAATAAAAAATAAAAATAATTTCAAAATTTAAAAAAAAAAGCTAAATTGCTCATTTACCCATGAAAATATTGTTATATATGTATATAGCATATGTATATATATATTTAACTAACTTCCACAAAAAATAAAAAAAAATAACTTTTAATTTTCCAATAAATAAAGTGACAAAAATTCAAAAAAAATAGTTAATTTTGTAAATAGTTTTATCTCTCTTTATCTTTATTTTATTTTTAATTTTCATCTCTTTTATCTCTTTATCCAAAAAGTCAAAAATTCAAATTTCATCTCCATTATATTTTCTATTTATATGGTACCTTCTTCCTCATTCCAACTAGATCAATCTTTGGTGAGAGGATCCCGATCTCTGAGAGTCTTCTTGTCGTAGAACGGTGCCTAGCATTCGAGCCGCCCGGTGATAGCGCGTCGGCCTTCGTTGAGGTGATCAAGGTCTTTTTCGCTCCTAAGGTGAGATCCATCATCATTTTCTTCTTATTTTTATCGTAGATTAATCATAGTTTTATTTCTCGCATTTTCTCTTCGTTGTCATTTTTTTATCTAGATCTTAGAATCATCACCCATGATTTAATCCATCACCGACTCAAATTTTTCATCTCGCGTTCTCGATCTCTATGCGTTCTTTTCTACCTCACACGATCTTTCACCTCCGACCATGCATGGTGGTCGGAGATCCGGATCCATCCATTCATTTTTCATCGGATCCCCGCTCATGCATCCATTTTAATTTGGGACCGAGTCGTATAGCTCGCATCCTAATTTATCTACAAATAAAAATAATAAAAAAAAACAAAAAAATATTTGTTTTCTTTTTTCTCTAACATTTGTTTTGCAGGATCATCAAAAAATAAAAATAATAATAATAAAATTAGTTCCTATTTACAGTTTCAAAAAAAATAAAAAATCTGTCTCTTTATTTCTACTAATTACATAAAGAAAAAAGAGGGGAAAATAAAAAATAGCAATCTCGGCTGCCACCGGCCCCCGCTGTGACATCTCCCGTCCAACCGCCTGCACCCCGCGGCCTTTTTCGCGCGGCCGCACTACTGGATTCCCTCCTCTGCGCTGGGTGCAGCCATCTCCCACCGGTCGCCCAACCGCACCTCCCACGCCTGCGGCCCCGCTCCAGCGCCCCTAGCCCCTGCGCTTTCGCCGCCACTGTGCCGCCGAGCGCGCGGCCCCGCATCCGTACCACTCTTCCTCCGCGCGGCCAGCTCTTACCGCTCAGCCCCTGCGTTCCCCGTCCACTGCGCCGTCTAGGCCGTGCGGTGCAGCTCTTCGTCTGCGCTTGGTCGTTCCTCCGACCGAAGTCCTCCGCACGACTCTACAACGCTCGCCACCACGCGTGTCATGATGCCGCCCTCGGTTCTCCTGTCCACGCCACCTTTTTCCAGCGCCGAGTGGCCGTGCTGCCCTCGATCCCCTCAGTGGCAGCGTCGTCTTGCCCTAACCCCCTTTGTGTGAAGAACGAAATACTAGGAGAATATGATGGGCGACGTCCCTTTTTATTCCAATAAATACGAAGGAAAAGGAAGCCCTAATTTTGGGGAAAATGATAAGCATGCCCCCACCAATTATCAAAATTACGAATAAGCCCCCATCGGATCATGTGCAGCGCATGAGCTTATTTGAGAAATTTACATGGAGGCCCTTCATGTTTCTGATATTGCGATAAAGTCCCTGACAGAACTTGAACACGTGCAAAGCACCATCCTACTTGGTAATTGCAGTTCTTATCCTGCATTTTATTTTTATTATTTATCTTTTGCGAAAACTTTTGAATAATTGCAATCTGGTCCCTGCATTTCAGACATAAACTTTGCATGCTTTGTTTGATGGAATAAATATTTTTCATGGTTTAAAAATTTTCAAAAAAATGTGTATGCTCTTGCTATAGTGTTTATCATTATAAGAATTTTTCATGATTTTTTGTTGACTTTGGATATATTTAAAAAATAAAAAATAGTGTCTTTTTGCCTATCCAAACTTTAAAAATTCATAAAAATTCGAAAATAAGCCTAAAAATTTCAAAAAAATTAGAGTAGTTTTATTTCATTGGCATTAAATTTTTTCCAAATTTTGTGCATTAACTATTTATAAAACCCCAAAAAATAAAAAATACTAAAAATCTTATAAAAATCACAGCCAAAAATCATGATTTCAATTCCTGTTTGTAGATAATTGCTTCTATTTTGTTATAAAAATAATTGCCAGGAGTTTTGGGCATTCAAATATTTTTAAGTTGCAAATTACTCAAGGTTGTGCATTGTTTCTCATTTTGCCACTGTTTGATTTTTAGAAAAATACAAAAACATCTAAAAATTCTACAAAAATTTCCAAAAACATTTCAAAATCTTTAAAACACAAAAATATTTCTCTTGATTTTTCTGATCATTTTTGATACAATCGAAAATTGCAAAAAGAGTTGGTGTACATATTTCTTGTTTTGTGAATATTGTTCTTGATTTAAAAATAAAGAAATTACAAAATTAAAATCATTAAAAATTTGAAAATCAGAAAATAAAAAATAGAAATAAAAAATTAATAAAAAAAATTAAGAAGAGAAAAATTCACAAAAACCAAGGATAGTTTGCCTTTGAGATTCCATTTTTCTTTTAATTGAATTTTCATCGATTAATTGAATAACCATTGAGAATTGTAGCCTCCTTGAGTTCGATCCTGTCCGCTATACAGGTAAATAAGTAGCAAAAAAAATTTTGTCATGGGATTTTTGAGGATAACAACGACTTTCATACCTTTAATTTTCGATCCTCGAGATCCTGTAGCACAACAAAATGGCGTCGTTGCCGGGGATATAAAATAAAAAAATCAAAAAAAATCCAAATTTCTATGACAACAAAATGGCATCGTTGCCGGGGAGACACTGCGAGGATAGTTAGGTTTCTCTTTTGACCTGCTATTCTTGGTTGTAAATATCTATTTACATTTTGTCATTCACTTCATTATTCGTATCCACTGCATTCATTTCATTTTTTTCTCATATTTGATAATTGTGATTCTTACACGCTCTTTTTTCTTTTTCTTGCGAGGGCCCGTGGAGCGAAGGAGGCGATTCTAAAAGAGACGAAGCACCCAAGCAACGTGGAGGCAGCTTGATTCTTCATCAAGCCGCAGGATAGCGTGAGAAGAGGAGAATAAGAATTGAAAAAAATAAGAGAGAGAGAGAGAGAGTTTTTCTTTTCTAGCTTTTGAACTCTTGTAAACGGACATTCATTTGTTGCGGAGTCTGTTTCACCAAGTGTCGGTGCACTTGGGGGACCTCACCGATTTTGTTTTCATCGCCTTATTTTTCTTTATTTCCCGCGGATTTCGTGAGCTACCTCTTGATTGCTTTAATTAATTTGCTTGAGTCAAGTAATTAATTAGGTCCAAACACCCTAAACAAGAATTTTTGTACCTATAGAGTAGAGCGTAATTTAGACTTAGTCAAATTAACTTATTCTTGCATGTTAATAGAAGCTATCATTTAGGATGGTTCACTTACATTTGCATATAGGTTAGTTTATTTTTTTGTATTTCAATTATGCGTGGATCACTTGCATGTAGAGTGTTGGCGACAAGGTACACATCTCTAACCCCTACATGCATCATTGTTCTTAATCGTGCATTGGCATTTCCGATATCCTTCCTTGTTTTCACTCACATAAGTTAAAAAGGAAGTTGGACACTCGATAGACGATTCTTTGAAAATATTTTAACCAAGTGACAACTGCCTAAAATACGGGACTGCTAAAGAAATCTTGACCCTAAAAAAATACAAGGGAAGATCATTGTTTTGGGGAGAGTAACCCCCTCATTATTTGGTTTGCTTGAGCGAGAGAGCGACCCACACACTAGGATAGAGTCACGCCCAAACTCCTTTCAGACTACTATCTTGGGTTAGTCGTTCTCCAGTGAGGATCTCTCCGGTAGCCGGTAAAGCGGCCCGTGACGTCCTTAACAGATTGAATTGATCGGGTAGCTGGTAAACGGTCCGCAATTCATACTGGCTGGAAAAGATCTAACTTTGGGATTGGGTCAGTCTCTTGAGAGCATTGGCTTCCTAACAGCTCGCTTTAACCACTTTGATCGATTGTATTCTCACCAAACTCTAAAATTGACAAGATAATTGACCGAACTTTCACAGTCTTCACATTGAGTTGAGTTAGTGAACTGGGGGTTTGTACTGTGTTTGATTGCTTGTGTGCATACTCGATCCTTCTGTGCATTTGCGCCTTTTTCTCCATATCATTTTACTTGACCCCCGTGCTCTCCTGATCCCATCTTTTGTTTCGAAGATGGCCGACTGGAGTTATTTTAATCCGATCTTCGCAGACTTCTCGCACTCTCCAAACGATCTACCTTCCCTTTTCCAGGAGGACTTTCCTCCTGATTTTTGTTCATATCCGCCTAACCCATTATTTTTGGAATCAGACGATGATTTTCACCCACCCTCATTCAACCCACCTGATCCTGGGATTTTGGAGTCACCTTTCATGATATCCGCACTTGAGACCCTGAACCAGATGATGGAGCATATGAATTCAAGGATTACAAATCTATTTAACATAAATACGAGCCAGAACGCTGCTCCACTATTTGAGGATATGGATTCACTTGAAGATAATCATGAGAGCTTGCAATCGCCCAAAATACAAAAAAATGAGAAAATTTTAAAAATTCAAAAAGATTCTGGGAGACACATTATTGAGTCATTTTTTGAGGAGAGGACCCAAATGCCTGATCATTTACCCACACATATATTCACATCATGTCCCAACCTTGACCCCAAGGAATCCATTATACAGACTGCTCTTGGCAATCCTCGTGTAAATGCTGATTCCGACCTCCTCCCTTGTATGGATGAGGTCCAAAAATTCAAAAAATGTTGATTGAACTCGAAGTGGTAGCTACCCTTTATGAGATCATTAAAGACCCACTTCAACAGGCCATGATAGATTTATCTACTCCTCAACACAAGAAGAGAAAACAAAGGAGAAGATCTGAGCGTCACATCTTGACCATGGCCACTGCTTACGCCATCTCCCACCGTCCGTATTTTAAGAAAGGGAACACTGCCACTCCTCTTGTGAGTTGCTCCATATTTGACTATTCTTGTGATAACACTCTCCTTGACGGTGGTTCGTCAATTAATATAATATCCTTCTCTATTGGACAGTCTCTTCATCTTGGGCCTCTCAAGAAAACCAAGATGATAGTTTAATTTACTGATGGATCTATCAAGAGGTCGAAGGGTATTCTAGAAAATGTTGTCATTCTTATTCAGGGCATGAATTTCACTTCGGATTTTGTTGTAATGCCCATGAGACCTCCACCCATGTGGAGCATCCTCCAATCATCCTGGGACATCCTTTCCTCACCTCTGCAGGAGCCGTTATTGATTATGGTTCAGGAGAGATTCGCGTCCATTCTGATGTAGGGAGCGATGTGTTGATCACTACACCCACTACTGACCATAGACTTGCATCCCATGAGAGCTTGCCCGTGCTATCCAACCCCAAGGAATTTGACCTCAATGATAATATCAGAGATTCTTGTTATATGTGTTAGCAATGTGAGCCCGAGGCGAACCATTCCTACAATAAATGTTATTGTAATAAATGATTTATCAATAAAAGTTATTGATTATGTTTCACTCCCTTTCTGATATTGAATGAATGAATGCACTATAAGGTCCCTCTGTACAATAAGGGTTATGTACCATGGCCAACTTGATAATCATATAGCTGTTGATTCATTGATTGAATCATAGAGGCTGATGCTTGGATGGATATCTAAGGAGTTAGATAGAGGGCTCATCAAGCATCATCAATGATTGACAAGTAGTGATCTCCAGTCTGAGTGGGAGATGGCAATCCTATCTCAATAGACTGATATCTGATCGACCTCTTGATGCAGGTCCTCTGCATGGGAATATTGATTCGGAGGAATCAGATTAGTTGGGTCAATTAGTTGACTTAACGAGATCAAGATAACCAAAGACCTATGATGAATACTGTCACATCACAGGCAAACATCCTCTGACCAGAGACAGATGTATTGCTATATGTCTGAGTATGTACATTTGGTAGACCAATAGGTTGATGACCTAACCAAGGTCTATACACCGGCGAGCTGGTGTGCATATAAGGGCATGTGAATAATATGATCTCTCAAAGGGATCATACAGGTTCACTTGTGAAACAGGAGACATGAGCTCACTCATGAGGTATTGGGATTGACCAAATTCCATGCATGGTCATCATGCTTTAGAAGCATGATATGAATTTGAAGGTAAGATATATGCTTTGTGAAATCATATGATCTATACCATATCCCAAGGACCAAGATTGAGAAACTTAATGATCAGACTATGAAGATGACAGAATAAAAGAGATCTATATCTTCATGATGATCATGAGTCTTCCAGTATGCAGGATGTATAGGTATTGGGAATACCTGAAGGGTGATTTGATCATAAACGATTGTATAACCATGACGCTTCCATTTCGAGGGAGTGATGAAACAGGTCTGGATTTTAGTGACTCCTCTCATTAGAGAAGTGACCTAATCTTAGTCCATATACTGGACATTGATCTGAATGAGATTCAGATGCAATGAGAAGATTAGGTTTACGGTCTTGATTTAATCAAGCATCTATGAGAGGTCCATGGGATCTGGATTTGAGATGTGATCTCAATATCCAAGTCACTATAGTGGAACAATATAATCGCCATGTCCTTATTTTCAAGTATCTGAGGAGAAATAGCATTGTTCTTAAATGGTTTAAGAACAATTCCATAAGATCTAAGCAAAGAGAAGTTTATAATTAAATGTGATTTAATTATCATGATGTATGAGGAATTATCCAATATAATTAAATGTGATTTAATTATTATGGATAAGAATAATGTGGATAGTAATATCCAATTATTCATAATATATTATAAATGTGATTTATAATGTATTAGAGAGAGCTAATTATAATTTATATTTGTAGATTAATTATTAATGTGTATTAGATACACATTGTCTAATTAATTAAAAATGTAAATTACATTTTATTTTGGGTTGTGAATATGATTCACAATTTTCCAATGTCAAGATTGCAATATTCCCAAAATTAATTGAGAATTATTTTGGTGAATAAAAATCCCAACAAATAGTTGTTGAAAATAAGTAGAGAGAAAATCAAGGAGATGTGCAATCTCATGGGAATCCATGAGATTGCTCTCCCCATTAGGAAAATAAGGGGCGGCACCTAATTCCCTTGTGGAATTGGTGGCCGTCCCCTCTTCTTTATGCGGAGGAAAATCTCCTTTGTATTTTCACTCCTTATTTGATTGATTTAATTTGGTATTAATATATATTTGATATATTTAATCAAAATTAAATCACAAGTTGTTGGCTTTTACCAACAACAATCTTGACCATTGGATTGACATAAATCAATCTCATCCATTGATTTTATATGTCCCATGGATTGAGATCCATGGATCCCAAAACCCTATAAATAGAGAGGCATACCTTGCTCTCTCATTACATCCTATTGGAGCACACATCTCTCTCTCTTTCTCCATACTCGACAGCCCTCTCTCCCTCTCTTCTTGGTGGTCGTCCACCATACCTTGGTGGAGAGAATCGTCGATGCCCGCGCCATCATGCTGCCGCTTCGACGCTCTGCAGTTCTCCGTCTACTTGGAGTGTTTCGCTCACGAAGGAGACGTTCGATCTCGTGCGATGAGATCAGGAGCAACCGTGCTTGGATCAACTTCTTGGATTGTGAGGACTACGCGGTTCATCCCTGCGCTCGCAAGCAATCTCTCCGACGATCGGACTTGAGACAGAAGATCTCTTCTCTTAGAGACTCGATCAACCACGCTTCAAGAGGTAGTGCATTATACTTGTTGTGTTTATAGATGAAACGATCCGAGAATTGTTCTTGGATCATGTGGTTTCATCGAATAAAATTTTTTAAATTCCGCTGCACCGAACAACTAATACGACTAGTCGTTCTCTGTCGTATCCGATGTGACGATCACGCTTCCGTGATACGCTTGAGGATTTCTCCATATCCTTCAAGTGGTATCAGAGCCTTAGGTCGACGGTTTCGAATATGATTCGCTAACCGAGGATGACTTGGGTCTCGTTAAGGTCGCGAAAGTTTTTATCGCATTTGATTTCGCAGATCTGTTTAGTAAATAAATTCGGCATTGTTTAAATTATTTAAACACGAATTTAATACTTGGATTTTGTTCCCCATTAAATAAAGAAACCACAGGATCTGAGTTTACGTAAATCGGATTTCGTATGCTCGAGATATGGTTGTTTTAATGAACATGTATGCACTATTGCGGGAACTGTAAATCTGAATGTGACTAAAATGTTAATTACTGTTTAGACTTGCCTCGAAATGCACGTAACTTCACTTGGGTTATGTTCTAAATCAAATTAGCAATCCATGAAAATTGATTTTGTCTAATTTGGATTTAATGTGATTGAGATATGCTAATTTTAGTAAGTAGGGGCCACTGCTGAAATTATATTCCTAATCTAGAACCATGTGATTGTCAATTAATGAAATTAATTGTTAATTTCAAGAAATAATTATGGAAAATATTTGAGAAATATTGGAAGATGATTATTTCCTTAATTGACTTGGCCTCAACCAATTAATTGATTAGATGTGATCTAAATCATAATTGGAAACACAATCATCAAACTCCTTGCTTGAATAGGATTGGGAATTTGTCTAACAAATTTCCTTATAATCAAAATTATTTTGATTACTATATGGTATAATTTTCAGTTGAATAACCGATGATCATCTCAAGTACAAATTAATCAATTTGGCATTATCCTTTCCCGAGGCGGATATGGTGTCTAGTCGGGGATCACTGGGGTAGCGGGTTGCAACGTACACGGTCCGTCCCACTCCGATCGGTACTGGCCATGACAGCGGGTAGGGTCGGGATAATGTCCGAGGGATTAAGTTGTATTTTTCTAATTATTAAAATACAAATTAATACGTACTTTGAGAATAATACCATATATATTCAAACATAACAATCATGTTTGATTGATTGAATTGGATTGATAATTAATTTAATAGGATTAAGTTAATTATGTCCAATTAAAATACTCTAATATGATTAGAGTTAATAATTCCCTTGGAAGAATTAATTATATGAATGTGATTCATAGTAATTAATTAAATTTGAATAAGAGATGGAGGATCACATAAGTGGCATCCATGGTCTCCCGTCAAGGCGAAGGGTTTCGTCGCCAGATATTATATGTGGGAGACGTCTGTCCGAAGTGACAGCTCCTGCATATGATCCATTTGGATCGGGCTCGTCGTTTCTCGAAAGAGTAAGGACGTATGCATAGTGACCCCAATATCGAGTCCTCATATTATTGGGGCGATATTGGATTGCGCATAGTGAGTTGTATTCCTGTTGACGGTTGGTTCAATTAATGACGGGTCAACATCACCTTAGGGGTGGTGGGTCCGGATATTAAAGATCGAATTGGGAAATGCAAGTTGGACTTGCAAAGCGGAATGTGTTCCCGCTTCTCTTTATTGGAGTCATAAGTTCTCATATTATTGGGATATGACAAAGATAAAGAGGAGATCTCAGTTCTTGCTTGAGATATATCGGTAAGTATATCTCCTACTTTGAAAGTGATTAAGGGAATAAACTTCATAGTTAACATAACAAGACTAATTTGATTTAAAAATGCCTTGATCAAATAAAACTAAATTGAATATTTTATATTCTAATATAGTGCATTCTCAATTTCAGAAAATGAAGTCCATGAACCCACTGAGCAGGCTTCTGGAGGTCAACCAATTGACCGGACTGAATTACTTGGATTGGATCCGTAATTTGGAGCTTGTACTCTCGGCGGAGCGCATCAGCTATGTGCTCTCTGAAGACAAGCTTGAAAACCCTAAATCTAAGGAAGATAAAGCATACAATGACAAGTATGATGAGGATCATGTCTTGGCTAGATGCTACATCTTGGGTTCTCTCTCCAATGTTCTTCAGAAACAACATGTGGAGATGAGTACTTGCCAAGAGATCATACAGAACCTGAAAGATATGTTTGGTGACATTAACCGCATCCAGCGGTACAATATTATGAAAGAACTTGTTCGCTACAAGATGCAGGAAGGGACCTCGGTCCGTGAATATGTACTCAAAATGTTTGGGTACTTATCGGAGCTGGAGACTCTGGGGGGCAACGATGGATGCAGACATGCAATCTGATTTCATTCTGCTATCATTGCCCAAATCTTTCAATAACTTTGTGGTGTCATTCCACATGAATAAGTTGGAATTGACAAATGCTGGGTTTCTAGCTGCATTAAAGTCTGCAGAAGACGTAATGAAGAAAGATGGTCCCTCTGGCACTGCAATGGTTGTACAGGTCAAAGGGAAGCGCGGTCGGAAGCATGGTTCTCGGAAGGGCCCATCCAAGAAGAGAAAGAAGAAGGGACAAAGTGTTGGATCATCTTCCAATGCACCCACTCTAATGGCGTCGAAGAAAACCGACGTCTGTCACCACTGCAAAAAGCCGGGGCACTGGAGGCGAAATTGCCCGGATTACCTGAAGTCGGTCGACAAAGGTAAAGCCCCAACAGGTATGAAATCTACTTTTATCATTGAAACCAGCTTTCTCGTTGGACGAGAAGGAAGTTGGGTTGTTGATTATGGTGCTTTTGTTCATGTATGCAATTTGTTGCATTTGTTTCAGGAAACTAGAAAACTTGAAGAAGGGGAGATAGTAATCCAGATGGGATCTGATGCAAGTGTTGCAGCAGTCGCCGTCGGGACTTGCCGACTATCATTATCTAGTGGAAGAGTCCTAGTACTTAAAGAGTGTCTTTATGTACCTAAAGTCAGAAGGAATTTAATATCTGTATCTAAGCTAGTTAGAAGTGGATATTCATTCCTATTCTGTAATAAGTTAGTCATAAATCATTATGACAAATATATTGCAGATGATATTTTGACTTCTGGAGGACTCTATGAATTGTGCATTAATGAGCATGTCATGATTGTTACAACCACTAATAAAAACCCTAAAAAATCCAGGAATAATGAAAATCATTCAAACATGATTTGGCATCAAAGGCTTGATCATTTATCTGTTGATAGGATCAATAGATTGATAAAGAATGGACCTTTGGACTTTCTACAGGTTCAGTCTTTACCTACCTGTGAACATTGTATTCGAGGTAAAATGACTAGGATGCCTTTCTGTAACAAGGTCGCTAGATGCGAAGGTATTATTGACCTAATACATACCGATGTATGTGGTCCCTTCAGTACCGCGACTCGAAATGGATATCGATATTATTTGACATTTATTGATGACCATTAGCGATACGGGTTTGTCTTCCTATTACGTCACAAATCCGAAACCTTTGAAAAGTTCAAAGAATTCAAGGCTTTGGTTGAGAACCAAACCGATAGGAAGATTAAACGAATTCGATCTGATCGAGGTGGCGAGTACCTCTCTGATGAATTCAAGGAATACCTTAAAGAGAATGGAATTGTCTCCAATCTCACTACTCCTGGAACTCCCCAACTTAATGGTGTTGCTGAAAGACGCAACAGGACCATCATGGATATGGTCCGTTCGATGATGAGTAAAGCACATTTGCCACTTAGTTTCTGGGGATATGCAGTAGAGACTGCAATATATATATCCTGAATAAGATTCCTAGCAAATCTGTACCTAAGACTCCTCATGAGCTCTGGTATGGAACCAAACCTAGTGTTAAGCACTTGAGGGTTTGAGGTTGCTTGGTCCATGCGAAGAACGTAGATGCAAGTAAGCTGGAATCTCGCACTCGTGAGTGTTACTTCATTGGGTATGTTAGAGATGGTATTGGATATCAACTCTATGGCCTTGAGACCCAAAAGGTTTTTGTCTCTAGAGATGTGAAATTTCTGGAAGATGATTTCCTTAAAGGTCAAGACAAAAGTGAAGTAGAGGAACTCATAGAGTCCCCTGAGGATTCTGAGCTTCCTAGACCAGAAACTGAAGAGATAAATAAAGATGAAACACCCATACCTCTTCGAAGGAGTTTGAGGGTGGTTGCACCACCTGAAAGGTATGGATTCCATGTGTCAGGTGAAACTGACAATGATCCTACTTCATTTGATGAAGCATTCGCGGATCATGACATGGATAGATGGATGCTAGCAATGAAGTCAGAAATTGACTCCATGCATAAGAATGGTGTATGGACCCTAGAGGATCCACCTGAGTGGGTAAAACCCATTGGGTGAAAATGGATCTTCAAGAGAAAGAGGGGACCTGATGGGAAAGTAGAGACTTTCAAGGCACGGCTCGTAGCCAAGGGCTACACACAAAGAGAAGGCATCGACTACGATGAGACATTCTCTCATGTGGCTATGCTTAAATCCATCAGGGCATTGATGGCTATAGCTGCATATCTTGACTACGACATCTGGCAGATGGACGTCAAGACGGCTTTCCTCAATGGATACCTCGAGGAGGATATCTACATGGAGCAGCCCCAGGGCTTCATGACTAAGGATGGCATAGTATGCAAGCTGAAGAAATCCATCTATGGGCTCAAGCAAGCTTCTCGTAGCTGGAACATATTGACGAAACCATAAAGAGTTGTGATTTTGTGCAGAATCCTGATGAACCTTGTGTGTACAAGAAGCTTAGTGGGAGTGCCATTGTGTTCATCGTGCTTTATGTAGATGAGATCCTTATCATTGGGAATGATACAGGGATGATGACCAGTGTGAAGATTTGGCTGTCCCATACCTTTGAGATGAAAGATCTTGGAGAAGCCTCTTACATCTTGGGTCTGAAGCTGTTCAGAAACCGAGAAAAGAGAATATTGGGATTGTCACAACATGGATACATTAAGAAGATTCTTGAACGATTCCGTATGGATAGTTCCAAGAAAGGATTCCTAACCTTAAGACATGGTATCCACCTGTCTAAAGGAATGGATCCTCAAACTGTTGAGGAAAAGAAGGCCATGGCTGGATGTCCTTATGCATCAGCTGTAGGAAGCTTAATGTATGCCATGATGTGTACTAGGCCAGATATCTGCCATGCAGTGGGAGTGGTAAGTCGTTACCAATCCTGCTATGGAGAACAACACTGGAATGTTGTAAAGAACATATTTAAATATCTAAGATGGACGCAAGATTACATCTTGGTCTATGGAGATGGTGATCTCCAAGTCTTGGGATATACAGATTCTGACTTCCAATCGGATATTGATGATCGAAAGTCGACATCAGGGTTTGTGTTCCTGTTGAATGGTGGTGCTGTGAGCTAGAGAAGCAAGAAGCAGGACACTACAACATATTCAACAACAGAAGCCGAATACATTGCCGCATCGGATGCTGCAAAGGAGGCGGTGTGGTTGCGCAAGTTCATCCAGGAGCTTGGCGTAGTTTCCTCTGATACTCCCATCCCGCTACTCTGTGATAACATGGGAGCCATTGCCCATGCGAAGGAACCCAGATGGCATCAGAAGAGAAAGCACGTAGAAAGGAAATACCACATCATTCGTGAGATTCAAAAGCGTGGGGACATCATCATCACCAAGGTGCCGACAACGTTGCTGATCCTCTTACCAAACCTATGACACAGAAGGTTTTTGACCAGCATGTAATAAGTATGGGTTTAAGGATTTTTCCTGAATGGTTCTGAGGGATAGTGGGAGATTGTTAGCAATGTGAGCCCGAGGCGAACCATTTATACAATAAATGTTATTGTAATAAATGATTTATCAATAAAAGTTATTGATTATGTTTCACTCCCTTTCTAATATTGAATGAATGAGTGCACTATAAGGTCCCTCTGTACAATAAGGGTTATGTACCATGGCCAACTTGATAATCATATAGTTGTTGATTCATTGATTGAATCATAGAGGTTGATGCTTGGATGGATATCTAAGGAGTTAGATAGAGGACTCATCAAGCATCATCAATGATTGACAAGTAGTGATCTCCAGTCTGAGTGGGAGATGGCAATCCTATCTCAATAGACAGATATCTGATCGACCTCTTGATGCAGGTCCTCTGCATGGGAATATTGATTCGGAGGTATCAGATTAGTTGAGTCAATGAGTTGACTTAATGAGATCGAGATAACCAAAGACCTATGATGAATATTGTCACATCACAGTCAAACATCCTTTGACCAGAGACAGATGTATCGCTATATGTCTGAGTATGTACATTTGGCAGACCAATAGGTTGATGACCTAACCAAGGTCAATACACCGGCAAGCTGGTGTGCATATAAGGGCATATGAGTAATATGATCTCTCAAAGGGATCATACAGGTTCACTTGTGAACCGGGAGACATGAGCTCACTCATGAGGTATTGCGATTGACCAAATTCCATGCATGGTCATCATGCTTTAGAAGCATGATATGAATTTGAAGGTAAGATATATGCTTTGTGAAAGCATATGATCTATACCATATCCCAAGGACCAAGATTGAGAAACTTAATGATCAGACTAAGAAGATGACAGTGTAAAAGTGGTATATATCTTCATGATGATCGTGAGTCTTCCAGTATGCAGGATGTACAGGTATTGGGAATACCTGAAGGGTGATTTGATCATAAACGATTGTATAACCATGACACTTCCATTCCGAGGGAGTGAAGAAACAGGTCTGGATTTTAGTGACTCCTCTCATTAGAGAAGTGACCTAATCTTAGTCCATATACTGGACATTGATCTGAATGAGATTCAGATGCAATGAGAAGATTAGGTTTACGGTCTTGATTTAATCAAGCGTCTATGAGAGGTCCATGGGATCTGGATTTGAGATGTTATCTCAATATCCAAGTCACTATACGTGGAACAATACAATCGCCCTGTCCTTATCTCCAAGTATCTGAGGAGAAATAGCATTGTTCTTAAATGGTTTAAGAACAATTCCATAAGATCTAAGCAAAGAGAAGTTGATAATTAAATGTGATTTAATTATCATGATGTATGAGGAATTATCCAATATAATTAAATGTGATTTAATTATTATGGATAAGAATAATGTGGATAGTAATATCCAATTATTCATAATATATTATAAATATGATTTATAATGTATTAGAGAGAGCTAATTATAATTTATATTTATAGATTAATTATTAATGTGTATTAGATACACATTGTCTAATTAATTGAAGGGTTTTTATCAGTTGTGCCCTTCCGAGATATCGCAATATCAGTTATGCCCCTATCTTTTTGGTAATATCCGTTGTGCCCCCGACTTCTTGCCAATATTTCACTTGTGCCCCTCAGAGGGGCATAACTGATAAAAATCTTTTATCAGTTATGCCCCTCTGAGGGGCACAAGTGAAATATTGGCAAGAAGTCGGGGGCATAACTGATATTACCAAAAAGATAGGGGCATAACTGATATTGCGATATCTCGGAGGGGCACAACTGATAAAATCCCTTAATTGAAAATGTAAATTACATTTTGTTTTGGGTTGTGAATATGATTCACAATTTTCCAATGTCAAGATTGCAATATTCCCAAAATTAATTGAGAATTATTTTGGTGAATAAAAATCCCAACAAATAGTTGTTGGAAATAAGTAGAGAGAAAATCAAGGAGATGTGCAATCTCATGGGAATCCATGAGATTGCTCTCCCCATTAGGAAAAGAAGGGGCGGCACCCAATTCCCTTGTGGAATTGGTGGTCGTCCCCTCTTCTTTATGGGGAGGAAAATCTCCTTTGTATCTACACTCCTTATTTGATTGATTTAATTTGGTATTAATATATATTTGATATATTTAATCAAAATTAAATCACAAGTTGTTGGCTTTTACCAACAACAATCTTGACCATTGGATTGACATAAATCAATCTCATCCATTGATTTTATATGTCCCATGGATTGAGATCCATGGATCCCAAAACCCTATAAATAGAGAGGCATACCTTGCTCTCTCATTACATGCTATTGGAGCACACATCTCTCTCTCTCTCTCCATACTCGACAGCCCTCTCTCCCTCTCTTCTTGGTGGTTGTCCACCATACCTTGGTGGAGAGAATCGTCGACGCCCGCGCCATCGTGTTGCCGCTTCGACGCTCTGCGGTTCTCCGTCTACTTGGAGTGCTTCGCTCACGAAGGAGACATTCGATCTCGTGCGACGAGATCAGGAGCAACCGTGCTTGGATCAACTTCTTGGATTGCGAGGACTACGCGGTTCATCCCCGCGCTCGCAAGCAATCTCTCTGACGATCGGACTTGAGACAGGAGTTCTCTTCTCTTAGAGACTCGATCAACCACGCTTCAAGAGGTATTGCATTATACTTGTTGTGGTTATAGATGAAACGATCCGAGAATTGTTCTTGGATCATGTGGTTTCATCGAATAAAATTTTTTAAATTCCGCTGCACCGAACCACTAGTACGACTAGTCGTTCTCCGTCGTATCCGATGCGACGATCACGCTTCCGTGATGCGCTTGAGGATTTCTCTGTATCCTTCAATATGTTGGATGATAAGGAAACCCAAGAATTCATCTTGAAGGAGAAAGACTCGGAAAGCAAAGACCTTGGAGTTCCCCCTTCTGATATGTGGAGATACATTGATGACATCCGTAGGATTTACACGATAGACACCCTAGAGCGGAAGGCAGACTTTGAGACTAAACATGACAGACATGATTTGACTACTTTCACTGATGAGCTGTTCCTATTCACCCTGATTCAGATGAGACCGATCATGATAAATTTGACTTGATTGCTTTTATAAAGGAATTTGGGCCTTTTGATAAAGATGATGATCCAGTAGAGGCTCGCCAAGCTGAAATTGATCCTACTTTTTTTGATAATGATTTCAAGCCATTTTACATTGATGTTTGCGAGACTTCCCAGGCAGAACATAACCACACTACTTCCAATAACCAGTTTAGGCCTGCACAATCAGAAACCGCTGAGGATACATTCTTGGTCGATCCTGATCAGTTCATATCTAATGATAACCCCAATATCGACCTACACCATGTCAAATCCATACCTCAGCGGTCCCGCGAGAATGTTCGCTTTCGACCTTCTTGACCTTTGTACATCCACTCCTCTTGTATATCCTTTCGTTTCACTCTTTCTTTTGTCATTTTATCATTCATCCCTTTTTCGTGTGTGTGTGTGTATGCTATACTTAGGATGTGCTTTATCCTAAGTATAGGGGGGTGAATGATTTGTGTTGTTCATATTCGTCCTGTTCATCACTCTTGTTGGTGCCTATACTTAGGGATACTCTACCCTAAGTATAGGGGGGTGATGTTGTTCATATCGTGTCTTTTTATTTTTGAGTATGTACATTCTCTTCATCGGTTTTCCCCTTTTGTACACTCTACTATACTTAGGATTACTTGATCCTAAGTATAGGGGGGATCACCAACTTCTCTTCTTTTTATCTTTTCTTTGAGTCGTTGTAGCATAGGAGTCTTTTCACTTTTCTATACTTATCAAGAGTTATGTCTTCCTTTTTCGCTCTCTGATCACTACGAGGACATAGTTCGAGCTAAGTATAGGGGGTGTCTATGTTGTATATATACTTTGTACATAACTTGTACTTTTAAATATGTTTATTTGGGGGGTTATGTATATAATTTTGTAATATCTGTGTAAAAAAACAAACAAACAAAAAAATGAAAAAAAACAAAAAAACAATAAAAAAACAATAAAAAATGAGAGAGAGAGAGAGAGAGAGATTCTTGTATGAAAATTGTACATACTTTACTAACCTTTTTTCCTTTTTGAAAAAAAACCTACAAAACCAAACATCTATAAAAAGTTGCATAATTCAAAAAAAATCTTTTATATCTGCATTTTTCTAAAAAAAATCCATAAAGAGTTCAAAATTAGATAATTGTTTTTAAAAAAATGTTCTTTTCACATGTGCATCATTTTTTCAAAAAAATGCTTTCTTTGCATTGTACATATTTTCTTGCATTTGCATGTGCATTTTTCAGGATAGTATTGACATTTGAACTGTCTGGAATAAAATTAAAGAATGGAGCTTAGTTGGGCCTTAATCCACTTAATTTCATAGGAACCTGATAAGAAATGGAGTTAAGACTTTTCATATCCTAGTGACTTAATTCTTTGAGTCCATAAGACTATGTTCACATGTCATCTTGATTAGTCTAAGTAGAACATTTAACAACACACGCATGATTCTTTCAAACCGTGGCTTATCTTGGACAAGCACTCTACACGTAGCTATTCATGGATGAGGCAGTGAGGAGGCAGAATCTTTTGGATTGGGGTAGCATACTAGGGTAGTACATCTAGGCGGAACCTCTCGTCTTCCTCTAGGGAAGGAAGTGCGTCTCAACCTGGTCTAGCGATGTTGAGGTCTAAAGACAGGATGCCGTGGGGTTGCAATAATGCTTCAAACGATGGATAGTCTACTGGCTCAAGAGGAAAAACTCCTTATGTACATGCTGCACCTTGTATATGCTTTCAAAAAAAACATGGAAAAATGCAGAATCTCCAAAAGTGGACAGGCATGATTGAAAAGTAAAATGCCTGCCGGAGTGTATATACCAAGATTAAAAAAATTCAATAAGAGATTCAAAGATAAATTTTTGTAAGCTTGCAGCGGATGACTTGGCTACACTGGTCATGCATCCAAGGATAGGTAGCTACACTGGTTAACGTCCATTCTTTTCTCCATCTCCTCTTCTTGAGCTGGTTGTACTTGAACTTAGAAGGGAATATCTCCGCTCCTCGAGGAAAGAGTTGCTAGATCGGGGAACTAGAGTTACCTTGTTGAGGGAGGTTGTTTCTTTGCTACTTCTGAGATGGGAAGCTATACCTCACTTACACCGTACAAGTAAATATTCATATTAATAAGAATTGGTGCATGTAGACTTTGTTATGACCTGACTGTTGAGGAGACCTGAATAGGAGTCCTGTGGAATTTAGAGGCTGTTAGTCTTAAATCCATCTTCCATTAAGGTTCCGACACACTAATAATCCAAAGGTCCCACAGAGCTCCAAACTACAATTTTATGAAGATAAGTTTAATACTCAATATTGTCCTACTTCTTTATTTTCCCTTTCTTTTTCTTTTTCTTCACTTATTCTTGCAAATAAGTGTTTACTAAGGGACTAGCAAAGGTAAAGTATAGGGGAAAAGTAAGCTCCAGCCCCTCCATTTTCGCTTTTCATCTCGATTTGCATCATCAGCCATCTACCACCTTTCAGCTTTGACTACCTTGGTCGGAGCTCCGTATCACTCATTCACCCGCACAGATCGACACCTTGTCTCGCCATCATCCTTCTCTCACAGTCTGACCCTCTAAATCTCACTCATCGGAGCGAGATTAGGCTAGATATTCTTCCTCCATCCTCACCAGATGTCAACTTCACTCCCATGTTGCTCCCCTTTATTGTTCTTTGAAATAACCAGACCGAAGCTATGCCTTTGAGTCGTCGACCCTCTTTGCAGGTTGAGGAGCGTGAATAAAGCCCAAATAGACCCCCAATTGCTCAGGCGGAGCACCTCCAGGTGCTTCACCTCCGTCTCACCCATCCGCACGTTCCCCACTCCATCAGAGCCGCCCAGCCAACACGCATCACCAACTGGAGTGTGTAGGACCTGTTGGTTCTCTGATCATAGCCGTGGATCGTCTGGAATCCACGATTGAAGTTCGCCCAACAGACCTCTCTTCCCTATTCTTTCAGGAGGCCGCTCCACCATCAGATCAAGAGGTCCCCTTCCAGATATGATCAAGACCGCACGATCGCATCCACAACATGCTGTTGGATAGCATAGCAGCGCCGGATCCTCAATGTAGTCCCAGACATTCTTTGGGACTATCAGATCCTTTTCAGACGTGGATCAGAGCCGTACGCTGATGTCGAGCTCCCAGCCGTCAGAACCGGCCACATGTCATTCCCACCTGCAAGGGTATATTTCCTTTGCATCCCTGCCTTTCCTTTATTTCATTTTAGTCCATTGATTGTAATAAATAATTAAAAAAATTGCATTCAGGACCCTATGTTTTCTTTATTTGCACTTTAGTCCAGCTGAATCTGAGTCACGTGTAGCTTCACGTGTTTTACTGGTGTATTTGCACAGCCCAGCGCTTTGAACTAGTTATTAAATGAATTAAAAGTTGGGATTATTGCATCTATGCCCCTGTGAGCACTACTTCATGTGCTGTGCACATTTTGCTTGGATAAAATTGCATAGTGGCCCTTGGACTTTAAGCAGTTGTTAATCTACATACCCCAAATCTTAAAATATTTGTATATTGGTCCTCTTTGCATTATTTTTAAGTACGGTCTTCTATTAAATGTAATAAATAGCTAATTAACTTCAAAATTTGCCTAAAAATTACCTTTGACTCATGCTTACATGTTTTATTTATGATAATTTTTGTTTGTTGATTTTCTTATATTTTCTATTATTAAAAATTCAAAAACATTAGAAAATTTCCTATTGTCTTAGAAAATTCCTGAAAATTCGAAAAATACTTTAACAATTCCATAAAAAATCCCGTAGGTGTCGTTTAGTCTATTTTAACGTTTATATAAATTTTGTTTGAAAATACTTTGCAAAAACCTAAAATGTACAAAATAATCAAAAACTTATAAAAATCATATAAAATCAACAAAATTTTCAAAAATTGCATTCTCAGTTCCTATTTGTAGATATTTTATATTTTTTCATAAAAATTGTCTCTAGGAGTTTTGAGGATATTATCTATTTTTAAAGTGAAAATTTTTCTGGTTGTGTAATATTTGTTTGTTTTATTACTGTTTGATTTTTTAGAAAATCACAAAACATTTAAAATTTCCCCAAAAAATCCCAAAAATACTACAAATATATAAAACAAAAAATAATTTTACTTTATTTTCTAAGTACTTTTGTCAGATTTGAAAAATACAAAAATATACTAGTGCATTTTTGTCATATTTGCCTTATTTGAAAATTTAAAAATTTGCAAAATTGAAAACCGCTAAAAAGACAAATAAAAATCCTTTGATTTTCAAATCACCTACTTAGTTTTTAATTGTTCTCCTTGAGTTCGACCCTAGTCGCTATACCATGCTAATAAAAGTAGGAAAATTGTATGTTTTCATTATTTGATTTATTAGTGGTTTAAATAATTTTCTCGTTGATTGCGAATCTGGATTGAGTCACAATGACACTTAATTAATCAACTTAACTCGAGTTGGATTCTGAGCTCATCATTGATCAACAAGTGTCCAGGTGTTCTGAGAGATAAGAGCAGACATCTCTTCTTCCATTGCCAAGCGCCATTTTGAGTCATGAATTGCCTCTATATGAGTACGAGGGACAATTGTACTCGATATTGGTTGGGGAAACTATTTGTATGTAGAGCCAAGTCCGGAGAAGGTTAAAACAATAGAGATTGGATGCTTCATATTGTATTGAGATGGACATTGTATGGTCCCCTTCTATAGGTCTATAGGTATGTCACTTGGGGCTTCCCTTGAGTTACCGAAGATACATGTATCTGCATCCAATGACGTGTATGTGTCTTCAGTTTGTAAAAACTCAGTCGAGGGACATACCTGAGGAGATGGTGCATGCGCAGAAGGGGTGTGATCAACCTGAGGAAAAGGAATAGGAAGAGGAGCGGTGGTAATTGGGGGAGGTGATACATGTGTGCTAGATCTGGAGTAGTATGGGAGAGACTCAAAGAAAGTAACATGATCACTTATGTAGTGTTTCTTGGAATGTGCGCAGTAGAACCTATAACCTTTTTGATTTCGAGCATAGCCCAGGAAAATACATTTGACTGCTCTAACCAGAGAGTTTATCCCGACCTGGATCAAGAAGATAAATAAAGGCGATGCAACCGAAGACTTTGGAGGGACATGGAATATGGCTTTTCCTGGAAAAAGGACCGCAATAGGTATTTTCTCATCAATGGGAGTAGAAGGCATATGATTAATAAGAAATGTGGTAGTCAGTATGACATCACCCCAATAAGTAGATGGAACATGATAGTGAATGAGTATTGTGCGAGCGATATCAAGAATATGTCTATGTTTACATTCTGCTACTCCATTCTGTTGGGATGTATGAGGACAAGTGGTTTGATGCATAATCCGTTGAGATGATAAAAATGATCGCATGTCATGCGAGACCAACTCCTTAGCAATGTCAGATCTGAATGTTTTTATGGTGGTACCGAATTGATTCTTTATTTCATGTATGAATTAAATAATGATTTGAAATACGTCAGACTTATTTTTCATCAAGAAAGACTAAGACATACGATAAAAATCATCTATAATAATCAAATAATATCTATTCTCCAATTGATTGAATGGAAGGATGAGCCAGAAGTTGGTGCCAGAGAGCACCATAAGATGCAGAGAAAGTAGTCCCAAAGTAGGAAGCAATATCAAAGGACTGGACAAGGTGGTATACACCCTCTTCTTCACGACCCGCACCCATCATCCTCCCAGTTAGTATGTCTTAAAACACACAAGAAATGGCATCAAATATTGCTCGACAGTTGAGCTACTTACAAATCTGGCTAAATGAAAGAAGACTGATGGGAAAATCCGGAACAAATAAAACGTCGTTGAGTCTGATATCAGGAATTAGATGGGCATCGCCTTTTCCTCTTATTGGGAAAAATCATCCATCAGTAACCTGTACAGTCTGCCCAGGGGGGACATTACGCATATGTTGTAGGAGGGTTTGTTCTCCACATAGATGAGTGGAGGCACATGTATCAATCAGCCATTCGGATTTTGTAATTTTATTGGCAGTAGTGATAAATATACTTGAGCAAGCCATTGTTGTAGTGCCCGTAGTATCGACTTGGTATGAGGTAGAGGACTCGTTTGGTTGCAACCTATTGAGACATTGCATCAGATTGTCGAAGTTCCGTCTGGAAACTTCCACTAGAGGGACATCTCCTTCATCGGTCATTGGAGCACTAGGAGTAGGATATCCTTGTTTAATATAACATAAAGCTTTTGTGTGACCAAATTTGTGACATTAAGTGCACTGTGTTGTGCTACGATCCCGTCCCAGAGTAAAGCGTCCTATACCACGGCTCCTGAAAGATCCACGATATCCTCGCCCAGATGGTACGGTGAGAGCAGAAACTTGTCCTTGATCATTGCTTTTAATACTTGTATGAGGAAGAGCAAGGAGACTCGAGGTACTATAGGCTTCCTCAATAGTGGTGAGAGTGGATGCCGTAATCATCTGATCGTGAGTGGCAGAATAGCCTAAATCAAGTCCAGCAAGGAATATCAGGACTGACATTTCTTGATAATGTTGTTTCTGAGTAGGACATGTGCATCCTAGAATACAAGCATTATATCTCTCAAAAAAGGATTTTAAGAGAGAGATGTACTTTGATAGTGAGTCCTTGCTTGCTTTATGTTGAGAATGTCAAAGTACATCTGATACATCCTGCTTGAATTCTTGTCCTGATCATATGTGACTTGAAGGGAGGTCTACATATCGTAAGCAGTTTTGAAGTAAACGAGCTCATCTGCAATCATATCAATGATGTTGACCATAATCCAGGAACTGACCATTCCATCATCTTTGGTCCAAGTTGTATTTTTACCTATCTTTTCAGCATGCTTTGACTCCAAGAGAATGTGTTCCTTATCGTATCCACGTACGATCATGAGGAACATGCAGGACCACTTGGGATAATTGGTGTCATCCAATTTAGAGATTGACCCAAATGAGGGTAGTCGGGTGCTCCCTCCATCGTATCCGGGTGATGTCACTTTTTATTCTGACATGTTGGTGAAAGAAGTCATACATGTTGTATAGAAGAAATAAATAGGGATGCAACATCCCTAAATCATGCCAGAGAAAAAGTTGAATGGTGGCGGTATGGTATAGTTTTTTTTGTGGTAAATTACTAGAGAGCGAGCCGACTAGGATCAATATTGGATGGTGGTGGTAGACTGGGCTGGAGCACGGGTGGGTTTGCCGTGGGGCCTGGAGATAGTGGGTGGAGGGGAGGGGGCTTGGAGATGGCGGAGGTCGGGGGTGTTTGATATGGCGGGGGGGGGGGGGGGGGGTTGTTGGAGGGAGTCAGGGGCGGGAGGGTCTGCTTCTTCCTTGCGGGGCCCTGCTTGCAGGAGGAGTCATCTACGGAAGGGAGGGGGGACTTGACAGGAGGTGGGGGGAGGGGTCGCGGGCTTGCAGGAGGCGGCGTGCGTGGGGGGGGATTTTCCTAGTGGGTTGTGGAAGGTCGAGGGAGGAGGGGGTTGGAGGGCTTTGCAGGAGGTCGGCTGGGGGCGGTGTGCTTGGGGGCAGGGGGTGTTCAGTGAGAGGCGGGTTGTGGGAGGTCTTCGGGGGGGGTGGCTTTGCCTAGTTGGTTTGAGGGGGGGCTCTGCGGATAGGAGGCGATGAGAGGGGGGAGGGGAGGGGTGGGGGGAGCTTTGCAGGAGGTGCGGAATCTACGAGAGGTGGGGCCCTACGAGGGTGGGGGACTCTACAAGGCGTCAGCAGGGGGTTCTGTGGTCAGGAGGCAACATGCGAGGGGGAGGATGGGAGGCGGGGGGAGGGGGCGGAGGGGCTTTGATACCAAGTAGAAGAATAAGCTTATATTTTTCTTATTGACAAAAGGTTCCCTAGGACTCTTTATATAGGCAGAGAGACTTAGGGTTAGGGTTACAAAAGAATTTGACTAATATAACCCTAGGATTTATTAATAGAGTTCTTCTCAACAGGGATCAACTTTAAATTCGCCATCCTGTTAATTGAATTCAAATTTACATGTCCCAATCTACCTTGTCATATATCACAAGATTCTAGATTATTAACAACATGAGACACAAAATTAGGACATTCAGTAATTAAAACATTTACTGGATCAATTTTATTGAATCACATCTAATTCTAGAAAACAAATCAAAATATGCTAAATATCATTTTCCATAAAAAATAACATGTCTCGTAATTTCAACTTTATTACATTTATAGTTCAATAAAACTATTTCTAACTAAAATAGAGCAAGATAAGATATTCTTCTTCACAATGGCGAAATGCAGCACCCTATTTGAAGTCCAAACACATCCACCATATTCAAAGTCCAGACACATCCAGAGGAAAACCTCAAGTTGACCTGTCCTAACCCTAGCCCCTTCACCGTAGAATTGATCCACATCTTCACGGTCCCGCCATTGAAGGTCTCATAAGAAGAAAATAAGGTTCTGTCAAAATATATGTGTACATTGGCTCCAATATCTGCAAGCGACTCATTTGGATCATGGATGTGGTATAGTTCAGGTTTTACAAAGACATATCCCCACTAGCCTCAAGTCCCGCAGTGATCATATTCACTGGTGTACTCCCATTTGTAGTCTTTGGTTGTGCTTTTAAGGACTGACAGTCCTTCTTCCAATGTCTAACTTGATTATAATGCCAGTAAGGTTTATTCTTTGCCTTTTTCCGGATCTTGCCCTGTGATTTCATTTTATTGTTGTTACTATCCTTTCCTTTTTTATCTTTACCCTTCGAGATCATGAAATTTACCTTAGGCTGAACATCAACATAGACCACATGCTTTTATTTTATGTGTTCCTACTCTATGGTGATTGCCATCATTAAGTCATCTATAGAATTCTTCCCCTTTCTGTGTTTCAAGGTCATACCGAAGTCTTTTCAAGATTTGAGAAATTTTTTCTATGATGCACATGACTTAAAGTTTCTCTGAAAATTTTATCTCGACATCTTCTAAATCATGGAGCATGAGTAAAAACTTGTGTTCCTGTTCAGAAACTGACTTCCCTTCGGCCATGGGCAACTTTAAGAACTTAGCGATAAATTATTTCTCTATACTGAGATCATCGATGTTATACTCCAATAGCTCCTTTACAATATGTGTGGACGAACAATACATGTCAAACAATGTATTGGATCAAGCCAACAAGATGCAACCATGACATATACGATCACATTCCTTCCATGCACATTGTGCCTTCTGCTATCGGGTAAGGGGTTTTCTTTCCACCATAGGGCATTCAATTTCAAGCACAGAAATTAATCCTATGGTGGTTAACCAGATTTTCATGTATTGTTGTAAACGTTTGAAATTTTGATCACCGAATTTTTCAGACATCTTGATCATATCCAACCTCAATTTAAACATCATATCCGGCATAGTTTTAGTCCTAATTCTCGATATCTTCAGTAAGATTGTTGGTAACATGATGAACATGGTATGTAATAAACAATAATTATTCAAATGAAAATGAATCATTAATAATGCATCACATGTTAACAAGATTATAGTCATATATTTCTGATTCATATCACAATTACAAAATACACATAGAATGGATTAAAACATTGAGACATCGTATTAGGGTAAATTCATCAAAGGAAAAAGAGTAAACCAATAACAGAAAACAAGATAATAAGCAAATTAGACTACATATCACTGAAGTATCCATGTAATGGACTGCCCTTAGAAAAAAATATCATCCTCAAAATATCAATGCGCATGGTACTAACAATCCACTCTCAAGATACGATGGTATACGATCGTCTCCACGAACACTGACGAGGTCATCCTCAAAAGTACCTCGGGGAACTGCGACCGAGAGAAGAAAAGAGCGTCATCTCGTAGTGGAAGAACAGAGGCCACGAGAGAGTGAGAAATGTTTTCTTCTGTGTGAAGAAAAGGGTCTCTGGGGGAGGGTTTAAGAAGGCCTAACGCAAGACCTTTCAGTTTCCGAGAATGCTCCTTACGGGCACCTTTTCAGATTCTAAAATGGCGTCTAAGTCTGAGCCATTTGGATCAAGTCGAATTCCCGTAGCGGACTAATCAGAACTAACATGTAGGATTAATTTATTCGATCCGTAAAATGAAACTTGTAGCAAAATTATCAAGATCTAAGATCCGAATTGACTCCCCTGAGCTCGAGCCAGAGTCGGAGACAGAGACAGAGTGGAATGGAATGTGTGGTCCTCCATCCTTCCTCTATTGCTACAAGAGCTTGGGGTATGAACTCATATATAAGTTTAACAAAACTTTAGAACTACTATATGTGGTAGTAAAACTCAACCCAAACTCTCCTTGATTCAAATTTAGGAATTCGTAACTTCTCTCCAACATCATTTGGTTTCCCAATTGAACCAAATAGTTAATCCAATGTAATTGTATAGATTTACTAAATTAAATCCTAATTACATAGTTTTAAAAACAACAATATTTACACCTAGAACCATGTATACTTTCATATTTATGTACATCCCTGATAATTCATAATTACATCTAGAACCATGAATAGTCCTTAACTCTTACATAGTATAACTCTATGGGCTCGTTTGGTTGCAGGGTTGGGCAGGGTTGGCTTGGCCCAACCCGGGTTGGCCCTGCAACCAAACAGGGTTCTCCTCCTCACAGTTTACTATTCACAGGGGTACCCCTGCCCAACCCAACCCTGTCCAACCCTGTAACCAAACGGACCCTATGTCAACTCCATCCATTTATCCATTATCTATAACGGAATCTATTAATTAATCCAACTTTGAGTTCCCTTTATTTACAATTGATACCACTCTTCCTCCTCTTCCTTCCATCACCTTCCAACAAATTTGACCGGAACCACCGTCCCTTCCCGCTAACAAATACAACACTTCGGTTACATGAAACCCCAGTTTTGCATATTACCATTCCCATGTGTCTTGCTTTATGCCACTCCAGTTCTCCGGAATACCATTTCCTTAAGACGCAAATACCCAATGTTGAGCCTTCATTCAGTAACAAATCAATCAATTACAATATATCATATCTTTATTAGAACCACGTTTCAGACAAGGAAGTTAACCACTTAGAATTCAAACAAAAGAAAATTTATATCGGAGAGCATCTTCATTTGAACAAGAATCTTACTATATTCGAATATAAAAAATACATGTTTTAGATCAGAACTGATGGCTAATGGATGAATGAGAACATACAATTCAAAGGAACGTAAGAGACCTAGAAGAATAAGAATGGGGGAAAGAAAGTTAGGAACGCGGGGAGAATGAAGATGGGCAGAAAGAAGTAGAGAATGAGAAAATTCGAAAGAAGACAACAAATAAATGGAGGGGTAGTACATGGACTAAGATGATCTAAAGCTAACTGGAACAAGGTTCTTGCATGGAATTTAGCGCTTCTACACGTGGATTGTGAAGGAAATGAAGAAGGTAATTGTTGTTAATAGGATCAATATGTCATGCAATAAACAGTAATTTTCAAATGAAAATGAATCATTAACAATGTATCACATATTAACAGGAATATAATCATGTATTTCCAATTCACATCATAGTTAGAATATACAGAAGGAACCGAATTATTACACAGAACCATATATTAGGGCGAGATTTAGAAAATGTAAAACAATATACAAATCGCAGCAAATAAAATAAAATAATAAGTAGATTAGGTTAGAGATCACCGAAGCGTCCATGTAATGGACTCTCCTTAGAGAGAATATCGCCCCCACAATACCGGTATGTAGGGTACTGACAATCCACTCCTAATATATGACAACACACGATCGTCGTCCACGCACACCGACGTGATCGTCCTCGAAAGCACATCAAAGAACCACAATCGAAAAGAGGAAGAAACGAGTCACAGTCGCAGTGGAAGAACAAGGAGGGAGAGAGAGAGAGAGAGAGATTTTCTTGCATGTGAAGAAAGCGAGCATCCAGAGATAGGTATAAGTAGACCTAGTGTGTGACTTTTTATCTTCTAAAAATACCCCTTAACAGGTGAAATATTGTCATCAGCTATCGTGGAGGCGGTCGTGGGGTCCACACAAGACGGGACCAATAGTCGTTGTGATGGTCGCACACGAAAACCAACGATAAATTCAACAATTAACCCGCACAATATAAGAATCAATCAATGAAAGTAGTTGTGAATGGATCAAAATGTATTATATCCTACAACAAATGTGTTTATAGTGAGAAATAGAGTATGGCGTCGAACTCATGGAGACAAGTCGGTGTAGCGGGTGTATTAATTATAAATAAATAATGAATAATTAATATAGGTATATTTGTACAATATTCACTTAATTAATTAATATTTTATGGGTTTTTAATTAAATAAAATAATATCATATATATATACTTTTTTATTTTTAATTTTATATTTTATATTTTTTATTTTCTAATTTTTAATTTCTGATTTTAATATATAATATAGTTTGATATATAACTATATGTCTATAATGTGTATAATATAAAGAATATATAATATAAATATATAATAAATATATAAAAATCAGAAAATAACAAAAAAGAACATTCTTTTTTATTTTTTAAAGGTTTTAAACAATTTATAAGGTATTTATAATAATTAATAACAATATTAATTATATAGAACTATATACATAGGTGTATTATACAATATAGTATTATAATTATAAATATAGCAAAAAATAGTCAAAATTTACAATTTAAAATATTTTTGTGTTTTAAGTATTTTTCTTCAATTTTTGTTATTTTTAAGGATATTTTCACTAATTTTAGGTATTCTTAAAGTCCAAAATATACAAAATCAAGGATTTTTAAATAGGATGAATTGTTTTGAGATTTAAAAATATCAAATAAGGTTAACATTTCTCAAAACTGATTTTAATATGTAAATTATATATATATATATATGAAAAAATAGAACAAAAATTAATACTTTTAGATTTTTTTAAAAATATTTTGCAAATTTTTTAAGATAAGCGAGGGTTTGCTAAATTTTAGAGTTTCTTTTGCTAATTTTTATTTTGTCTGAAATATAAAATATTATAATAAACAATAGCCATTTTTTTGGAATTTTTAGTTATGATTTTATATTTTTTTATTTTTCAAGGCTACCAGGGAATAAATGGCTCCTAAACTAAATTTAATACATAGAAAAATTAAGAAAATGCCAAATCCCAAGATATAGCATGAATGAGCATGATTTAAGGAACTTTAATAAAAAGAAATGCATAAATAAAATTTAATTAGACTGTTAGGGGTATATTTGTAATTAAAATAAAAGACAAGGGCTAGCATGCAAAATACCCGGAAGCTTTGAACAGAAATTTGAAATTTTTATATTAAAAAGCAATTCCCCCAAAAATGCAAGGGTATATCTGCAAATGCCCAGCTCAGTGGGGGGGGCACGTGAGCTGAGCTGGCAAGGACTTAAAGTTGATATACAAAAAAGTACATGGGTCTCCTACTCAATTCTTAGAAATATTTTATAACTATGGCTGAAAATTTAAATACTACCTACTAATATACAAAAAGGAGGAGGATAAAAGCAAAATATATCCCCCACATGCGCGGAGATTGATGGCGGAGAGTGAGCCACATCAGCTCACTTAAGTTGATCAAACGGTTGGGAGACGCAATGTTTCGTGTTTGATCCAATGCTCAAGATTAGATCTAGGCGTTCTCCTTCATCTGGCGGTCCCACAATGACCTGAAAGAACACAAATGAACAACAATTGTATGAGCTTCGACCGTGGATTCCTTTTCCATCTGATAGTGGTTCCACATTCCAATAGCTACTACACATTCCTAGTGGACCTCTGCAACTACAAGATGGCTCAGGGGAGCTCAATGAGGCTCGGGGAGCTCAGATGGCTGCAGACGAGCTAGAGCTGCTCCAGTTAGACAACGTGGTTCCAAATGCCTCCCCTCAGTGCGAGATCTGCATAAAATGATCGCTCGGCTCGAGGTCTCTCTCTCTCTCTCCTCGACCAAAAAGTTACTCAAAATAACATAGGGATGCGAGAGGCGGTAATGTTCTGGCGAAGTGGAGGAAAGCGAACCTCGATTCTCTTATTCAGGGGACGATCAGGGTTGGAAAGGGGGCCACGAGATGGAGAGCACAATGAGTATTGAGATGGAACGAAAATGAAGTGGAAACACGATCGAATCACATGTGATTTGGCATGGAGCTCAAGCTCCAGGCTATTTGGGGATTCTTTCAAATTAAACATAATGATATGATGGAAAGAGGAATTAAAGGCGAAAATGAAATCTAAGCTTACAATGTTATCTGCAAAGGATATGGCCTCTAGTCGGTTGTGGTCCGACGAAGCAAAACTATCGACGAGGTCGTTGTGATGGTTGGATCACCCTTAGAGCAGCTTCTCCTCGCTGCAACTCGAGATGGATGAGCTCCTTTCACCATTTGAACACCATAGGATCGAGATGAGGACTAAAAACTATGCCAAAGGGGATCAACTTCAAAAAGGTAGAGAATGGGCGAGATTTAAGGAATGTTATTTGTGGGTTTTCAAGGCGAAGTTGTGTATGAAGGAAGAGGGGTTGGTGGAGATGGAAAGGTTAGCATGGGTTAAGGATGTGTAGGGATCGAAGATGACAGAGCTCGAGGACGAGGACACGCATGGATGATGTGTGAAAAATGGGAGAAAAAGGGGTCCTCGTGATTTCTGACAGGGGTTGTGGGTCAAACATGATAGTTGACCCGCGGTCAACATTTGAAGGCTCCATTGAATATAAATTAATAAATGAATTAATTATTCTTAGCTCATAAATAAAAAATATTTCTAATTTTATTAAATATTTTATACATATTTTTATTTATTTTTTGAAGTATTTTATTACAAGTTAATATTTACATGTATATTAATAGGTAAATATACATGTATTTTGAATATTTAATTTTTATTTTGTACTATATATTTTATTATTTTATCAGATATTTTATATAATTTTGATTTATTTAATTATATATTTAGGTATTTTTGTTGTATTTTATGAGATTTTTGTACACTTAAAAAATTATGTATCTATACATTATAGGTATATATAGGTATATTTCATCTATACGTTGAATTATATTAATTATTTTTTATTTTATTTTGATGGTTATAATTTATTTTGATTATGGATATGTGTTTAAATAATATTTACACTTTTATAAAAATAAAAGAATTTGAAAAATAAAAAGAATAAATAAAATGATTAAAATACATGTATATTGCATAATATGGCCCCAAAACCTAACTTTTACATCTTAGCTCCAAATTAAATAAAACCACTTTCATTAAATAGCTTATTAAAAGTTATACAATTAAAGATGATTTGGTTCATTTGATACAGTATGGAGAAGATACCGATCTGTGAAGTTTTTATTTTGGGTTTTTATTTTGTGTGTCTTGTGCACACTGTGCATTATTATATGTGAAATCAATTTTGTATTTTTTTTATTTTATCTACATTATTCATACAGAGAGTTTTGTTATTTGAGGTGTAAAAATAATAAAATAAAATAGGTGCCAAAAATCAATTATAGATGGATTAAAATTAGGGTTTTTTATATGATTTTCTATGTATTTTTTTACAGTTCTTCTGCCCTATCTCTCCCAATTTTATTATCGACCAAATCATCATGATGAGTGGGTCTTGGGGTCTAGGATCACTCAACACCTATGGTGTTTCGGTTCTTTTTCTTTTTCTCCTTTATTCTTTTATTTTAGAATTAAATATATTAAATATAGAATATATTAAACAGTATGTTGTAAAATTTATAGAGTGTTTATTTTGATAAATTAATGATATATACATGCATTTAGCTAGGGATTTAAGACCAGAATAAAAGAATAAATGTGATTAAATAGAGATTCATCATCTCTCTATACTTGCCTTTACTAGTCCCTATCAAACAGTACGTCTATAAGTGCAAAAAAGAAAATAAAGAAAGTAAAAAGAAGGAACTTGGATTGATTTTAACTTCTAAACTTGTCCTCATAATATCAAAGTTTGGAGTTCAATCAGACCCTTAGATTTTTTTTTGTTTGGTTGGAACATTCTTCGAAGTGTCGAACTTGCAACACAACAGTCCTTGAGAATCACAAAACCATACCCAAGTCTCCTCAAAAATCCGTTCAAACTCTTTGATGTCATACACACTCCCTTATCACTATGAGTCTATCTTGTACAATGTGTGTGATATACAACTCCTCTCGGCTGAAGCGGTAGAAGTTAGTCTTCTCCAACATGGTGACCCTGATTCCCCAATCCAATAACTCTTTCCTCTATAAGCCGGTGTATTCCCTTCTAAGTTCAAGTACAACCGGCTCAAGAAGAGGAGGTGGAGAGAATGGACGGTAGTCCGTATAACTACCTATCCTAGGATGCTTGACCAGCGTAGCCAAGTTATCCGGCTGTAGGCTCATATATGTCTTTGACTTTCGAGCTCAAGCTTGCTTATTGAATACATACATGCTCTAACGGGAATTGATTTTTTCTTTGGCGTTTTCCCATCTATTCTTTTTGAAGTTTTTGAATATGCATTTTTTTTTCAAATAATGCGATGTACAATAACATTTACAGAACGACTTTTTCGTCTTGAGCCAGTAGACTGTCCCTCTTTTGAAGCATTAATGCAACCCACAACTTCTGTCATTAGACCTCATGGCTACTGGACCGGGTTGGGGTACAATGGCCACATGTATGCGACTGCCGATGTTTCCACTGACTTGTGTCTGATGCTGGCAAATCCAACCCTCTACCACTTCAACTGAGTTGAGCAAGGTACAAGGTGCATGTGTGCAAGTTAGGTCACTGTCGATGAGAGTCATGTGTGTGTCCGAAATATTCTATTTAGGTAGTCAAGATGACATTAAACTAAGTCTTGTGGTATCAAAGAACTAAGTCTAGCAGACCTGAAGTGCCTTAATTCCAGTCCCCCTTAAGGTTCCTGTAATTAAGTGGATTAAGGTCCAACCAAGATCCAATCTTCTGATTTTATTTAGACTTGTTCAATTGTTATAGTCAATACTAAAAAATGCAAATGCTATGCACAAATGTAGAAAAAAAATTTATGATGCAATTTTCTGATTTTGAACTTTTGTGGATTTTTGAAAAGTTTTTGCAATTTTTATGCAATTCTGAAAATATTTTGCATTTTTTGGATTTTGATTTTGCATTTTTAGTGATTTTTCAAAACAAAAGAGTTTTGAAAAATAATTACGTGCAGATATTTACATGGGAGTGCATTTGCTATTTACAAGAATTCAGGTGAAGAGTTCTACACACGGTACTTAAAGGTTTTATGTATAGGAGGCTTGTAAATAATTTTATTTGTTTAACTTATATACAAGGTTCTCAAAATAATTTCAAAACATTTTCTCAATCATTTTAAAAAATTTATCTTGAAAAATACTTTGACAAATAATTTTTGCAAACATATACATAATTTGAAAATCATTTTATATATGTATAGATTTTCAAACTAATTTTTGAACTATTTTCAAAATTGTTTGCAAATAGATTTTCAAAACATTTTATTTAAACAAAGAAAAGAAATTTTTAAAAACCAGAACATTTTTAATATGGTTTTGAAAACGTTTTCCAAATGGTTTTAGAAAAGATTTTCAAAGAGATTTTCCAACTATTTTCAAATATTTTGCAAAATATTTTTAATCAATTTATTAATCAGTATATACAAAGAATTTTGTATATGTTTTAATTTTTCTTGATTAGAGATATTATTACAAATATGCAAGTATGAGTTGTGGCTAAAATATATACATAGTATATATGATCCTCATACTTAGTTTGAGCCATGTCCTCATAGATCGAAGATAAAAGGAAGACATAACTCTTACTAAGTATAGGAAAGCCTATACTACAATGACTGAATAATGAATATGAAGTCGATCATCCCCCCTATACTTAAGATCAATTATTCATAAGTATAACATATTGCATTCAACATGCAAGGAGGGTCGAGGTGGAAACGAATAAATCATCGGCTCGGCCTATCCCCCCATACTTTGTGTAAAATATCCCTAGGTATAGACATAAATTCAAGAGTTGAGGGGACATGTGAGGGATTTAAGAATGAATAACCTGAGGACGCTCATTCCTCCTATACTTAGGATGAAGCATATCCTAAATATCACATAAATGAATGAGGTGAGGGAAACATGGAAGAAAGAATTTGAATAATGAAAACAAAAAGAAGAAAAGAAGAAAAGGATTAAATAATCAAAAATATTTTTATGTACCTCGTTTGATTACACTAATGCAGTGACATAGCTCTTCATGGTAAACCACCTGTATTGAATCAACCATGAACATAAATGTATCATGTTCAAGATAAGGCTAAGTAACTATCTGTTGATCACAAATGTCTATGCGTCAACTGACAAACCAGATACAACAATGCTTCCATTGTCACACATGCTTCACTATGAAAGGCCCAAGGCCCGGTCCATGTGCTCTTCAATTTCCCTGGGAATAATTTGAGCTTTGCATCAAACAACTAAACCTTCTGAACCAGTTTGAAAGTCTTGCGGCGGATGTGCTTGTCATGCCACTTCTTGACCTTCTCCTTATACATCAGGCTATTGTCGTATGCATATTCATGGAATTTGAGAAAGTTGATTCAGATCCGGCTTTCTATTCTTTTCGACCTTCTTAGAATCCAAATTACAAGCATTGATTGCCCACAAGGGTTTGTGAATGAGTTCCACAGGAAAATGGCATGACTTGACGTATACCAGGCGGTAGGGAGACATTCCTAACAGTGACTTGTACGCGATCCGGTAAGCCCAAAGAATGGAATCAGGGAGCTGAGACCAGTTCTTCCTATCAGAACGCACAAATTTCTACACAATCATCTTTAGAAAGGTAACTTTCTACACAATCGATTGAAAGGTGACTTTACAACCATCCATTACTTCCTTTATCACAAAGGTAGAGTATACAACATCGAAAAATGTTGCTAAAGAAGTCACATTGTTGAATGGCTTTGTTGGTGATGTAGGCCTACAAAAATAGCATGTTATACTGTACCACACCAATCTTGACATAATATACCTAGCCAAGGATGAAATGAGTCACAAGACAATCAATTGCATTAACTTTCTATATCATTTTATCATAATAGAGAAAGAGGATCAAGTTGACACAATCGATAATCCTATATATACGTTCACCAAGTATGTTCCTGAAGGTAAGTTTGAACATTGCTAATACTTATTCAACATTAGTCGTTGGGAATATCCCAGTTTGATTTTGGTGGAGACATATCCTAACAATCGCATTTATTCTTCAGAGGATTCAAATCAAGGCGAGATCGATGGTATGCATTGAATCCTAATTATACTTGCAAAAAATATTTGATCTCCCTCGTTGGATTTGGGGGCAAAGCCCACTATCCCAAAATAGATGTCTCACTGTCCAAAACTCGGGATTCTGATCATTTAATTGGACCAAATTTACTCATGGATCCGTTTCTAATGGGAACACCTATATAAACCCTTCAGGGCTAGGTTTTCAGTTGCTAAACCGTATGTAATCGTCCGTGTATCTTCCTTCTTCACGCGTAGTGAAGATCAACCCACATATACCAAAAGAATGTAGCCCAGTTACATGTAAACCCGGTAAATTCTCCCGTTTGTGTGACTATCTTTTACTCTTGTAATACAATACGTCTGAATTTACATGCAATATAGGAGTGTTCATCGTCTTAATAACAAAAGTCCACTTTCACATCAGATGATTGAATTCACATGTGATTAGCTTTTTCATGTTTTAATTGCACTCTTTATCATTGGCATTTGAGGAAACATATCCTATGATGTAGAGGATTCTATAACCGAACCTGCTGTAATGGTCTTTTTTGTTGCAAAAACTTTGTAAAGAATTCAACAGTATATATTTAAGGGATTTTATCACTTGTGCCCCTCCGAGATATTGTAATATCAGTTATACCCCTATCTTTTTGGTAATATCAGTTGTGCCCCTAACTTCTTGCTCCGTCACCAGTTGTGCCCTTCCGTCAGATCGACCGTCAAAAAATTAAAATAACCATGGTTTATTCAAACCATGATGTGGTTAAGAAGGGTATTATGGTCCATACCCTTCTTCATCTACTTCCTCCTCCATTTGCTCTTCTTCCTTCTATTCATAACAAAAAAAACTCAACTTCTTATGAATCTTGGGGGTGACCTGGGAAGAACATGTGGTACGGGAGGGACACGAGGTAGGTCGCGGCGGTGAGGGGCGCAGGGACGGGGGAGGAGGGAGGGGGCGCATGGGTCACGGCCTGCTCTTCCAGTGGCTCACCGCCCTCAGCCCATCCCTCCGCCCCGAGCCCCAACCCTCGCAACTCCGCCCCGGCTCCTCCATGGCCCCCTGCTCCCCACCGCCCCCGCCCTCTGAGCCTCCCCCTCCCCCTGCCCGGCGCCTCCCCCTGCTCCCCGTCCCCTCGGCCTCCCCCTCCCCCTGTCCCGCGCCTCCCCCTGCTCCCCGCCGCCCCCCCACCCCTGCCCAGCAACTCCCCTCTGCCCGATGCCCTCCCCTCTGCCCTGATGCCCTCCCCTCCGCGCCGTGAAGATCTGCGGGGGCAGATGTGCGGGAGTGAAGATGCCCATCACTCCAACATAGACCGCCTGTGGTTAGTGTGGAAGGACCTCCACGGCAACAAATCGGAGATCGTCGACGATCTCTGGCTCGACACCCACTTCTACTTCTATGACGAGAACCCCGTGCTCAATCGGGTCAAGGTTTGTGACTTCCTCGACATATCGAAGCTTGATTACAGATTCAAGGATACCGAGATTCCATGGCTCTCCACACGTCCGCAGCCTGCCGTGGATCCCAAGATTGCCAAGGAGATCATCAAGCAACGGAAGTGATCCTCTCTTGTTACCAATACAAATCATTTCAGTCCCAACGACACAGTCCTTGATAGAACCATGACAGTGGAGCCTGGAGGTGCCGAGGCAGAGGCGCCGGGCTGGAACTAGGAAGTTGAAGGAGGAAGACGACGAGGAGGTGCTGGTGGTATATGGGATCGAGACAAGAGAAGATGTTTACACCAAGTTCAGCGTCTACGTGAACATGGTAGACAAGGAAGCCGTGTTGGCTACCCGGGCGAAGGCGAGGGAGTTTGCTGGGACCTTCGTCGGGATACGCCCTGGAGTGAAGGTGGTGAGGAAGGAGGGATGTTCGGGTGAGGACGTGAAGACGGAGCTGAAGCTTGGCATATCGAATCTGCTGAAAGATCTGGAGGCAGAGGAGGATGACACCATCTGGTTCTCTCTGGTGACCGAGGGAGGAATGGGGACGATCCGTGGGTGACCGGAGCCTGGCGGTGGTAGGACAGGCTCCGTGGGTGACCGGATCTGTGGGTGGTGGGAGGAATGGGGACGATCCGTGGGTGACCGGATCCGTGGGTGACCGGGGGGTGCGGGAGGTCGGCGCTGGGAGGGAGGTCGGGGCGGAGGGGGGTGCGGGGTTGGGCGGCGCGGGGCAGGGGCGGGGGCTGCGGGTTGGGAGGAGGTGCGGAGAGCTCGAGGCGGAGCTGGGCGGAGGTGGAGGTGGAGGAGGAGGAAGAAGAGGATGGGGAGGAGGAGGAAGAAGAAGAAGATGAGGAGGGTGTAAAATGACCTCTTAACCTTTTTTTAAGTAATTCCGCCTATGTCCTCAAAGTTAACGGCCGTTTGCACTGTGGATGGACGGTCACTAACCCGAGGGGCACAAGTGATAAATTATCAAGTTTTGAGGGGCACAACTGATATTACCAAAAAGATAGGGGTATAACTGATATTGCGATATCTCGGAGGGGCACAAGTGATAAAATCCCTATATTTAATCTATACTATTTGTTCTATATTTCTATCAAATTTCATCTCAATCCGATGTTCCAGCTATTTTTATCATAAAGGTCAAAAGAAAGCTAAATTTAAAATAATTCTTAAGTACCACACATGTTGATTTTTCTTTTGACTTTTATAATAAAATAGCCAGAAATATTAGATCGAACGAAATTTACTGGATAATTATAACGATTAGTACAAAGATTAAATGTAGATTAGATTTTTTATATTTTTTTTGCAAAAAAATAACCATTAGAATTGACCCTGCTGTGGAATCCTCTACAGCAGATCCCGACATTCGATGCCTTCACCTTGAAGAATGGATGCGCACATCACCCACATAACGCATCACAACAAACCTATAAGCCCTCATGTGACAGCTCGTGGCCATATGTTGACCCTAGGCGGTCCTCCCCCTCCCGTTTCCGTCTCTGCCTGACATCCATCTATGTGGAGGCTCGGGAGCAAAGCAGATGGCGTCCATCAGGGCTCCCCTCCCCGATCAGATCCCGAGATGGGCCCTCCCTCCCCACCACTCCCACCACCCACCTCGTGACCATGGCGCCGCCGCCTCCCGACGGGAAGAAGGTCGACGCCGACCTCAGGACCTCCCCCGTCGCCGCTCCCATGGCCGTCCTCGTCCTTGCCACCGTCGCCGGCCTCTCCCTCTGCCTCTTCTACCTCCGCCCCGCCCGCCTGCTCGTCACCCCCACCTACACCGCCCTCGTCGGCTCCGACCTCTGTCCGCCGCCCGGACCCTACCTTCACTACCCCAACCCCAGGACCTATCAAAGGTGTGTCCGCTTTGATGCTTGGATTTTTCATTTGCTTCTAGCTCGAATTTGCTGCTGAATTCTGCGGTGATTGCTCCACAGGGGTGAATGCAAGTGCACGCCAGTGCGGTTCTTCGCGATCCTGTCGATGCAGCGGTCGGGGAGCGGGTGGTTCGAGACGTTCCTCAACAGCCACGTCAACGTCAGCTCCAACGGGGAGATCTTCTCCGTCAAGGAGAGGCGGAGCAATGCCTCCGCTGTCCTCGCTACGCTTGATAAGGTGTATGATTTGGATTGGTTCAGCAGCGCCGCAAAGAACGAGTGCTTGGCCGCGGTTGGATTCAAGTGGATGCTTAATCAGGTGAGCATCCGGATCTTATCATTCTCATGAAAGAAAAGAAGAAAAAATCCCCACGTTCGAAAAAACTACTGCTTTATTTCTACAAGAGATTAAGTGATTAAGTTTGACCCTATAGAAAGAATAGATGTTAATGTTTGCCTAATTGATAATTCGATTATTCTTAAAATAATGAAATCGGGGCATAGGTTGGTATACATGCTTCCATTTTCGTAGGAAAACATATAATTTAATATCTCTTACGGAAAAAATGAATGAAATATAGTAATCAGGGCTCAATATCCAGAAGAATATAAATTATCTAGTGTGAGATGTTTGTGCGTATTGGCTTCTGATTGCTGTAAAAGGAATCTTTCATCACCATGCAAAACAAACCACGGTTTACTTTCTTTCTCAGTTTTATTATGGAATTTGAGCTATTGGTACATTCATGTAATCCATGTTAATTGATATATATTGTCATATCTGATAGAGTTAGATATCCCCAGATAAAATCTTATGTACGCAATCTTTGATGGATTTTAGTTAATAGAATATTGTTCAAAGTCCAACTCTCCAACTTCATTTTACTTTTGACTACAGGGTGTTTTGAAGTTTCATGAGGAAATAGTTGAGTACTTCAATAGAAGGGGAGTCTCTGCAATGTTCCTTTTGAGAAGGAATCTTTTACAGAGGATGATTTCTACTCTTGCAAACACCTATGATCAGAGCATGAAGCAACTCAATGGCACCCACAAATCTCATGTGCATTCTGAGAAAGAGGTTCCATTCCCCAACCTTGCGTTGTTTATTTTTAAATTATAATTACACGAAGTTGAAGTCCCATGCTCGTTTTTATGAATGATTTCAGTTTCCAATATTAAAAACACGTGTGCTTTTTATTTTTTTCCTGTAACCTTCTTTAGCTATTCTTTTTCAACTTCCAGGTTGTCCTCATTGAAGAGTACTGCTCTGGTCCCTTATTTCATATGCACCTTATATATCCGGGCAGGAAAATAAACTGTTGACATAATTTAAAACTTGATTAAATATGTTTGCAGGCAGAGATTCTGGCCAAATTCAGACCAATCATCAATGTGAGTTTGTTAATACATGATTTGAAGCATGCGGAGGACATGGCTGCAAGTGGTTTAGAGTACTTCAAAAGCACACATCACATAGTTCTCTATTACGAGGACCTTGTAAATAATCGAACGGTATATCAAAATGCTAATTATAATATTATATCTTTGTATTCTCGTTCATTATTTTTTATTTTTCATCCTGCCAAACCAAAATTCCTGCAATTTTGCAGAAATTGATGGATGTTCAGGACTTTCTTGGTGTTCCTCGGTGGGATTTAGTTAGCCGTCAAGTAAAGATCCACAAGAAGCCTTTGCCAGAGCAGATCAGCAACTGGAATGAAGTATACAATGTACTTAAAGGTACAAAATATGAGAGGTTCATCGGGGGAAAAAATCGTCGAATCTGAGCTCCGGCTTGCTGCTCAGTGCTAATTAGATAGGGCTACGCTCCATGATGGCATACAAACATGAATTTTGTCTTTCCACCAAAAGTTTTGTTTCTTCATAGCATTTTTTGGAGGGTTGTTATACCTTCCCCTTGTTATAGAAATACATAATAGTATTACTGTCAACTGCTTCACGTTCTCTACTCTAGCATAATTTTTCTTCTTCCTGAAGCATTTTCCAGCCATTGATCTAGATGTCACCATCATTTAATACTCGCTTATCGTTTTTATCTGAAAGGTCAACTCGCATGTGTCAATTGAGGCCACCTATGATTTTAGAGTGTGGTAAGGAACACTTTCCACTGTGTTGCAATTTGACATTGTATTTGTGTTTTTTTTAGAAAAGTTGGGTGCATTATGGGAGATATGCACCCTACCTCAAATTATCACATTGTATTTGTGTTTAATTGGTGATTCAGATATTGCATGGTCAATTTACGGGTCATGTCCTAGACTTTCACCCAATGGCAGGAGTGAGATTGTTATTCGATCAGTTACACCTCATTTCTAGAAGTCAGCATGCTTTTATAATATATATACTAATAATTTTAAAAGTACTGGAAGATTTCCGTCATTGAAGGTGAAGATTTCTTTGCCATATCAAATTGCCACAGGGCATATGCCAATTGCTGCCCGAGGAGTCAATGATTAGAATCCATTGAAACCTAGTTACATGGAGTTGCTAGAAGGTATACTCAGTACTCTTTAGATTTCTGCAAGGTAGACTGGCAAAGCATCAGTATGAACTGAGCAATCAACATGGATTTTGCTTGCTTGCAGCTGGGAATATTTCAAGTGGGCTTGAGGTTCCTGGTCCATACACAGCTACCAAAAACCAGTGTAAGTTTACATTCAATAACATTGTTGGTAACTGGAGTTTTATATTTCAAAGTAGAATATATTTAGAAGATTCACTGTTGCACTTATGGACAAATCTGGAAAGGCCTCCCAATTGTATGATCATGCCACCGCATTCACTGGAGCAGATCCTGTTGGCTGGATAGAGCTTTTGTGAGTGCAGTGACGTAGTTTACCTAAGTGGTTTGTAAATAGATATTGAAATTACCCACCATCTTTGAACAACCGGATTCAAGAGTCGCCTCAAGGTGCGTGGTATATAACCCAATTTAGGAGCCATGCTGTACATGGAGAACGGCTTATTAAGTAAAATGCTGAGCCAAAGCATGTATAAAGCTGGCCTGAAATCAAGTCCGTTTGAGAGTTATGGTGGTAAATATATTGTATATTGTTAAAATATGAAATGCGGAAGCAAATCAAAGCAAGAACAAGATAAAAAGGAGACTTTGATTTTACGTGGAACCCTACTCCCTAAGGAGCGAGATGAAACCACAGGAGAACCGCCTCAAAGGGCTGATTTTCTATTCATCTTTCTCAAAGGTTACTCTAAAAAAAATCTTTCTCAAAGGTTACAATGGGTGTGGGGTTCTTTATATAGCCCCACCAATGTGACCAAAAGTCACCACTTTATGATGTGGGACTAAACACGACCCACACAAGATGATTTTTCAGCATTCCCCCTCAAGCTAAGCATGCAATGCTGAGCTTGGATAAATAGAAAGAATGCACCCACTCACATATAAAGTACATGATACTATATACAATATCAACTCAATGCACGTTATCAATTGCTGTTGAGGACATTGCTTCTCATGTCATGGTGGTGAGGAGGAACTAGAGAATGGAGTGTGAATAGCGATCTGCAGAGATATCTGATCAACAAAATGAGTCCCCCTCATGCAGTACTCCTGCTCGCAACATGTCTTCATCGAAGAATGCTCCATCACTTTGAAGGGAGAAAAAAACATCGTGGGAATATCCATACATAGTGGAGTTCACGACCATGAAAACTGTTAGAAAATAGAAATGCGGAAGCGGAATCAGAGAAAAATATTTAGACATGAAGAATACGTGTTTTAACGTGGAACCCTACTCTCTAATGAGCGGGATGAAACAACGGGAGAAGGCCTCAAAGGGCTATATGTTGCATTCAACTTTCTCATCGGATACAATGGGTGTGGTATGGGGGTCTATATATAGCCCCCGCTGAGTCGCCATATCTCCAAACTAGTAGATGTGTGACTAAAGACTGGACGGGGTAAATGGATCTTGGAGGGATCCTTTTACCATTTCCCTCATAAGTGACGCATATAAACAATACTCCAAAACTTCCCCTCAAGATGGAGCATGCAATGCTCAACTTGGACAAACAGAAAGAAACTCAACTCACAATACATGACACTACAGACAATATCAACTCAATGCGCACAACTGTCGGATGCTGTCGAGGGCGTTGCTTCTCATGCCGTGCAGGTAAGGAGGACGAATGAGCTGGAGTGTGAGTCAACTGTTTTACTCTGGACTGTGCTTGTCAGAGCCACTGAAACTGGATGAGTCTCCACCTGGAGAACTCTGGCCCGCCATAACATGTGGACAACTGCTCCATCTCTGAAAGGGCCGAGCTAAAAAAATCGTGGAGTGCAATCCTCGTCTGAGTCCACGGTTGCTGGAGAATGGAGTCTGAAGAAGTCTCATTGTCGGAGAACTGAGTCTCTCCCATTTGGCTCAGAGAATGGTACTCTACTCTGGAGTCCATATGAAACCACATGAAAACCCTTGCCCACATGGCATAGGGAATGGTTCTCTACTCTGGAGTCCCTATGGATCGCATGAAAACCCTGGCCAAAACAACAAGAATGATGGGGATCACGACAAACGATGGCATACATGCGCACATCTGAAAAGACCGCATACATATGCGTGTCTGAAATTGAAGACTCGGAAACATCTGACGTCGAGTCTGAACATCTGAGAAACTGTAGAGTCTGGAACATCTGACTGGACATGTAATCTGGACTGGAGAATCTGGATCTGAATCATCTGACAATCTGGCCTGTAGAACTCTATACAATACTCCCCCTTTCTCCCATACTATTCGGAATGACAATCATCGACCAAGTTGAGAGATGACAATAAAATGAGGGTACAAAAAATCAATAAGCCGTATCCCAATTTTTCTCCGGCTTTTCAAATTTCTTCCTTTTTTTAAATTTTTTTATAAGCCACGTCATCATTTTTTTACGGCTTTGCAAATCATGATTTTTTTTGAAAAACAATTTTTTTACTTGCGTACGACCTCTCTCTTTCTCTTTTTTTGCGAAAATTCCTTGCGTATGACTGTTTTTTGTACACACCTCTTCTTCTTCTTTTTTGAATCAGTTTTTTTGAACACTAGGCCCGGATGTGGGCCCATATCTCTCTCACTCTCTCCTTTCTTTTTTTTTTAAATGAACAAGTATCAGCCCATACATTTGGGTCCAAACAACATTTTTTTTAAAAACGTGAACGGCCCATTTTGGGCTTATATTAGGGTTCCCCAGTTGGGAACCCTCTCTTGTGAGACGCCACCAACCCCGATAGGGGTCTTCACATGCCGCCGCGTAGGACCGAAGGGGAAGCTTGGGGCCACCACCTGCAGCGGGGATATGCGCCGCCGTTGGAGAAGAAGCTCCTCCGCCTGGAGCTTTCAGAGCCGCTGCGGACTGGAGAGATGGAGGATGTCGCCATCGAAGTTGGTCTCTCTTACGTCGTCGAGCAAGATGGAGGATGGGCGCATTGCCACTGGTGCTGATCATGTTGCGCTGCTGGAGCCCCCAAGGAGGAGAGGCTCCTGCTAAGCGCACTGGAGATGGAACTCACGGATTGTCATGAGTCCCCAAGTCGGCTATGATTGAGCAGAGGGGCTCTCTGCTAGAGTTTGAGGAAGGTTGAAGGTGGCTAGGGCTCGCCGCCTGCGCGAGCCTGTCGAGGAAGGAAGGAGAGGCGTGCTGCGAGGATGCTGCCTGAAGCTTGAGAAGAGGTGCTGTGAGGGCTTGGATCTGAAGTGCATCGCCTCCGATTCAGCTGATGGGAGGTGCGCTACTACTGCGTGCTTGGGGAAGATCTTGTGTGACAAGGGTCGCTGTCTGGAGCATCGCGTGACCTTAGATCTTGCCGCCTGGAGCCTTAGGGCACGTCGCATGGACTTCATCAATCTGGGGCTAAGATCGCTAGTGAGTTTGAAAAAAAACGTATGTGGCTGGAAAGGGCAGCATCCCCTTCTAGGGCAGCGCCGCCATATGCAGAAATCGATGAACCCATAGAACTCGATCTGCTCAATAGTAATCGACCTTGATAAAAAAATCTTCCATAGAACCGACTTGCCTTTAAAAAAAATCTTCACAAAATTAGGGCTTCACGGAACTCTAAAACTCTTGAACAACATCGAACATGTGATCTTAAATCCGAGAATCGAACTCCATATTAGAAAATAGAAATGCGGAAGCAGAATCAGAGAAATATTTTAACATGAAGAACACATGATTTAACATGGAATCCTACTCCCTAAGGAACGGGATGAAACCATGGGAGAAGGTCTCAAAGGGTCATATGTTGCATTCAACTTTCTCATCGGATACAATGGGTGTGAAGGTCTATATATAGCCCTCACCGAGTCTCTACATCTCCAAGTTGGTAAATGTGAGACTAAAGACTGGATGGGTTAAATGGATCCTGGAGGGATCCATTTACCCATCTCCCTCATAAGTGACACATATAAACAATACTCCAACAAAAACATGCCGTGGGAATATCCACACATAGTGGAGTTCACGATCACTTGAGGATGGATCCAATAATGAGTCACCCACTGGAGAACTCCACGAAAAAAATAGGTCACTCAAACAGAGTGCCTCAACCAATGGTAGGGCTCGAAAACCACTACCCAACACTTAAAACAATGGTAGGGCATGATACCACTACCCAATAGTGGCAGAGCAAACGACCAAGTTGGGAGAACAATGAAGTATCAACAATTGATTTGTCTTCCTTTTTTTGCAGTTCCAATACAATTTTTTGACTGTTTTTTTTCACAAGCATTCCTCTCCTTTTTCCCAATCTCAATTTTTCACATCTTTGCCTCTCTTTTTTTCTCTCTATTTTTTTAAACTACCTTCATTTTCCTCTTCGGGCAACTCCAACCCCATTGTTTGGATTAACAAAAAAAAAAGAGAAATGCCCGAGGTCCAATAAGGCATCAACCCCTCACTGCCTCCCCTTGTTTTTTTCATAGCTGCTTCAAATTTTTTGCGTAGCTTTAGCTTTTTTTCTACTCCAGCACAAAATATCTCCACTCTTTTTTTCACAGAGCAGCCCCAATTTTGGGCATTTAAAATCCCGGCTGAAAGGGGAATAAATGGGCATAAAGCCCGTAAGTGGGATGGTAGAGGGAGAGGCCCCTCATTTTCCTGCCTTCAAGGTGTCCCACATGACATTTTTATCCCGCTCGGGTTCTAAGGAGAACCTGTTGTTGCTGTATCCAATTTAGGGCTCCCACGGGAGTTGGGGCTCTCAGAAATCTGCAGCTGCTATTGAGATGCTGCTATCACTTGGTAGCATTGCTTCTACCTCCCTTCTTCTATGACAACAAGTATCCTTTTCCAGACTTCAACCTTTATTTTTTTCAGCATCATCCTCTCATTTTTTACACTTTGATTACATCAATAGCCCATTGGTCCTCAATGATAAAAAAGAGATTTAAAAAACATCCAGAACCAAATGGTTATCAGGTGTCATGCTCTCATCTTTTAGGGTCCCCATTGGACCCCATCGGATTAGTACCTACCGCCATCGATCCACCAGAAAGCCTCACTCTAGGAAAAGAACCCATTGCAGCATATGTGCGCCGCCGCCATGGGGAGATCATTGCAATTATGGGTTTGGCGGCTATCGAAGAAAAATCGCTACAAGAGGCTGATTCGCAAGCGAGTCCTCATCGACATCGAGTCTTCCCTTCGAGTGGTGTTCCCATGGGTGGGAACCCATCTTCTCTTGGTTGCTGAATATCGGCATGGCGTAGAGCTGGTTCGATCACCCCATTGCTATAGGGCTCAGAGGCGTTGGATTTTTTCTCTAGAAACAAGGTTTCCATCAAGAAACGTGTCTTCTAAAACAACGGTGCCACCAAACTAGGGTTAATCTAGGGTTCCACAGTGGAACCCAACAATGCCCATCTTTCAATAGCAACAGATCGATCTAACAAAAGAATGAAAAACAATAGAGCACATAAACTAAATTATCCGAATCAAAATGAAAATCAAACTTCAAGTTGAATTCAGAATAGACTTGCTCTGATACCATGTTGAAATATGAAATGCGGAAGCAAATCAAAGCAAGAACAAGATAAAAAGAAGACTTTAATTTTACGCGGAACCCTACTCCTAAGGAGTGGGATGAAACCACATGAGAACCGCCTCGAAGGGTTGATTTTCTATTCATTTTTCTCAAAGGTTACAATGGGTGTGGGGCTCTTTATATAGCTTAATCAATGTGAGAAAAAGTCACCACTTCATTATGTAGGACCAAACACAACTTACACAAGACCATTTTTCAACATATCTCACCTTTGTTCCTTGCCGAATCTCGAGGTGGTTGTTTGGTTTTGGAATTCATTTGTCTTTTATGATCGAAAAGTTAAAAATAAATCATCAACTACATTTATATATAAAATGGATATACGAGTACGAATATCTGCAGATATGATATCGATATCTATATACATATGTCATAATCTTTATAAAATAGATATAGTGGTCAAAGTGATATTCATATCTATATACATTTGTCAGAATCTTTATAAACCAGATATGGTAGTGAATTGGGTACAGATATATCCAGTCTGTTTGCACCCCTAATGATGCCACATGGACAAGACCACTAGTCTAGGTTCCCTAATGAAGGTTGATCATTTCTCTTAATAAGTGGTAGAACTTATCGATATGCTTATTGTAGAGATATATTTCATGTTTTTGTATCTTTTATCTATTTTTGTTTCTTTTTGTCTACTTTATGTAATTTGCCCATAGATCGGAGCTCCTGTACCGAACCCTAACATTAATCCCCCAACCCTTCATCCCTCCTGCCGTCCAGGGCTCCGTCGAGCCCAGGGCCCCGCCACCTTGCAACTCCGTCGAGCCCAGGGCCTCACCGTGCAACACCGCCGAGCCCAGGGCATCGCCGCCCAGGGCCCCGCTACCTAGGGCCCCGCCATGCCCATTCTTGCGGCCCCACCTTGAAGCCCCGTCGCCCAGGACCCCACCGTGCCCAGTCTTGCCCGCTGCCCAACCTCTTGGGTCCCGCTGCCTCGAGTCTAGCGGTCTTCGGTCCGTGCTCCTGCCGTCGTTCCCTTCCTTGAGGGGTTTCCTCTCGCATCTCCATGTGATGGGTTTGGTTGTGTAAGTCTACACATGCAACCAAACCTCTTCATGTTAGTGTAGACAAAAGTTTATCTTGTCTACAACCCTAGTCGTCTCCGGTCATCATGTCAGAAAACAAGATTGAAATCCCCACCACAGATGCCTTCAGAGGTCCTGCGCCTATTGTGAAGATGGATGGGTCGAACTACGAATTATGGGCCATGCAGTTCATGAGCCTAATGAAGTCGACGGGTAAGAAACATATTCTTACCGAGGATGAGCCAACGGAGAAGACATGGTTGTATGCCTCATGGGAGGCTGATGACGCATATGCTCAGGTCTGGTTGTCTGGTACTTTGATTCCAAACATTGCAAACGATGTCTTGCATCAGCCCACTGCCAAAGCCATGTGGGACATTCTTGCTGCCACGTATTCACATGTCAAGAATGAGGTAAAAATTCTACAGCTTCAGTATGAGATCTTCACTATAAAGCATAATGGTCGACCTCTGCATGCTCACTACATTGCATTACGGGGAATGTTTGAGAAGCTTCATAGCTTCATGCCCCTCACAACTACTCCAGAGCAGTTGAAGACATACCGAAATGCCACGATGGTGGGAATGTTTCTTGCCTCTCTAGACTCACAGTATGAGAGTGCTTTTTCTCAGATTCTAGCAGATGCTACCATTCATCCCATGGAGGAGGCCTTTAGGAGATTAAGCCGGATCAATATCTCAAGCCCTGCTCGAGTGTCAAATTCTTATGCTATGGCAGCCTCTCGTGGAAGAGGTATTCCATCTCATTTTCGTGGTCGGGGGCCACGTGGTAGAGGTGGTCGTGGTCATGGACCACCGTGTATCTACTATCATCGGACTGGTCATACCGAAGATACATGCTACTTCAAGCATGGTTTCCCAACAGATTCAACATTGTGGCGCTCCACCCACATCAGATCAACGATACGATGAACTTGTGTCTCGACTGCGAGATATCATGCCCCCAACCAGTACTCCTTCACCTGTTTCAAAGAGCAGCTTGGACATTGCTGCTGCTGCTTCCTCAGGTGGTGCTCATACTTCTACTTCTCATTAGGATTCAGGTATCTCGGAATGGATTATAGATTCAGGTACAACACATTATTTGTGTGGAGACATACATCAGCTCATATCCTACAAAACCGGTTTCTCCAGGAAAGACAATGATCATAACATATGGGACTCATTCTCCCATCACAGGATAGGGGGTGATTACTTTAACGCCATCTTTGTAGCTGCAGTTAGTGTTGCATGCCCTTGAATTTTCAATGAATTTACTATCAATTACTCAGATTACTAAGGATTTACATTGTCGAGCAATATTTGAACCATCATCTCTTGTGTTTGAGGACATTCTCACGGGTAGAGTGATTGAGTGTGGCCGTGAGCAAGGCGGGCTGTATCGACTGGTCTAAACACCTTATGCTGGAGCATCTTATCATTTCACTGGACATGTCTCTCCTTATCTTTGGCATCTACGCTGTGGTCACCTTCCATTTCAGAAACTGCGTCAAATCCTTCCTCAGATCTCACCTCGCTTGTCGTTCAATTGTGAAGCTTGTCAGTTAGGGAAGCATCATCGATCTGTCTTCCTTAGTCATCAGAGTCGGAGGAGTAGCTCTCCTTTTGGGTTTTTCCATGTAGACATTTGGGGTCCAAGTCGTGTTCCCGATCATCAAGGACACATGTTCTATTTAGTTGCTGTGGATGATTTTAGTCGTCTGTCTTGGGTTTTCTTGTTAAATAATAAATCAGAAGCGGACAATACTATTATGAATTTTATTAAAGAAGTGCAGAATGTTTTCTCCACCAATGTCAAAGTTGTTCGAACTGATAATGCTCTTGAATTCTGTACCAATATATTATCTCAATTCTTTTCATCTCACAACATCATCAAATATCTTGTGCTTACACGTCCCAACAGAATGCTTGATGTCACTCGCACGCTCCTTGTCCAGAGTTGTGCACCGCACTCATTCTGGGACGATGCGGTTTTCACAGCATGCTACCTCATTAACCGTATGCCCTCATCAATGCTGGGCGAGAAGATACCTTTCTCCCTTGTTTTCCCAGACAAGGAGTTGTTCTCTCTTACCCCTCGTGTTTTTGGGTCCGTTGCGTTCGTCCATCGGTTGTCTCCAGGGATTGACAATCTCTCTCTTAGGGCTGTCAAATGTGTTTTTGTTGGGTATTCCAGGACTCAAAAGGGTTATCGTTGCTATGATCCGTTACGTCGAAGGTATCATGTTAGTGCAGATGTCATGCTTTTTGAGTCAGTCATGTTCTTCTCTCCTACATGCGACATGTTGACACCATCGAATTCAGATGATGAGATCTATATTTCTCCTCCACCCATGTACCCAACATTACCTCCACCACCACCACCACCTTCACCACCATCACCTCCACCAGCCTTACCTCCTCCCATTGTTTTGGTTCCTCCTCTACCGCATCACTATAGTCGATGGCTAACCCCTGCTCATGATCATGGTCAATCATCCACCATGCCCCAAGTTTGTTCTGACAACATTACTTCTAGTGATGGGTCTGATGGTATTTCTCATCAGGGGGGTTATTTCAGGAAGGGGATGATCCGACGGGTGGCATAGAGGATGTAGGACTTGATTTGCCTATTGCTCTGAGGAGGCAGGGACATTCATGTGCTTCATATCCGATTACTTCTCATGTCACCTTTGAGCGTCCGACGGGTGACTTGAGAAGGTTTGCATTTGCTTTGTCCGCTGTGGATATACCACGGACATACCAGGAGACATTGGCTGACAGTAGATGGCGTCTGGCTATGGAGGAAGAGATGGCGGCTCTTCAGTCGAGAGGTACTTGGAGCCTTTTTCCAGCTCCTATTAGGGTATCTATAATAAGTTGCAAGTGGGTATTTACAGTGAAGAAAAATGCAAATGGTAGCATTGACAGGTACAAGGCTCGACTGGTTGCCCGTGGGTTTACTTAGACATACGGGGTGGATTACCTTGACACATTTTCTCCAGTTGCTCGTCATTCTACCTTACGGATTCCTTTTTCTGTTGTCGTGGTTCGAGATTGGCCTTCGTTTCAATTGGATGTCAAGAATGCCTTTTTCTATGGTGATCTTCAGGAAGAAGTATATATGTAGCAACCACCAGGGTTTGCTATTGAGGGGGAGTGTTCACAGGTGTGTAGACTTCATAATGCAATCTATGGCCTTAAACAGAGCCTGAGAGCTTGGTTCCAGAAGCTCTCAGATTTGTTTGAGAAGCAAGGGTTCAAACAGTCGAATGCAGATCATTCTCTTTTTGTACAGAAGATCTCCAGAGGTACGACTGTTATTATGGTGTATGTTGATGATATACTTATTACATGAGATGATATGCATGGAATTAAAAGAGCAAAAGAATTTCCGGGCCATGAATTTGTTACTAAGGATCTAGGAGCGCTTCGATACTTTCTAGGATTGGAGTTTGCCAGAAATCAACAATGGCTTGTGATGACTCAGAGAAAATATGTCACCGATTTGCTAAGTGACACAGGTATGCTTGGATGTCGACCTGCTTTTACACCCATGGATTCGAGCATGAAGCTGTATGATGATAATACTGTTGAGGTTGACAGGAGAAGATACATGGAATGATGGAACTGGTGGGAAAGTTTCTTTATGTTACTATTACCAGACCTGATATTTCATTTGCGGTCAGTAGAGTGAGCCAATTCATGGAACAACCTCGTCAGGTACATATGGATGCTATACATATGATACTAAGATATCTTAAATCATCTCCAGGTGCAGGGCTGCTGTTTAAAAAGGGTGGCACTATTACTATCTCAGCATGCACAGACGCAGACTACGCAGGGTGCCCAAAGGACAGGAAGTCTACATCAGGTTTTGCTATATTTGTCGGAGAGTCACTTGTCTCATGAAAGAGTAAGAAGCAAACCGTTGTTGCTAGATCCAGTGCCGAACCTGAGTATAGAGCTATGGCCCAAGCATGTACAGAAGTGCTGTGGGTTCGAGCAGTCCTGACAGATCTATACATAGATGTTCCTCTTCCCATGTCGCTTGAATGCGACAATTAGGCTGCGTTATTCATTGCTAATAATCATGCATTTCACGAGAGGACGAAGCACATTGAGGTTGATTGTCACTATATACGTGATATGATCCAGAAAGGCTTCGTTTCTACATCCCATGTCAGCTCATGAGACGAGACGACATACACCTTCACCAAAGCCTTACTTAGGGGGTCCTTCCAGAAGTGCTTATCTAAGCTGAACATGATAGATATCTATGCTCCATCTTGAGGGGGAGTGTAGAGATATATTTCATGTTTTTGTAGCTTTTTAGTTTTGTTTCTCTCTGTCTACTTTATGTAATTTGCCCATAGGTCTTTCCCTATATAAGAGAGCCTAGGGCTTAAGGAATGATCATCTCTCTTTATTTTCCCAACACTTATCATTAGGCATGTTAAAGAAGGAGCTGCTTGTGTTCAGGAAGAATAACCAGTTGGCAGTTGCAGAGAGCTCAAAAGGCAGGTATCTGCATAAAAGGACGTCAACATGCTTAACTGGGTGGACATCAGGGTATTGATCATTGGTGAGATTGAGTAACATATGGGCTTTCAGATGATTGGGTGGAGGAGGAGAAGAAAGAGGTGGAGTGGAGGCAACAATCGAGCCAAACTTGGCCAAGAAAGAGTAACACAGATATGGCTTTCTTCCATGCCATGTCTATAGGAGGCAAAGGAGAATGTATTTCACTCCATTAGTATTGGGGAGTGAGTTTCTGGACTTCCTTGAAAATGACTAAAGCTATGGTAGACCTCTTTCAACGCTTATGTTGGAGAGTGAGTTTCTGGTTTGATGTGGTTGAGGGATGGTTCCAACTTGTTATGGCATGATTAGGTAAAAGTGATTGAGGGATGGTTCCAACTTGTTATGGCATGATTATGTAAACGGGTTGATTATGGTTTTCTTTATGCAAACTGATTATGGTTTTTTGAGGCATAAGAGGTTTGTGATGTGGTTTTTCGAGTGAATACTGATTGGTTGTCCGGTCTAAATGTTATCTCGATTTTCTTCAAGGAGTTATGGGATGCCATTGAGGCTAACTTTATGAACATAATCGAGGAATGATTAGATAGGATCCTCATCTTCTTATTTGTGAAGAAGGAAGTTGTGTAGCTGGTGAAGGACTTCATACCCATTGCTTTAGTGAATGCGATGCGATTTAACGTATTGTTGCAAAGTTTCTTGCTAGCGATATTACTTGGGTCCTTAATGGCCTCATTAACACTTTGTAGACGATGTTTATTCCAAGCAGACTCATGATGGGTAGTGTGGTCATGACGATCGAGAAGTTGTTTGACTATAGGAGGTATGTGCAAAATTTGATATGGGAGGTTGATTTCTTCAAGACTCAAGACTGCATGGACCGGACTTGAGATATATGTGGTTCTCTAACCAAATAGCTATCAGAAGCAATATGAGCAAACAAATCACAAACAACAAGCAACCATAAGACATGACGATTTTACGTGGAAACCCCCAAAATGAAAGGAGGGAAACCACATGGCCGTTTTGACTCAAACCACTCAACTATAGTTAGTGATATATTCTTTCTTCTCAAAATAGCACACAAGCCAAGCCTTCTTGTTTGTGTATCACCAAAGTAACATTACTAAACAAGCTAATAGGAGAATGTTGAGATATTAATAGGAGAATGTTGAGATATTAGTTATCTTTCATGTCTTTTATGTATTATTTATTTCCTTTATGTAATTTTCCCAACATGTTACTCTCCTATATAAGAGAACCCCAGGGCTTCGTGAATAAACAATTTTTCATTCTTTTCTCTCCACATGGTATCAGAGCGACCAACCTGGACCAGAGTTCTCGTACCTCACCGTGCCCTAGATCTCACCCGCATGCCTTTTCCTCTCTCCACGACGTTGTCACCTCCACCGCTCCTTCCCTGCGGCATCACCACTGCCCCTTCGTGTGCGGGTGTCACACGTGTCGTGTGGTCACAACCGTCTGTAGGGGCCCACGGCCCCTACGAGTGTCGTCGACTCCTACAGAATCATCCGTGCGGCGGGACCTTTTCCTGCCCACGTAGGCATTTTCCCTCCTCTTTGTGACCAAACTGCAATATGAAACAATCTGAATTTGATCGGAAAATGAGATTTCAGACCTATAAATCTCATTTTTTGGCCTAGCGCGGCATGAGTAACGAGGATGGTTGTATGAGTCTATATGTACAACCAATCCTTCATGTGATCGTGTAGACTTGCTCGAATCGGTCTAATTCCCCAGTGGAGTTACGTTTTTTGACCTTCATCATGTCAGAAAACAAGGGTAATGTCTTCTCTTCGTCCGGTGCCTTCAATGGCCTGGCGTCTTTCGTGAAGATGGATATGACCAACTATGAGTTATGGTCTATGCAGTTTATAATCCTTATGTAGTGCAATAACAAGGAGTATATTCTGACAAAGCCATAACCGACACAATATTGGGGACAATGATTCGTGGAAGCAAGATGGCGCGTATGCATGTATTTGGCTCTCTGGGACCCTCAACTCATAGATAGCCAATGACATTGTGAACCAGCCCATCGCTAAGGCGATGTAGGATATTCTAACATACACTTATGCCTAAGCGAAGAACGATGCCAAGATTCTTCAGCTTCAGTTTGACATATACATGGCACAATAGAATGGTCATCCACTGCACACGTTATATTCCTCGCTTCGTGGCATGTTCGAGAAGCTTCACAGCTTCATGCCAATTACGATCTCCACAGAGCAACAGATGTCATACATGAACTCCACGATGGTTGGAGTTTTCTTGGCTACACTTGACCCAAAGTATGAGGCAGAATGATCACGACTCCTTACTGGGGCGACAATCCCTCCCATGGAGGAGACTTACAGTCATCTCAGCAGGCTTCTTATTCAATCTGCTGCCACCACACAACCTTCCTCAGCGATGGCTGCTTCTCGCAATAGAGGAGGTTCTACTCAGTTTAGAGGGTGTAGTCCCCATGGTGGAGGTGGTGAACATTAGTGTGGTCCCTGCACCTACTGTTGTTGTCCATGACACCCTGAGGACACGTGCTATCAGAAGCATGGATACCTCACATCTGCTTATGTGGTGGAGCATATTAAGCCTTCAGACACTACAACTCCTCAGGCAGATCCATGCCTTGATGACATTGACTCTCGTATACGGGAGATCTTGACTCCAGTGGCCGACACTGCCACTACATGATCCACATATACTGCAGCTGCAACTATAGTCTCTTAGAGCTCCTCAAGTATCGCATACGCTTTTTTTGGTTGTAGCAATGCATAAAAGAATGGATCATGGACTCAGGTGCTTCTCACCATCTGTGTGGAGACAGAGTCCAGTTCATGTCTTACAGGTCTATATCTCCTGGTAGATGGGTCGTCATTGCAAATGGGGTTCACTTACCCATCACAGGATATGGGGAGGTGTATTTGACGCCATCCATGCACCTGTAGAATATTTTATATGCTCCAGATTTTCAGATGAACTTTCTTTATATTAGTCAGATTATAAAGGATCTACATTGTTGTGCCATTCTTAACCGCTATTCTCTTGTGTTTCAAGACATACTCATGTGCATGGTGATTGGATGTAGCATTGAGCAGCGTGGGATCTACAGACTGGTCCAGCCTCCTTATGCTATTGCATCAACTATTCCTACTGGACCAATCTCACTGTGTACCTATGACACCTTCGTTTTGACCACCTCCTATTGTAAAAGATGTGTCATGTCCTTCCACAGATTTCTACGCGATCTTCCTTCCAGTGTGGGGCTTGCCAGCTTGGGAAGCATTACTGTTATTTGTTTCCTTGTCGTCAGAGTCGGAGTTGTTCTCAGTTGTTTGAGCTCCTTCACTCAGATATTCGGGGACCGAGTCATGTCCCTGATCACCAGGGACATCGTTTTTATCTAGTTGCTATAAATGACTATTCTAGACTTTCTTGGATTTTCTTGTTAAAGAATAAGTCTGAGGTTGGGTCTATCATTATATCATTTATTAATTAGATAAAGAATATTTTTTCTGCTATTGTCAAGTGTACGTTCCGATAATGCCTTAGAGTTTTGCACTTCATAGCTATCCGAGTTTCTCAGGTCTCTTGTCATTATATACCAGACCTCGTATGTCTACACATCTCAGTAGAACGTTCTCCACTAAACCCCGTTTGTTTATATTTGTGACTTTTGTTTACAATCTTTCACCTGGTCGTGACTAACTCTCCATAAGAGCTGTCAAGTATGTCTTCGTTGACTACTCTCGAACCTAGAAAGGATACCGTTGCTTTGATTCGCTTCGGCAGAAATACTTTGTCAGTGCTGATGTTACATTCCAAGGTTCAGGAAAGCGGTATGCGTATGCGTTCGGACAGGTCACTGAATAGCGCTTAAGCGGTATGCGGGGGCATATGCGGGTATATGCGGTTCTACGCGGTTTCCTAATTTTTTACTTAAAAATAAATAAATATACACAAAAGTGACTACAAGAGAACTAAATTTATGTATAATTGTGGTCCAACAGAAGATCTAAGAAAAATAACTTTCTTAGAGTTCAAAATAATCTCTATCAATCAAATATCAATACTTCAATAGAACGGTTAGCACACAAAATAATTGACAACAATCAACAAAATAAAAAAGTTAGCGCACAAAATGCCTCTATTGTTGAATATAATGTCATTTATCTATGTCGTTATATTTATAATTAATCCTCCATCAAAAGTACCGAACTTTACATATAATATATTACATTCATAATAACTATTAGTTGACTAAATTAGTTTCCTAAATTATTAGTATATTATTCTTTTTCTTCCTTGCGTGTTTACTCCAATCTCACAGTACAACTACTTTGACGATGGATATAAATGGTCATGGAATGCTTGGTTGGCATACATGCAAAAGTAAGGAAAACATGGCACAAATAACACAACAAAACATGGCACAAACTAAAAAAATAAAAAATAAATAAAAAATGGGTATGCGGCCGCACATACCGCATATGCAGCCGCATAGCCCACATATGCGGCCCGCATAAGCGCACAGGGCGCATAATGCGGGGTTTCAGGAAAGCGGTGCGCTGAGGGCACCGCTTACGCATATGCGGCCGCATATGCGGCCGCACAGGCCGCTTTCGTGAACACTGTTACATTCTTTGAGTCTATTATGTATTTCTCTCTTACATGTGACATACTGGCCTCATTTGACTCAAATGAGGAGGTCTACATGCCTCCACCTCCTACATCTCCACCACCTTCTGCACGTGCTCTACCACCTCCATCACCTCCTTCACCACCACCACCACCGCCGTCGCATTCACCGCCACCTCCAGTACCTACACTTTCTCTTGTGGCAGCTCGTGGATTGCCACCCACCTTGACTTAGTTTTTGCCTTGTGTGTTTACTCGCAGGTCTCGCTCTGTTCCCCTGCTCACATGTCTGTCCTTTCATCCATCGCACCTCAGGTATGTAATGAACACATTGTTTTTACTGATGGCACTACAGAGTTGTCTATGCAGCAGGATTCCTTACAGGATGTTCATGTACCTTTACAAGAGGGAAACTTACATGTTCATGAGATGGCAGATGATCTTGATGTGCCTATTGTTCTGTGAAAGCAAAGACGTACTTGTGCTTTATATTCTCTTACAACCCAAGTTTCTTTGAGCATACTTTCAGAGGATTTCAGGAGATTTACTGTGGCACTATCAGTCTTGGAGATACCACAGATGTATCAGGAGACCATCCAGGACAGTCAGTGGCATCTTGACATGGAGGAGGAGATGGCCGCACTACAGTCGCATGACACGTGGAGCCTTGTTTCAACTCCAATTGACGCATCCATTGTTGGGTGCAAGTGGATGTTCACGATGAAGCACTGGGCAGATGGAAGTGTAGATTGCTACGAGACGAGATTTGTGTTACGTGAGTTCACCCAGACATATAGGGTGGACTATTAAGATACATTTTCTCAAGTGTCCAGGCATTCTACTCTGCGTATACTTCTATCAGTTGCAGTGGCATGGGATTGGCCCCTCTATCAGCTTCATGTAAAGACTGCATTTCTCTATGGTAACCTACAGGAGAAGGTTTACATGTATCAACCACCTGGGTTCACTGCTGAGGGGGAGCGTTAGAAAATTTGTAGGCTTCATAAGGCCATCTATGTCCTTAAGCAGAGTCCACGAGCATGCTTCCAGAAGCTCTCGAACTTGATAGAGCGATATGGATTCGTGAGATCGATTGCCGATCATTCACTATTTGTTCAGAGGACTCGGAGAGGTATTGTTGCCATACTTGTTTATGTTGATATTATTGTTATAGGAGATGATGAGCAGAGCATCCAGGTTGCTAAGGATTTCCTAGGTCAGTAGTTTGTGATCAAGGACCTTCGTAGCCTACGTTACTTCCTTGAACTGGAATTTGCCAGGAACCAGTGAGGTCTTGGGATGACCCAGAGGAAGTACATTACATATCTTCTCTCTGAGACATGCATAGCAGATTGCAGGCCTGCCACTCCTCCTATGGACCCGAACATGAAGCTCTATGATGATGATACTAAGGAGGTCAACAAGAGGAGGTACATGGAGCTTGTTGGGAAGCTTCTTTATGTGACTATCACCATGACATATATATTCTTTGCAGTGAGTAATGTGAGTGAGTTTATGGAGCATCCTGGACATGCACATATGGATGCAATCCATATGATTCTGAGGTATCTGAAGGCCTCTCCTGGTACTGATCTTATATTTAGCAGATGTACATCTCTTATAGTTACGACACGTGCAGATGTAGATTATGCAGGGTGTCTCAAGGACATGAAGTCTATTTCTGGCTTTGCAGTATTCATAGGAAGTTCTTCGGTGTCATGGAAGAGCAAGAAGTAGACCGTGGTTGCCAGATCTAGTGCAGAATCAGAATATAGGACCATGACACAAGTTAGTACAAAGATGATGTGGGTCAGATATGTTCTTATTGACCCGATTGTTGAGGTGCCTCTTCCCATGCACCTCAAATGTGACAACCAAACTGCTCTCTTCATTGCAAACAACCCAACCTTCCATGAGAGGACCAAGCACATCGAGGTGGACTGTCACTACACTCGTGACCTGATACAGAAGGAAGCTTTGGAGATCAGACAACAAATATACTTACCAAGGCCCTAGTCGAAGGGCCTTACCAGAGATGCTACTCCAAATCCAAGCTAATCATGATAGATATCTATGCTCCAACTTGAGGAGGAGTGTTCAGATATTAGATATCTTTCATGTCTTTTACGTATTATTTGTTTCCTTTGTCTTCTTTATGTAATTTACCTAACATCTTACTCTCCTATATAAGAGAACCCTAGGGATTCATGGATAAACAATTTTTTCATTTTTTCTCTCCACAGAGAAGAATGCAAGAAATCACCAAGAATGGAACCCAAGTCCGCAGCCTTCTTGCAAATAGGGCTCACCGCTGCGTGTTCTTCCTTCTCCTACGCTCTTGCATGAGCCAAACACCACGGGGAAACCATTGGAGATCTTCACCAGACCCACATACGGGCGATTGAGTGGAGTTAGGCAGATGATACCCTAGCTTTCTCTGGTGTTTTTTTTTCTCTAGAACGAGTGGTTCTACCTCCTGGATAGTATCATAGTAGAACAAAAGGAGTAGCCCCCAAGATAAGTGGGACCCTCTATAAGTGCAGGAGACTCATTTTCGCATTTGCAGTCTGCCACCTGCTATGGCACAAACACCATAGCATGACACCTACTATGACTCTAGAGACCGACCTGTTATGGCCAGAACGCCATAACATGCCACATGTTGTGCTTCCAGAGGTCGACCTGCTGCGGTTTTTGCTTCTATTCATCCCGACTTGCTGTGATTTGTGCTTCTGTTTGGCATGACATGTTATGACACTATATGCTGTCTTCCCCCACCTGCTACGAACGACATACTTCAGCACTACCATGGGTTAGATCCGTAGTAAGTCACATGCTACCAACAATCTTCCCCTCCAGCCCACGAGGAGATGTTGAAAACATCATGGTCAGTGGGAGGTGACACCACTCAACCATTTACAGAGTTATAGCTTGTCACGAGTCACGATCTTCGTCAACACAGCTGACGAATTCTCATCTGTGTGAATCTTTTTCAATATAAGTTCTTATCAATGACATTTCTTAACTATTGATATCATACATCTATATGCTTCGTATAAGCATGATACATCATGCTCGGAGAATGAAGAGTAATGATTTCAGCAAGAGCAGCCGGACGGACTCCCCCGGGACATCTCTTATACATCTATATGCTTCGTATAAGCATGATACATCGTGCTCTTACTCAAATCAATGGCGCTCTGGCTATCACAAAAAGCTATTGGCTCAGTATCGTCCAAGTTCACCTAGAAATCGTTGAACCAAAACATTTCCTTACCGACTTCCGCTGCACCAATGTACTCTGCCTCGGTCGTCGAGGGTGCAATGCACTTCCGCAACTTGGATTGCCATGATATAGCTCCCCCTGCAAAAGTGAAGATGTACCTAGAAGTAGACTTCCTCTGATCTACATCGCCTCTATGTCAACATCTATATGGCCATGTAGCTTAGGATCTTTCTCGCCGAATATCAACCATAAACTCGATGTGCCTCTCAAGTACCTCAAGATCCATTTTACCGTCCCAATGATCCTTTCCTGGATTCAACATGAACCTACTCACAATACCCACAACATGCGCTATGTTAGATCTCGTGCATACCATCGCATGTATGAAGCTACCTACCATAGATTGGTAGGGTATCTTGGCCATCTCGGAAATAACCTTAAAGGTCGAAGGACATGCCTCCTTGCGTAATTTGAAATGGGCTGCAAGAGGTGTGCTAGCTGGCTTTGCACTTCTCATGTTGAACATCTCCAGGATGCGTCCAACATACTTTTCTTGTGACAACCACAACATGTTCTTCTGTCTGTCATGAACAATTTGCATACCCGATATATGTTGTGCCTTGCCCAAATCTTTCATCTCGAATCTTTAGAGAGCTCCATTTTCCAGCTTTGCTATCGGATTGGAATCTTGACCAACAATAAGCATATCATCCACATAAAACAACATGATAATGGACCTACCATCAAGTCCACACCGTACGCATACACATGGATCTGCAGTATTCCTCTTGAAGTTTTGTTTCATCATGAAAGCATCAAACTTTATATATCACTGCCTGGAGGCTTGCTTTAAACCATAAAGGCTCTTCTTCTGCTTGCACGCCATGTGCTTTTCCCCTTTTTTTTCCTGGTGTTCCTATGGCTGCTCCATGTAGATTTCTTCTTTCAGGTTACCACGAAGAAATGCCGTCTTCACGTTCGTTTGCTCTAGCTCAAGGTCGAGGCTAGCAACCAAACCTAGCACCACTCTTCCGAAATACATCTTCACAAAAGGAGAGAAGAACTCATCATAGTCTACTCCCTTCTTCTAACTAAAGCTCTTCACCACCAATCTGGCATTGTATTTCAAATTCTTGCTACCATCATCCTTTTTTAACTTCTAGACCCACTTGTTTTTCAATACCCTCATACCTTTAGGAAGCTCCACAAGTTTGTGTGTGGTCTGTCTTAAGCGATAACATCTTTTCATTCATAGCATGCCGTCAATGTTTACTCTCCTTGTGCTCATGTGCTTCCTCAGTGCATGGCTTCTCTTCATCAGTCAACATTACGTACTGAGAAACAGGATAGTGAGAAGATGGTTGGTGGATTCTCTCGGATCTCCTGACCTGAGGTTGGGCTATCTCTTCCTGTAGATGAGGATGATCCCTCTGCTTAGAACTCTCTATGTCTGCATCAAGAGGGTCTTCAACTAGCTCATGCTGCTCTAGCTGCACATCTTTTCCACCTGTGCCATACACTGGACAAGGATCCAAGTCATCATCACTATCATCATCAGCTAGAATCTCCTCAGTCTCAGCACTATCACTGTCAAGCTCGGTCAAGGTCTGGTTCTCATAGAATGTCACATCTCTGTGTTTGATAATTGTCTTCTTTCATGGATCCCAAAGTCTGAAATCATATTCATGACCTCCATACCCAACAAAGATGCATGACATTACTTTGTCATCAAGCTTCTTTCTTTGTGCTTTTGGTATGTGCACGTAATCTTTGCACCCAAGTACTCTCAGATGAGTATATGTATGGAGATCGATTGATTAGGTAGCATGCGATATGAACTGCCTTAGCCCAAAAGCTCTTTGGCATCTTTATTGCCTGCAACATACTCTCTCCACAATAGTCATGTACATCCTCTCAGCCACACCATTGTGCTGAGGTGGTCGGGCTCTGCCATTTCATGCCCATGCTCAATGCAGTAACTTTGGACAAATATACTCTCCTCTATTGCCAGTGCAGAAATTTCGACAATTTTCCTATCTCATGCGTAGACATTTCGACAATTTTCCTGTCTCACGCTCTACCTTAGTATGAAATCTGTTGAAGCAACCAAAAACTTGATCCTTCATCTTCAGCATATAGGCCCACACCTTCCTTGATGTATCATCAATTAATGTCGGAAAGTATATGTTCCCGCCTAGTGAAGCAACCTCCATGGGACCATAGACATTAGAATGTACTAACAGTAGAACTTACGACTTCACCTTTGATCCGATTATAAAAGGTGTTCTCTTGCTCTTCCCACACTCACAAAAATCGCAAAGTGCTAGCGTGATGTCTTTGTTGAGTGGGAGCAATTGTTTTCTGCTAAGAAGCTGCAACCCTTTCTGACCTTCACTTGCGTCTTATAAAGTGCAACACAACTTTCTCTTGACCATGGTGAGGGAATCATTGCTTATCTTACATATGCTATCGTCAAATTTTAGATGGTAGTCTTTCCTATTCAGTTGAGAACCGAATATGGGGCTAAGTTGCAGGTCAGGAACATGTCTCACATCACGCAAAATTATCGTGCACCCAATATCAGCCTGTCTCAACTGTGATGGTGCATGTGTCAACAATCTTGGAGTAACTGTTGTTCTTCATCTTGACTCACCCAAAATCACCTTCTCTGTAGGAGGTGAAGTACTCCCTATATGGAGTCACATGGTAAGAAGCAGCGATTGCAACCGTCCATTCCGAGTCATCTTTATCTGCATGTAGGCATTGCTCTTGCACGATCAGAGCCACATCATCCTCATTTTCATAATAAACAACTGCAACTATGTTCTTATCTTCATTCTTTTTGTCATCCTTTTTGGCTTCAACTTGTTCTCTTTTCAAGATCCAACAATCTTTTTTCCAATGACCCGACTTGTTGCGATGATGGCACTTGCCTCTAGTCTTTGACTTGACCGTGGATTTCTGTCTCTCGTGTATTCTTTCTTTTGCTCTTGGACCTGTCCTTTCTCTCAACTGCCTACACATGCGAAGAAGAGGAAGAAGCCTCTCTAGACGATCAACGCCTGATCTCCTCGTTTAGGAGGCTACTCTTAACCATGGACATGGTCAGCTTCCCATCCGTAACAGAGTTGCTCACAGTAACCACTAGCGTCTTCCAGCTGCCTGGCAGATATCCCAATAGAGGAAGTGCCTGCAGTTCATCTAATGTCATGCTCATGGAAGTCGACTGGTTGATGAGGCTTTGAAACTCATTCAAGTGTTCTGCAACATTGGTTCCATCCTTGTATTTGAGATTTACCGGCTTCCTTATCAAGAATGCTTTGTTTCTGGCAGTCTTCTGCTCATAAAGCTCTATTAGCTTCTCCATAGCTTTTTAGCATGTCTCCTCTGCAACATGGTGGAACACAGATAAGTCCAACAACTTCCCGATAGTCCCGATGGCTTTCCTGTTCAATGTCGTCCAATCTCCATCAGACATATCTCGTGGTTTGGCTGTATCACTTGCAATATAAGATGTCTTCAATCTTGGATTTCCAGATTTGCGAGTTGTTGCTTGTCAGCTTGATCATCCCTTCGTCGTCTTTGCCCATCTTGCTAGCCTAATGGCTCTGGTACCACTTGTTGGGGTTAGAACACGAGTAACCTCTCTACTTGCGGAAGCGTGTGATGAAACCAAAAATCCTCTAATAAAAGATTGATGACAACCAAATAGCTATCACAAGCAATATGAGCAAACAAATCACAAACAACAAGCAACTGCAAGACATAGGACAATTTTTACATGGAAACTCCCAAAATGAAAGGGGTAAAATCATGGGACCTTCGTAACCCAAACCTCTCCATTATAGTTGGTGATATGTTTTTTCTCCTCAAAATGGCACACAAGCCATATCAACAAAGGAACACCACGAATAATAGGATAAGAAGGAAAGAGATCACTAATAATGGACCCAATTCCGTAGCCCTCTTGCAAATAGGGCTTTGCTGCTGCGTCTTCTTCCGTCTCCTATGCTCTTGCATGAGCCAAGTACTATGGGAGGAGGGAAACCACCAGAGACCTTCACCGGACCTGCACACGGATGATTGAGCGGAGTTAGGGCACACCAAGATAACGCCCGAGCTTTCTCTCTTGTGTTTTTCTCTGTAGAACGAGTGGATTCTACCCCCTAGATAGCAGAACAAAAGGAGTAGCCTCCAAGACAAGTGGGGTCCTCTATAAGTGCTGGAGACTCATTTCCACACTTGCAGTACGAACGCCATAGCAGGTCACCTACTATGACTCTAGAGACTGACCTGCTATGACCTAAATGCCATAGAATGTCACATGTTGCGCTTCCAGAGACCGACCTGCTGCAGTTTCTGCTTCTGTTTGGTATGACCTGCTATGACACTAGCTACTGTCTGCACCTACCTGCTATGAACGACTTGCTGCAGCACCACCATGGGATGGATCCGCAATAGGTCACCTACTACCAACAATTATGACAAAGTACTTGATTCTTCTCAATAAATATTTTGAAGGTATCACCGGTATTCTTCCATGCAATGACTCTCCTCGAGTCTTGGCTCATGTAAGGTAACCCCAATTTTCTTCCCTTTATAATAAAGTTGGGGCGGAAACCTCTGCGTGTTTCCCCTTTTTTGCCTCATATATTTAGAAGGCAACTTCCTCCAGCTATAAGGGTGGTGAGACAGGATTTCCCTCTTGCATCTACGTTGTTTACTATCATGGTGCATACATTGGCAGTGGTGTTAAATCAAGCGGTTAGGGATTGCATGTGTGCTGATAACTTGGGACATAATCTTCTTACTCTGATGTTGTATGCTGAGGATACCATGTTTTCATTTCGGGAGTTAACTGCCACTTACTTAGTGATGTCCTCATCTGCTGGAAATATCCAGTTGGAAAACTGGATGATTTTGCTGGAGAAGGTGAAGCAAAAACTGGCTAGTTAAAAGGAAAAAACATCATGTGCCAATCGAGGGTTGGGCACTTTGTGCTTCTCATGTCTATCTTGTATGTGATTCCGGTAGGTATTATACTTAACCGTGCATTGGCTAAAGATGGGGATTTAGATGTGTTTAGTCTCCTTGACGAGACTAGCCTGGTTTTAGGTAGGACAATCGTGAGGTGCCTCTTGTAGATTGGACTTCCTTGACGTGCCCTATTATGGATGGAGGGTCTTTGGGTGCTGAGCCTCGCTGAGATACTAAAGTCGTTGTAAGTGAAGTGGATAATGATGATCAGGGTGGTGATGATGATGCCTTTCTTGTATGCTGAGAGGCATCTATGGGATCTCGCCTTGTTTGGAGGTTTCCTTGAGGCCATGACTACTGCCTCCAACGGTTTCGGAAGGGTATTTTTTTGGTTGACGTGATGTTGCCTCATGATGTTGAGGGATGGGATGACCTTTAGATTTTGGAAGGACAATTTATCCGAAAGGGGGGTTTTTATATGATTCATTCCCGAGACTTTTTTTTTACCAAGTGGCTAACTAGGATGTGTGTTGTTGATGCGCGATCTAATGGTTTTTGAACCGCTACCTTTTGTTGTTGCTTCTTTGAACAGATTATGCAGAAGTTCTGAAATGTGACGGAGAGTGTGAGCAGCATTGTGGGCCCTTTGGAGGGCCATGACAATCGGATGTGGTGTGATGGGGATTTTCAATCAAGCAAGCGTGTAGGAAGTTATTAACTCTTATTTGGATCTCGGAGACCTCACAAGAGTCTGCAAGTTACTTCAGGAGGCTAAGGTGCTGTTGACAGTGAAGGCCTTCATGTGGCTTCCGAAGAGGGCTAGCATTTCATCCAAGGTGTGCTGGGCTAAGATCTTTGGGGTGGATGTGCCCTCTCCATTGTGCTCTGGTGATTCGGAGTGTATGGAGCATTTGTTCTTTTCTTGTGATTCAGCCAGGAGGTCTGGAAGAACGCGGTAATTGAATGTGTGGATTGTGCTTGGATTGACTTCTAGAACTCTGTGTGCCGTCTGTTTCAGATCACATATGGTTCGAAAAACCATTGACATTTATTTGGATGCTCTAGCTGGCTAGGAACAGTGTAGTCTTCCGTCGTGAGAGATTGTATGTTGAGAGAACATGGTTTCATGCGAGAGCTCTTTAGAATCCTTGGTGCAATAAATTTGACCTATATCTTGTACATTCGGAGGTGTACACCAATTTGGGTGTTTGCCCTTTCCATTTTCGAAAAATGAAAGCCCACTTTCATTTATTTTGTGTGATTGTGTGAGCTTGGAATACTGGATATATGGTTAATCATCTATGTACCACAAATGGGTGTTTTGAGTAGCGTACTTAAACTAGATAAGTTCAGTTGATAGTATATCTTGGGCTCTGTAATTGGCTCCCATGGCCTATCACAAGTCGATCATTTACGCCTTTGCTAATCAAGAGATCAGATTACTATCTAGGAAGATTAGGTAGCCTACCAAGGATTTGCATTTGCAAGCGTTGGGCAATTCATCCTATTTTGCGTCAGAATATGCATGAAATGCATTTTGGAGTTGGAAATCATGTGTAAACCACGGTTGAGGGTGGCATTGAGGCAGCGAAGAATGCTTGCATTAGACGTGCTCCAGTTTTGTATGCTTGCTCATACGCGTGCATGCTTTATTTATGACAATGTAATATCTTGTCTGGTTATAGAAGAGATCCCATAGTTTGACAATATCACGTGGGACCAGAGAAGGGTAGTGTGTCAATTTAGCCTACCGTCATTATAATCAGAGTTTCAATTGGCTTGAAGTTTTTATATTGGCTCGAGCTAGGAGATCTAATGTATATTTCCTTTGAGAGACAAGTTGAACATCAACCCCCAGAATCGTGCTAGATCTGATTTCAGCTCGTGTGTCTGAAGACATCTTGGAGGATTGTTGCATGGCTTCCTCAAAGGATAGCGCCATCCACATAAACAAGGGCATAGAGAGTGACATGGGAATTGTTGTAGGCAAACAAAGATGTGCTGTCTCGGGAAAAGTGAAACCCTAGAAGTTGGAGCTATGGACCAAGACGACTTAACCATCTTCTTAGATATTGTTTTAACTGATCTTTGAAACCACCTTCTTAGATAGTGTTCTAAGTAATCTTTGAAGACTGCAAACATAGTTTAAATAGTCAGGGTGGGTTTGAGAACCGCCGTGATTTGCATCATTTATACTTCTTGCAAGTGATCACGAAGAAAACCATTGCTCATGTCCAGTTGCTGCAGTTGTTCATTGTTTGTGTTTGCAAGGGACACGGATCTAGTTTTCGCAGAATCTATTTGTTTGAGATTGCAGGGGAGAGAACTATGTGAATTGTGGTTGGTTTGGTAATTGGATCGAATGCATCGAAGTTAGTGCCTACCAATTGGTTGAAGACTTCGACAATCAGCCTTGTTCGGTATCTTTTTATAACATCTTTGGGCTATTGTTTGATGCTGAAGACCTATTTGTAATCAGTGATATTGAGAATCGTTGAAAGGGAAAAGAGAGATGTTTATTATCAAACCCTAGAGCTCTCTTATATAGGAGAAAAGCTCTATGTGTAAATTACAGAGACGGGACAATAGAAAATAAACAAGATAGAAAGCACACGATAACACAAATATTTTAACACTCCCCCTCAAGCTGGAGCATATATATCTATCATGCTCAGCTTGGAACAACATTGATGAAAAGGACCTTTAGCCAGAGCCTTAGTAAACATGTCTGCAATCTGATGTCCTGACGCAACATAAGATGTTGAGATAAGCCCCTTTTCGATCAAATTACGAGTGTAGTGATAGTCTACCTCGATGTGCTTTGTCCTTTCATGAAATGCTGGATTATTAGCTATAAATAAAGCTGCCTGATTATCACATTTGAGCTGCATAAGAAGAGGTACTTCATTCATTAAATCGGTGAGGACATATTTGACCCACATCATCTTAGTACTACCTTGGGCCATAGTCCTATATTCTGATTCTGCACTAGATCGAGCAACAATTAGGGCAACCAGCATAATCTGCATATGCATACCCTGTAACTGAGAGAGACGTATCTCTCCTAAACAGAAGACCTGCACCTGGAGATGACTTCAAGTATCTCAGAACCATGAATACTGCATCCATGTGCGCTTGCCTGGGTTGCTCCATGAACTGACTTACTTTACTCACAACAAAAGATATATCATGCCTGGTAATAGTGACTTACAATAATTTCCCCACTAGTTCTCTGTAGCGTCTCTTGTCCACCTCCTCAGATCCGTCATCATGAAGCTTCACATTAGGATCCATCGGGGTAGTAGCTGGTCTGCATCCTGTCATTCCTGTCTCAGATAGAAGACCAGTAATATACTTCCTTTGTGTCATAACCATACCCTGTTGATTTCGTGCAAATTTCAGTCCAAGGAAGTAACGAAGTGTACCCAAATCCTTGGTAACAAACTGATGTCCAAGGAAATCCTTTGCTGCCTGAATTCCCTGTGCATCACTGCCAGTGATAACAATGTTATCAACATAAACCAAGATGGCCACAATACCTCGTTGGTCTCTCTTTACAAAGAGAGTATGATCTGTAGTACATCTGACAAACCCCTTCTGCTCAATCTATTCTGAGAGCTTCTGAAGCCAAGCCTTCGGACTCTGCTTAATGCCATATATAATCTTATGAAGATGGCATACCATACTGGACTCCCCCTCAACAGCAAACCCAAGTGGCTGCTGCATGTAGACCTCTTCCTGCAAGTCACCATATAAGAAAGCATTCTTGACATCCAACTGGAAAAGTGGCCAATCTCTGACCACAACAACGGAAATGAGAATCCGCAAGGTAGAATGACGCGCGACAGGAGAAAATGTATCATGATAGTCCACCCCATATGTTTGGGTGAATCCACGAGCAACCAACCTGGCCTTGTATCGGTCCATTGTACCATCAACGCGCTGCTTCACCGTAAAAACCCATTTGCTACCAACAACAGATGCACCTGGTGGAGGGTTGACGACACTCCACGTACCTCGCGATTGTAATGCCGCCATCTCTTCTTCCATAGTTAAACGCCACTGACTGCTCTGCAAGGCCTCCTTATACGACCGTGGTATCTGTACAGCTGACAAGCCCACAACAAAGTGCTGAAATTCCTTGGACATACGCTCTAAGGAAACATGAGAACCAAAGTCCACCCCATATTTGGGGTTCATCGTACGTGTACGCTTCTGCCTCCGAAGTGCAATAGGGATATCCAGATCATCAACAGGAGTAGTAGAAGTATCATCTGCACCCTGTACCTCATTCTGTGCACGCAAGTCACCCGTGCCATTAGAAGAACTCAAATGATCAAGACACACCTCGGACGTGCTGGATGATGGAGGAGGCGCATGAGCCTGAGGCCTTCGCTGGTAGACCTGTGGAAAGAAAGTAGGAGACCGTGGTGGTGGCGGTGGCGGTGATGGTGGAGATATAGTAGACATGGCAATGACAGAGGAGGAGGCATATAGATATCTTCGCCATCCTTTGAAGGAGCCAGCCTGTCACCCGTGGGAGAAAAATACATAATAGACTCAAAGAAGGTGACATCAAGACTGACATGGTACCTTCCTCGAACAGGGTCAAAACAATGATAGCTTTTTTGGGTTTTGGAATACCCAACAAATACACATTTGACAAATCTGGGAGAAAGCTTGTCAAGACCAGGAGAGAGTTGATGAACAAACGCAACCGATCCAAAGACACGAGGCATAAGCGAGAAAAGATCCTTCTCGGGAAACACAATCAGGAACGTGACCTTTTCCCCTAACACTGAAGAAGGCATACGATTCACCAGATAACAAGCAGTTAGAACCGCATCTCCCCAATAGGAATGAGGAGCACGACTCTGAATCAAGAGGATTCTGGTAACGTCCAAAAGATGACGGTGTTTCCTTTCAGCCATCCTATTCTCTTGGGAGGTATATGGACATGATGTCTGATGCACAATGCCATGAGATTTAAGAAATTGAGAGAGTTGAGTACTGCAGAATTCTAGAGTATTGTCTGAATGTATGTACTTGATTCTGGCAGAAAAAATGTTCTTCACTTCATTAATAAAAGACTGAATAACAGGACCAGCATCAGACTTGTTCTTAAGAAGGAAAACCCTACATAACCTAGAAAACTCATCAACGGCAACAAGATAAAATCTGTGCCCCTGATGATCTGGGACACGACTAGGACCCCAAATATCGAAATGAAACAACTCAAACAGACTATGACTACTCGGACCCTGACGACTCTAGAAAGAGGACCGATGATGCTTCCCAAGCTGGCAGGCCTCGCACTGGAAAGTGGATCGAGGAGAAATCTGTGGAAGAACATGAACCAGCTTTTGCAGAGGAAGATGACCAAATCGCAGATGCCACTTATACGGAGAAACATACCCAGTGTGTAGGGATGAGACATCAGCATATGAAGACTGCACAAGTATGTAAAGGCCCCCTTGCTCACGACCAGTTCCAATCACTCTGCCCGTAAGTATATCCTGAAACACAAGAGAAGATGGATCAAATATGGCACGACAATGTAAATCTTTGGTTGACTAATTGATAGTTATTCATAGAAAATTCAGGAGCATAGAGAACATTAGGAAGCCGCAAGGTAGGAGTCAACTGCACCTCCCCCTGACCAGTGATGGGGGAATGTGTACCATCTGCTATCACAGCTGATCGCCCAGGCTTGGCAGGATGAAACACACTAAACTGACCTCTGTCACCACAGAAATGATGTGATGCACCTGAATCCATGATCCACTCTGACAAGTCTGCCCTGTAACAAGTAGTAAAGGCATACACTGTACCTGACGTAGATGTTGAAGCTGAGGCAGCCACTTCTGAGGATCTTGAAGGAGAGCTAGTGGATCCAGATGTGCCGGGCATAATCTCTCAGTCGTGCTACAAGCTCGTCAAATCTCTGATCAGATGCAAGTGACTGAGTCCCAGCCTGTTGTGTCTGCTCTGCGACTCTGGCTGACGCAGGAAACCCATGCTTAGAATAGCATGTTTCTTCAGAATGGCTTGTTCTGTGGCAGTAGGTGCACAGCTGACGAGGTCGAACTCCCCCACCTCCGCCACGGTTGGAACTCCCCCTGCCACGATATGGTATATGACTCCCTTTACCACGTGATGCCGCCATGGCTGAAGAAGTCTGGGACTGAAGAGGATTACCAGAAGATATAGGTAGTCTACTCAGTTGACGATACGCCTCCTCCATTGGAGGTATTGTAGCATCAGTGAGGATCTGGGCACGAGCTGCATCATACTCTGGATCCAGAGATGCTAGAAACACTCCAGTCATCACAGAGTCTCTGTATGCCTTGAGCTGCTCTGGTGTAGCAGTCAAGGGTATGTAGCCATATAGCTTCTCAAACATACCTCTCAAAGAGGTACAGAGGGCGTGAAGAGGGCGATCATTCTACTTTGATGTGAAGATATCGTGCTGAGGTTGTAGTATCTTCGACTCATTCTTTGCCGGAGAGTATGTCGCGGCAAGAATGTCCTACATAGCCTTTGCAGTAGGCTGACTCAAAATATCATTAGCTATCTTTGTGGATACAGTCCCAGATAGCCATACGCGAGCATATGCATCATCCGCCTCCCATGAGGCATTTGTCCCAGTCTTGTCACGTGGCTCCCCAGCCGTGAGGATGTGCTTCTTGCCATTACATCGCATCAAACTCATGAACTGCATGGCTCACAGTTCATAGTTGGTTCCATCCATTTTGACAATGGGTGCCAGACCTTTGAAGGTACCTAGATCCACCTTGTTGTCGGACATGATGACAACTATCTTCAAGACTGGGCTGGAAACAAGAGATACTGGCGTCTATACTGACATATAGGAAGATGGTTGTGGGTGCAGACTTATACCACAACCCCTTCCATTCTTTGAAGAGTCCTCTGGGTAGCTAGGACGTTGTTAGGGTTTCACGTGACACCCTAGTTACCCAAAAGAGGAACATGCAGGAAAATAGGCCACGCAGCGGCGGCTAGATGCGACGGAAGAGGCAACCGCCGGGCTGGGCGTTTACACAAGGTTTATGCGTGAATGCGTGGCTAGGCGGTGGCGCTCACAGTGAGCAGAGAGAAGGCACCCCCAGGGGGGCTGGGCGTCGACGGTGGCACCCGCGAGGAGTGCTGGGCGACGACAGCACCCGCAGGAGGGGGGGGGCTGGGCTATGGGGGCACAGGGAGATGCGGCGCCCGCAGGAAGGGGGCCGGGCGGCGGCGGTGGCGGTAAGCCCGAGGGTAGTTAGGGTTTTGGTGTGGGCAGGGTTCTAGGGCACAAGCTCCGATCTAGGACCGTCACTCTAATACCACGTTGAAAGGGAAAAGAGAGATGTTTGTTATCAAACCCTACATCTCTCTTATATAGGAGAAAAGCTCTATGGGTAAATTACAGAGACGGGACAATAGAAAATAAACAAGATAGAAAGCACACGCTAACACAAATATCTTAACAAGAATGATGCTGTGAGTGATGAATTTGAAGTTTCATTTGCGAGTATTGTGCTCTTTAGGGGTGTCCATTGAGTTCGACCTTGATGAGCTCAACTCGGGCTCAACCTGTTAAGAGCTCAACATTTTCAAATTGCGTCATGCATGTCACATTTTAAAAACATGACACCTATACAGTAAAAAACTAAAGTTGGCATACAGGCTATTCCCCGTTTTTACAAATCAGAAATTACATGGATGTCACGTGTTATGTATGTGATATACATAACGCATTATACACATATGATATCCCTACATTGTTCAGGGAATTAAAACCTTTAGAATATCATAGGAATTATGTTTTTCGAGAACACTGCTAAGGAATTTGTCTTGTATTTTCTTACTTGATACATTGATTTTTATAATCCTAATGAACAATAGATTTTTTAAATGTTAGCCATGCAATAGAGTTCTGTTCTTTTTTCCTGATATAGTTTTGTAATTTTTATTTTGACAGATAAGGAAACGAATATGGATTTCAATTCTTTTTATGGGTTAAAGAAATAAATACGGCTGATATTTTCATTTTTTTATACGGATACAGATCTAAGTATTAATCGTAGGTTTGTTTACGTGGGTAGTCCCTATCATAGCGATGCAATTAGATACCTATCTGCATGTAATTTTTATTTTGAGTAATAATGATACGAAAAAGAATAAGGGTTTTAAGCGGAAATGCAAACCGTCAGAAGTGGATAGGGATATATGTAATACTGTATTCTTATCTGTTTCTAAATATGAGTATGGATGCGGATACATATATGGATATTGACCGATATGAAAAATTATCTTATGATTTCCTTAAATAATGTGTACGGATGTTAAATAGATACGAATTGGATATGGATAATATCAGAAGTACTTTATATATTATCTCAAATATACATGTATTGGATGACTTACACATAATATACATATACTAAATATATTTCTTAACAGTTATATCAATTGCTGTGAAAGAAGTTATAAATTATGGTGCTTATAGTTATAAATCTACAATAATATTTGTATAAGAAAATCGATATGGTATTACATATACATATATTTGTGGATATCAAGGTTATATTCATACATGTATCTGTATCCACTTTAAAATGGATAGATATGGATGCGAAAATCCTTATAAAAGGATAATGTGGTGGATATGATACGGACAAATCCATGTCCGTTTGCATCTCTAGTTTAAATTTATTTTTGTGGATACAAATATAAATAAGGACATCATTTTCATTTTTTAGGATATGATCTAAGCATGAGTTGTAAGTTAATTTACGCGTGTTGTCCCCTATCTTAATGATGCAACTGGATAATCTGTATTATCTACTATCATATCTATTTTAAGGGGATATGGATATATCTTGGAGGTATGAACATAAATAACGAATTTGGTTTTAATTTTGGGACAAAGATGCGAATGTGGATATTATTTTTATTTTTTTAGGATATGGATATAGATATTGAAAATTGAAAATCGAATCTATATTATTTTTTTATATTATGCGTAAATCTATAACATATTCAAGTATATCTATACACATAATGATATATACAAATACAATATACATACATAGATTCTGTATAATAAATCAAATATCGATATCCACGAAAAAAGTTGCATAATCGTGTTCATATATGTACTCTAAAAAAATCAAAATTATATATTTATTCATGTCTATATCCACGTAAAAAATGATAGTTATGTGTGTCCATGCTATGATAATACAAAGTCAGAGACGTTAATTGAAGTCACGTATTTATGAAATCCACAACTAATTGAAAATTGATGCATCAAAGAAGAATCATCATGAAATTTACTTATATATAATAGTTTATATAAGAGAATCCTATAACAATAACTTTTTTTTGAGAAGGATGTAGATGCATAATGGTTGGATATTGGTGCAAATTTCCCCTCCAAATCGGCACCTGGAATGTTGTTTTGGGCTTTTCCCCTTAAAGGGCCGTTTTATGCCTGACATTTTGAATATTTAAAGTCCATACCTATTTATTTAAGAGATTTTCACATCAAGAACTTTAAAATTTTTATGAATTTCGTTCTCGACCTGATATTCTTTGTGTTATCCAACGATTTCTGCAAACATCACAACTCTATTCTTTGTGTTATCTAATGATCTCTGCAAATATGCTCCGTTTTACGTCACAACTCCAACCAGGGATGCAAACGGTCGGATACAGATACAGATATAGGTATTACCGTATCCTTATCCGTTCTTAATACGAATACGGACGCGGATACGGATATTGACGGATATTAAAACTATCTTACCATATCCTTCAAAAACGGATACGGATGCAAAACGGATATTGCTAGCATACGAATAATGTTAGACATACTCTATAGAAACAACTTAAATATATACAAATTGGATGAGAAACACATAATATAAACTTATTAAATGTGTTTGTATCATAAAAATTATACAAATATAGTAAAAGAAGGTATAGAATTATGCTATATATGGTTATAAATAAATTTATGACTATATTTATATGCAAAAACAGATATGTTTACGGATATCAAAACGATATCCATATCCGTATCAATTTTAAAACGGATACGGATACGGATGTCAAAATCTGTATAAAACGGATACGGTGACGGATCGGATACGGATATATCTGTAACCGTTTGCATCCCTAACTCCAACCGTCAATTTTAATCAATACTTAAGATTAATCTTGAGTTAACTTTACTACGATGGATCTTCCGCCTCCATCTCTTTCCATATCTTCCCCTCTTCCTTCTGAAGGTGGTTCTACTTGAGGTACACATGACAGTTCTCCCAAGAGGGAGCGGTGGTGGTGTTGGGAACGACGGATGGAGATGGGGTGGTGTTAGGGAAGGGTAGGCGTGTTAGGAGAAGAGGAGGCGGCCATCGGGACTGCACGTGCGACGATGATTGTGGGATGGTGCCATTAAAGTGACGATCAAACTGCTTGATTGTGATATCGTGTTAGGTGCAAAGGAGTATGATGCTGAATGCCCGCAGAATATAACTGCGAGCAACGTAAGCCTGAGAAGAACATTGGTTGCAGATCGAGGTGGCTTTCAGAGTCTGTTGGTGTCAATTGTTCTATATATGATCTTCGGAACTTTCTGCATTAACATTTACTTGGTGATTGATTTCCCTGATTCGGACGTTACTTCTTATCGATCTATTGGGAACAGTGTTAATATCATTGCATATCACACGATTACAACTTAAATGCCTTTCAGTTTTTTTTTTCGAGCTTCCTGTTGAAGTAACCTGCAAATGTTTTGGCGATTGATCAGGCATCTGCTATCGAAATCGGGTGCAATCCTTACCTCAGGAAAATCGAAGTCGTCTTGCATTTACACTTTATTTTAGTTCCACTATGATCATGATGCAGATTAGCATGTTCTGCTTGAGGCTCACAATAGATGCTCCATGCCAATGCAGTGTTGGTCTGTAAAGTATTAATCTTCAATTATACGTCAAGCCGCAGTTTATCTGTTGTTATAACTGAACATTGATCAGCCTCTAAGTAGTAGGCATCATTATTGCATCATCATCATCACTGTCAATCTGATCGAAGAGAGATAATTGAAAGCCATTGAAGAGGGGCTTGACATCCACCAGAGACGAGAAGCATGTATGTTTGATTCCCCCGTATGCACCGTTCGATCCACCCTCCTTTCTATCTCAACCACAAGCCAATCGAAGGACCTCGGTCCTGGAGCCTCTTAAGCCCTCCCACACTGTAATGTCAGCCATCGGGGTATGGCATTGTTCGCCTACATCTCGCACCATCGATTGACTGTCTGGATCCATCCTTTCCATCTGATGTCATTGTTGCCTTCCAAGTTTAAATGTTTGTTGGCGTATGCTGAGGGTTGGGTGAAGGAGGTAGAGGAGACGAGGGTATACATTTGTAAATTTGATAAACAAAAATGTCAATTTAGTTATTTTTTTAACAGAATGTTGCTCATTAATTTAACGGCCAAAAAGGAGGGGGGTTACCACATGGTCCGTAGTGCAAAGTTAACAAGTATGTAAGAGTTAGGTGATAATTAAGAAGAATATCAGATCAAGAGCGTATTTAATTAGGATTAAGTTAATAATTATTAAAAAACTTCTAATTAATATTAAGTAATAATTCGAATAGACAGACTTTCCTTCGCTATTATTTTGACCATTTCTGACAGGGCAAATAATTAATCTAATAATTCATCAATATTTTCTACCCTGATTTAGGTGTATCCGGCTGGAGTATAGACTGTCACAGGGTTTCTTGAGTTGGATTTAGTTTCTTCTAGATTCAAGGTTGTCGTTAGAAGCTAACCCTATGGCCTAGTATGACCTAGGTTAGATATTGAGGTTTGGGAATATGGGTTTGATTCAGATAGATTTGGGGTTTTGTGATTTCCAATAAGAGGGTTCTTGATGGGGTTTAGGTAAGATTAGGTGCTTAAGTGTTGGGTGAGTTAGGCAGAACAGAAGGCTTTAAGGTAGGGTCGAATGAGTGTTCATCTGGACTTGTTGTAGGTGAGAACTGAGGTTTAGGGTTTCTAATTGATTGGATTTAGGAACTATTCTAAAAGGAGGAGGAGGATCAGCTAGGTTAGACACGAGCTCTAACCTTACTAGGATTTAGGTCATGTTATAATGTTGGCATTTAGGGTTTGCACGATACTTTATAAACATGTGTCTAACAACATGTAACGTTCCAGACTTAGATCCTTGGATCGTTATCGAGGAAAACTGGCCATAGTATCTTGTTAGGGGACTTGTTGACTATCTCTCAAAATGCTTAAGCTCAAGTTGTCAAATAGTATTCCCTTACTCTTGTAACTCACTCTGACACTTTGTGAGTATTTGATGTGGGACTATGTTAAGGTTTTATAACATCCCTTATATTCGCAAGGTCCTCGTTGTGATATAATATACCACTTATATCTGATGATAGTGGCAGTTGTACACTATGTGTAGGCTTTTCCGCTTATCTCTTTATAGGGTGGTCCCACCTCTCGTTTAGCCCTTTCCAATGTCAAAGTGAGATTGACTCTGATACGATTTGTGATGTCACAGGCTTAGATCCCCTTAGGCAACCCTTTCCACTATCAAAGAGAATCTGTTATGATACCGTCGTCATTTTCCTTTGACACAATCTTTTTTCCCTTATCAGTTGGAAAATACAAGAAAATTTCGAGGATGTAAAATTTATCTTAGATTCAAACCCATAGCTGATAATAGAACCGTAATATGTATATTTTTTTTCAAACTCATGCACGCCCATATTCGTTCTTTTCTATCAATTTATAATTATGATCTTCGTCCCCAATTTGATATTATAATGGTATAAATAGAAATTCCACTATGATCCAATTCAGAATGGTAGTAGATACCTGAGCTTTGCAATATCTGATTAATCACAACTCGATAAATTCAATTTACTATAAAGGTTACCATGGAACTCATTAGAGGAATGTTTCCGATAATAGGAATTGTAACATCTCGGGGGCTTAAATCTCCAGATCGTTATCGAGGATAACTGACCATAACAACTTGTTAAGTCGGGCCTGATTGATCCTGTCAACAATCATACACTGAAAATGCTTAAGACCAAGTTGTCGATTAATAATGCTCCACTCTTATAACCAACATTTCACGAGTATCCGTTGTGGGACTATGTCGGGATGTTACACAACAATATACATGTACTAAAGTCTTGACGCATCTAGATGCGTGAGAGTTACCGGATTCATGTATGACAATGAATCTGAGATCCATGTTCAACCCCACCGAAAGTAGGAACATGCTTTAGTTATGCAGTCATCGTCGTTGTATTATATTGATAATTGCATTGTTTTCAACATACATGAGATATGAGGTGTCTCGTTATACTTGGTCCAATTTACGCTGAGACGAGAGCTTAGGGATGAGTATTACAAAGAACATAAATTAAGCTGGCAGCATGTAGGGAGGTCGGTGTTCTACAATTACAGATGGATGGACTGCAAACACTTCAGTGATCTACACAGAATAAAGGCACCCTAAATTAAAACGTCCTCCTCATTCAAAGAGGGTAACAGAAAGTGCAAGTGACAGTTGTGTTCGGCAGTTCCAAAGCGATCGATCGAGCTGTCCAAATTAATATGAATCAGTGCCTAAGATTGGCAACCACGTTGATTTCCCCGAGGAGATGAACAGGGCGCGTGAAGATAGATGAACCCTTGCAGCGGCTACACAAACGTTGCATCTGTGTATCTGTATGTATGATGATCCAGTCCACCCATTTCTAGAAACGCGTTGCAGAAGATCACCCTGCTGTGTTAAGTTTTTAACCAGCTGAGATTGATCTCAGATACCCCAACCTGTAAGCAGTTCCAAACAAATGGTAAGATGCTGCTGACGTGATGAGGTGCATCACACGGTCTGGTTTGTTGGGAAGAATGACGAAGGATCGAGAAGCCCAACTTGGAATGGCGAATGTTGTTGCAGGAAGTATACAGAGAAATAAAAAATAGAAGTGGACGTGAGGAGAGGTGATGTGCCTTTGGACAAGTTGGGAAGAAGAAAGATGTCAGCCATGCAGGTTAGGTGAGAACATATTCATAGCCCAACCGTCTTTACCTCATCAAACTTATCGATGCTGATCCATTACACTCGCCAACTTCTCTCTTTTTTACATGGATGATTTGTTATTCTTTTCTCATTTTCTTTTCTTTTTCCCTCTTCGATAGAGTGGATATTGGAATTTAGGGACCCATTGCCACTTTGAGCTCCAATGGACCACCCTTGGTCATCTTGGAGTCCCACACCCCATCGTCTCCACCACGCCATGGCTCCTGCCAGAAACTACCCTACTCCATTTGACACTGACCTGCCCTGACCCATCACAATCGGGTCATGGTTTGATCGGTTCTAACAGGAACCCGAACCGCTCCTCATTCCGGAACTGCGCTGCCTTTGTCCTAAGGAGATTTGATTGTATATTTGACAAATAGCTAGCGAAAACTCGAGACTAATTATTTATAATCTTTTTTGTAAATTTCATTTATGAGCTATGGCATAATAATTTTGTCATCACTCCAACAATCCATTCGTTGTGTCCCTAAATTCATTGGTGATGGTGCATACAAAGACATATTTAACTGGTCAATTAACTGCAAACAATTTGTCATTAATCTTAATTATTATGCTATTAAATGAATGTACAAATCCAGCATGGTTGGCGAACTTTACAGAAATTACATTTTTTCGTGGACATATGGGATTGAGTGGACATTGCTGTGATATAACAAGCTTGTTTGAATAAAGCGAGACTGCTAGGGATGATAGTCAACATGGATGTCGGGATGCAGTGAAATAACAAGAAATCGAGTACTAGAAAAGAAAGAGTGAATTAAAAATTTAAATAGATGCAAACAGATATGTAATATATCCATATCGGATTCATTATTGTATGCGTTTATTTATATTTTGACAGCTATTTGTATATTTATTTCAAAACGGATTTGGATATGTGTATGAATATCATCACATATAAGCCAAAATCTGATACATGTAAATTTAATGTTAGTTGTATTTTTCTACTATATGTATGACATCATCATCCTTTTCATATCCGTAGTTGTTTTCAATAAACGGTCATAGTTTTTTCATATTTAGTAACATACACATATACATATCTTAAAAAGGGATAAGAATAATATAACACCTATGTTCATATCCATGTATAACCATTTGCATCAAGTATTCAATGGAGGCAGTGGAAGTTTACAACATGATACCTAATGGATACTCGCTTTTCCAAATGCATTGGTTTTTTTAAACGGATCATGGTGCAAGTAGGTACCCAACTCTATATTTTCCAACATGTACCCATTGATTTAGGGTCAAAATGTACTCGACGAGCTGGGTATCCATTGACCCAGATTTTTGGACACCCCTACATAAATAGCATTACCGCTTATGTGCGGTAGTACCCACCGCCTCTATTGCATCCTCCTCAACTCCAATGAGCATCCCTGCCCCATCCCCTCCCTCAAATGCCCTGCTATCTCTCCCCACCTTCTCCAGCTTTGCTTGTCGCCTCCTCTGTTTGCTTTCCTCTTTTTTCTTCAGTGTCTATCCCTAACACATCATCTTGCACCATGGTTGCAATTGCTTTCCCTTAATCATTAACCCTCTCTCCCTCTAAGAGAGAGAGAGAGAGAGGACCATTCTCCCTTGAAGCAACTGTTGTAGTAACAAATTGTATTTAGATTTTAATTGAAAAATCTATGTAATTACAATTGTAGTTAATTTGGTTTCAATTGGAAAACCAAATGGTTTGGAGGGAAAGTTGGGAATTCCCAAATTTGAAACATGGAAAAGTTTGGGTGGAAGTTTAGTACTATACCTTGGAGCTCTAAACTTTTGGTGGACTTATATATGAGTTCACAACCCAAGCTCTTGTAGTAATAGTAGAGAGGAGGAATGGAGGACCACACGCGCGTGCGCGCGCTCCGCTCTGCTCCGTCTCCAGCTCGGGCTCGGGAGAGTCAATTCGGATCTCGATACTTTTGCTACGGGTTTCATTTGGTAAGTCGATTGAATTAATCACACGACTAATTTGGTAAGTCGACTTAAATGGGAATTCAACTCGCCATTATGGACGTGATTTCGGGACCATCTATATATATCCCTTCTCCCACGTCGTGTTTTTCACACACTCGCAAGATAATCTTTCATGCCGTTTTGGCTCTGGCTTTGTTCTTCCTCTCGCGGACGAATATGTCTCTCTTCTTCTCGGCTGCAGTTCTTTGAGGTACATTCGAGGATGATCTCGTCGATGTGTGCGGACGAAGATCATGTGCCGTCGTATCCTGAGAGCGGATCGCCAGTACCCTACGCACCGGTATTGTTGGGGCGATATTCTCTCTAAGGATAGTCTATTTCATGGACGCTTCAGTGATTTCTAATATAATCTTTCTTATATTTTATTTGTCACAATTTGTTTATTGCTTTACCTTTTCTGGATCTCGTCCGGTTTTATGTTTTCGTATATTTAATCGGTACCTGTTTGCATTCTATAATCGGATAATGGATTGGAACTGCTTGATATTATTTTTGATAATCTGTAATGCTTTTCTGTCAATCCATTTGGATCCGTGTAATTACTGTTTATTATATGCTGTATTGATCCTGATAACAACAATCTTAGAGAGGATATCCAGAACTGTTTCTAAAATAATGTCAGAAACGATGTTTAAATCGAGGGTAGATATGACGGGTATGCCTGAAAAATTCGGTGGTCATAATTTCAAGCGTTGGCAACAACGTATGAAGATCTGGTTAACCACCATAGGTTTAATCTGCTTGAAACCGATTGTCCTACGTTGGAAACGGAAAACCCCACTCCTGATAGCCATAAGGCGCAATCCGCATGGAAGGAATGAGATCGTATATGTCATGGTTACATCTTGTTGGCCCTGTCCAACACGTTGTTTGACGTGTACTGTTCGTCTACGCAGACTGCGAAAGGGTTATGGGAAGATTTGGATCGGAAGTATAACACTGAAGACCTCGGTTTTGAGAAATACTCTGTAGCCAAATTTTAGAAGTTTTTCATGGCCGAAGGGAAGTCAGTTTCTGAACAGGCACGCGAGTTCTTACTCCTGCTCCATGGATTAGAAGATGTCGAAATGAAACTTTCAGAGAAATGAAACAGTTGTCCGGTCTAAATGTTATCTCGATTTTCTTCAAGGAGTTATGGGATGCCATTGAGGCTAACTTTATGAACATAATCGAGGAATGATTAGATAGGATCCTCATCTTCTTATTTGTGAAGAAGGAAGTTGTGTAGCTGGTGAAGGACTTCATACCCATTGCTTTAGTGAATGCGATGCGATTTAACGTATTGTTGCAAAGTTTCTTGCTAGCGATATTACTTGGGTCCTTAATGGCCTCATTAACACTTTGTAGACGATGTTTTTTCCAAGCAGACTCATGATGGGTAGTGTGGTCATGACGATCGAGAAGTTGTTTGACTATAGGAGGTATGTGCAAAATTTGATATGGGAGGTTGATTTCTTCAAGACTCAAGACTGCATGGACTGGACTTGAGATATATGTGGTTCTCTAACCAAATAGCTATCAGAAGCAATATGAGCAAACAAATCACAAACAACAAGCAACCATAAGACATGACGATTTTACGTGGAAACCTCCAAAATGAAAGGAGGGAAACCACATGGCCGTTTTGACTCAAACCACTCAACTATAGTTGGTGATATATTCTTTCTTCTCAAAATAGCACACAAGCCAAGCCTTCTTGTTTGTGTATCACCAAAGTAACATTACTAAACAAGCTAATAGGAGAATGTTGAGATATTAATAGGAGAATGTTGAGATATTAGTTATCTTTCATGTCTTTTATGTATTATTTATTTCCTTTATTTTCTTTATGTAATTTTCCCAACATGTTACTCTCCTATATAAGAGAACCCCAGGGCTTCGTGAATAAACAATTTTTCATTATTTTCTCTCCACATGGTATCAGAGCGACCGACCTGGACCAGAGTTCTCGTACCTCACCGTGCCCTAGATCTCACCCGCATGCCTTTTCCTCTCTCCACGACGTTGTCACCTCCACCGCTCCTTCCCTGCGGCATCACCACTGCCCCTTCGTGTGCGGGTGTCACACGTGTCGTGTGGTCACAACCGTCTGTAGGGGCCCACGGCCCCTACGAGTGTCGTCGACTCCTACAGAATCATCCGTGCGGCGGGACCTTTTCCTGCCCACGTAGGCATTTTCCCTCCTCTTTGTGACCAAACTGCAATATGAAACAATCTGAATTTGATCGGAAAATGAGATTTCAGACCTATAAATCTCATTTTTTGGCCTAGCGCGGCATGAGTAACGAGGATGGTTGTATGAGTCTATATGTACAACCAATCCTTCATGTGATCGTGTAGACTTGCTCGAATCGGTCTAATTCCCCAGTGGAGTTACGTTTTTTGACCTTCATCATGTCAGAAAACAAGGGTAATGTCTTCTCTTCGTCCGGTGCCTTCAATGGCCTGGCGTCTTTCGTGAAGATGGATATGACCAACTATGAGTTATGGTCTATGCAGTTTATAATCCTTATGTAGTGCAATAACAAGGAGTATATTCTGACAAAGCCATAACCGACACAATATTGGGGACAATGATTCGTGGAAGCAAGATGACGCGTATGCATGTATTTGGCTCTCTGGGACCCTCAACTCATAGATAGCCAATGACATTGTGAACCAGCCCATCGCTAAGGCGATGTAGGATATTCTAACATACACTTATGCCTAAGCGAAGAACGATGCCAAGATTCTTCAGCTTCAGTTTGACATATTCATGGCACAATAGAATGGTCATCCACTGCACACGTTATATTCCTCGCTTCGTGGCATGTTCGAGAAGCTTCACAGCTTCATGCCAATTACGATCTCCACAGAGCAACAGATGTCATACATGAACTCCACGATGGTTGGAGTTTTCTTGGCTACACTTGACCCAAAGTATGAGGCAGAATGAGCACGACTCCTTACTGGGGCGACAATCCCTCCCATGGAGGAGACTTACAGTCATCTCAGCAGGCTTCTTATTCAATCTGCTGCCACCACACAACCTTCCTCAGCGATGGCTGCTTCTCGCAATAGAGGAGGTTCTACTCAGTTTAGAGGGTGTAGTCCCCATGGTGGAGGTGGTGAACATTAGTGTCGTCCCTGCACCTACTGTTGTTGTCCATGACACCCTGAGGACACGTGCTATCAGAAGCATGGATACCTCACATCTGCTTATGTGGTGGAGCATATTGAGCCTTCAGACACTACAACTCCTCAGGCAGATCCATGCCTTGATGACATTGACTCTCGTATACGGGAGATCTTGACTCCAGTGGCCGACACTGCCACTACATGATCCACATATACTGCAGCTGCAACTATAGTCTCTTAGAGCTCCTCAAGTATCGCATACGCTTTTTTTGGTTGTAGCAATGCATAAAAGAATGGATCATGGACTCTGGTGCTTCTCACCATCTGTGTGGAGACAGAGTCCAGTTCATGTCTTACAGGTCTATATCTCCTGGTAGATGGGTCGTCATTGCAAATGGGGTTCACTTACCCATCACATGATATGGGGAGGTGTATTTGACGCCATCCATGCACCTGTAGAATATTTTATATGCTCCAGATTTTCAGATGAACTTTCTTTATATTAGTCAGATTATAAAGGATCTACATTGTTGTGCCATTCTTAACCGCTATTCTCTTGTGTTTCAAGACATACTCATGGGCATGGTGATTGGATGTAGCAGTGAGCAGCGTGGGATCTACAGACTGGTCCAGCCTCCTTATGCTATTGCATCAACTATTCCTACTGGACCAATCTCACTGTGTACCTATGACACCTTCGTTTTGACCACCTCCTATTGTAAAAGATGTGTCATGTCCTTCCACAGATTTCTACGCGATCTTCCTTCCAGTGTGGGGCTTGCCAGCTTGGGAAGCATTACTGTTATTTGTTTCCTTGTCGTCAGAGTCGGAGTTGTTCTCAGTTGTTTGAGCTCCTTCACTCAGATATTCGGGGACCGAGTCATGTCCCTGATCACCAGGGACATCGTTTTTATCTGGTTGCTATAAATGACTATTCTAGACTTTCTTGGATTTTCTTGTTAAAGAATAAGTCTGAGGTTGGGTCTATCATTATATCATTTATTAATTAGATAAAGAATATTTTTTCTGCTATTGTCAAGTGTACGTTCCGATAATGCCTTAGAGTTTTGCACTTCATAGCTATCCGAGTTTCTCAGGTCTCTTGTCATTATATACCAGACCTCGTATGTCTACACATCTCAGTAGAACGTTCTCCACTAAACCCCGTTTGTTTATATTTGTGACTTTTGTTTACAATCTTTCACCTGGTCGTGACTAACTCTCCATAAGAGCTGTCAAGTATGTCTTCGTTGACTACTCTCGAACCTAGAAAGGATACCGTTGCTTTGATTCGCTTCGGCAGAAATACTTTGTCAGTGCTGATGTTACATTCCAAGGTTCAGGAAAGCGGTATGCGTATGCGTTCGGACAGGTCACTGAATAGCGCTTAAGCGGTATGCGGGGGCATATGCGGGTATATGCGGTTCTACGCGGTTTCCTAATTTTTTACTTAAAAATAAATAAATATACACAAAAGTGACTACAAGAGAACTAAATTTATGTATAATTGTGGTCCAACAGAAGATCTAAGAAAAATAACTTTCTTAGAGTTCAAAATAATCTCTATCAATCAAATATCAATACTTCAATAGAACGGTTAGCACACAAAATAATTGACAACAATCAACAAAATAAAAAAGTTAGCGCACAAAATGCCTCTATTGTTGAATATAATGTCATTTATCTATGTCGTTATATTTATAATTAATCCTCCATCAAAAGTACCGAACTTTACATATAATATATTACATTCATAATAACTATTAGTTGACTAAATTAGTTTCCTAAATTATTAGTATATTATTCTTTTTCTTCCTTGCGTGTTTACTCCAATCTCACAGTACAACTACTTTGACGATGGATATAAATGGTCATGGAATGCTTGGTTGGCATACATGCAAAAGTAAGGAAAACATGGCACAAATAACACAACAAAACATGGCACAAACTAAAAAAATAAAAAATAAATAAAAAATGGGTATGCGGCCGCACATACCGCATATGCAGCCGCATAACCCGCATATGCGGCCCGCATAAGCGCACAGGGCGCATAATGCGGGGTTTCAGGAAAGCGGTGCGCTGAGGGCACCGCTTACGCATATGCGGCCGCATATGCGGCCGCACGGGCCGCTTTCGTGAACACTGTTACATTCTTTGAGTCTATTATGTATTTCTCTCTTACACGTGACATACTGGCCCCATCTGACTCAAATGAGGAGGTCTACATGCCTCCACCTCCTACATCTCCACCACCTTCTGCACGTGCTCTACCACCTCCATCACCTCCTTCACCACCACCACCACCGCCGTCGCATTCACCGCCACCTCCAGTACCTACACTTTCTCTTGTGGCAGCTCGTGGATTGCCACCCACCTTGACTTAGTTTTTGCCTTGTGTGTTTACTCGCAGGTCTCGCTCTGTTCCCCTGCTCACATGTCTGTCCTTTCATCCATCGCACCTCAGGTATGTAATGAACACATTGTTTTTACTGATGGCACTACAGAGTTGTCTATGCAGCAGGATTCCTTACAGGATGTTCATGTACCTTTACAAGAGGGAAACTTACATGTTCATGAGATGGCAGATGATCTTGATGTGCCTATTGTTCTGTGAAAGCAAAGACGTACTTGTGCTTTATATTCTCTTACAACCCAAGTTTCTTTGAGCATACTTTCAGAGGATTTCAGGAGATTTACTGTGGCACTATCAGTCTTGGAGATACCACAGATGTATCAGGAGGGAGACCATCCAGGACAGTCAGTGGCATCTTGACATGGAGGAGGAGATGGCCGCACTACAGTCGCATGACACGTGGAGCCTTGTTTCAACTCCAATTGATGCATCCATTGTTGGGTGCAAGTGGATGTTCACGATGAAGCACTGGGCAGATGGAAGTGTAGATTGCTACGAGACGAGATTTGTGTTACGTGAGTTCACCCAGACATATAGGGTGGACTATTAAGATACATTTTCTCAAGTGTCCAGGCATTCTACTCTGCGTATACTTCTATCAGTTGCAGTGGCATGGGATTGGCCCCTCTATCAGCTTCATGTAAAGACTGCATTTCTCTATGGTAACCTACAGGAGAAGGTTTACATGTATCAACCACCTGGGTTCACTGCTGAGGGGGAGTGTTAGAAAATTTGTAGGCTTCATAAGGCCATCTATGTCCTTAAGCAGAGTCCACGAGCATGCTTCCAGAAGCTCTCGAACTTGATAGAGCGATATGGATTCGTGAGATCGATTGCCGATCATTCACTATTTGTTCAGAGGACTCGGAGAGGTATTGTTGCCATACTTGTTTATGTTGATATTATTGTTATAGGAGATGATGAGCAGAGCATCCAGGTTGCTAAGGATTTCCTAGGTCAGTAGTTTGTGATCAAGGACCTTCGTAGCCTACGTTACTTCCTTGAACTGGAATTTGCCAGGAACCAGTGAGGTCTTGGGATGACCCAGAGGAAGTACATTACATATCTTCTCTCTGAGACATGCATAGCAGATTGCAGGCCTGCCACTCCTCCTATGGACCCGAACATGAAGCTCTATGATGATGACACTAAGGAGGTCAACAAGAGGAGGTACATGGAGCTTGTTGGGAAGCTTCTTTATGTGACTATCACCATGACATATATATTCTTTGCAGTGAGTAATGTGAGTGAGTTTATGGAGCATCCTGGACATGCACATATGGATGCAATCCATATGATTCTGAGGTATCTGAAGGCCTCTCCTGGTACTGATCTTATATTTAGCAGATGTACATCTCTTATAGTTACGACACGTGCAGATGTAGATTATGCAGGGTGTCTCAAGGACATGAAGTCTATTTCTGGCTTTGCAGTATTCATAGGAAGTTCTTCGGTGTCATGGAAGAGCAAGAAGTAGACCGTGGTTGCCAGATCTAGTGCAGAATCAGAATATAGGACCATGACACAAGTTAGTACAAAGATGATGTGGGTCAGCTATGTTCTTATTGACCCGATTGTTGAGGTGCCTCTTCCCATGCACCTCAAATGTGACAACCAAACTGCTCTCTTCATTGCAAACAACCCAACCTTCCATGAGAGGACCAAGCACATCGAGGTGGACTGTCACTACACTCGTGACCTGATACAGAAGGAAGCTTTGGAGATCAGACAACAAATATACTTACCAAGGCCCTAGTCGAAGGGCCTTACCAGAGATGCTACTCCAAATCCAAGCTAATCATGATAGATATCTATGCTCCAACTTGAGGAGGAGTGTTCAGATATTAGATATCTTTCATGTCTTTTACGTATTATTTGTTTCCTTTGTCTTCTTTATGTAATTTACCTAACATCTTACTCTCCTATATAAGAGAACCCTAGGGATTCATGGATAAACAATTTTTTCATTTTTTCTCTCCACAGAGAAGAATGCAAGAAATCACCAAGAATGGAACCCAAGTCCGCAGCCTTCTTGCAAATAGGGCTCACCGCTGCGTGTTCTTCCTTCTCCTACGCTCTTGCATGAGCCAAACACCACGGGGAAACCATTGGAGATCTTCACCAGACCCACATACGGGCGATTGAGTGGAGTTAGGCAGATGATACCCTAGCTTTCTCTGGTGTTTTTTTTCTCTAGAACGAGTGGTTCTACCTCCTGGATAGTATCATAGTAGAACAAAAGGAGTAGCCCCCAAGATAAGTGGGACCCTCTATAAGTGCAGGAGACTCATTTCCGCATTTGCAGTCTGCCACCTGCTATGGCACAAACACCATAGCATGACACCTACTATGACTCTAGAGACCGACCTGTTATGGCCAGAACGCCATAACATGCCACATGTTGTGCTTCCAGAGGTCGACCTGCTGCGGTTTTTGCTTCTATTCATCCCGACTTGCTGTGATTTGTGCTTCTGTTTGGCATGACATGTTATGACACTATATGCTGTCTTCCCCCACCTGCTACGAACGACATACTTCAGCACTACCATGGGTTAGATCCGTAGTAAGTCACATGCTACCAACAATCTTCCCTTCCAGCCCACGAGGAGATGTTGAAAACATCATGGTCAGTGGGAGGTGACACCACTCAACCATTTACAGAGTTATAGCTTGTCACGAGTCACGATCTTCGTCAACACAACTGACGAATTCTCATCTGTGTGAATCTTTTTCAATATAAGTTCTTATCAATGACATTTCTTAACTATTGATATCATACATCTATATGCTTCGTATAAGCATGATACATCATGCTCGGAGAATGAAGAGTAATGATTTCAGCAAGAGCAGCCGGACGGACTCCCCCGGGACATCTCTTATACATCTATATGCTTCGTATAAGCATGATACATCGTGCTCTTACTCAAATCAATGGCGCTCTGGCTATCACAAAAAGCTATTGGCTCAGTATCGTCCAAGTTCACCTAAAAATCGTTGAACCACAACATTTCCTTACCGACTTCCGCTGCACCAATGTACTCTGCCTCGGTCGTCGAGGGTGCAATGCACTTCCGCAACTTGGATTGCCATGATATAGCTCCCTCTGCAAAAGTGAAGATGTACCTAGAAGTAGACTTCCTCTGATCTACATCGCCTCTATGTCAACATCTATATGGCCATGTAGCTTAGGATCTTTCTCGCCGAATATCAACCATAAACTCGATGTGCCTCTCAAGTACCTCAAGATCCATTTTACCGTCCCAATGATCCTTTCCTGGATTCAACATGAACCTACTCACAATACCCACAACATGCGCTATGTTAGATCTCGTGCATACCATCGCATGTATGAAGCTACCTACCATAGATTGGTAGGGTATCTTGGCCATCTCGGAAATAACCTTAAAGGTCGAAGGACATGCCTCCTTGCGTAATTTGAAATGAGCTGCAAGAGGTGTGCTAGCTGGCTTTGCACTTCTCATGTTGAACATCTCCAGGATGCGTCCAACATACTTTTCTTGTGACAACCACAACATGTTCTTCTGTCTGTCATGAACAATTTGCATACCCGATATATGTTGTGCCTTGCCCAAATCTTTCATCTCGAATCTTTAGAGAGCTCCATTTTCCAGCTTTGCTATCGGATTGGAATCTTGACCAACAATAAGCATATCATCCACATAAAACAACATGATAATGGACCTACCATCAAGTCCACACCGTACGCATACACATGGATCTGCAGTATTCCTCTTGAAGTTTTGTTTCATCATGAAAGCATCAAACTTTATATATCACTGCCTGGAGGCTTGCTTTAAACCATAAAGGCTCTTCTTCTGCTTGCACGCCATGTGCTTTTCCCCTTTTTTTTCCTGGTGTTCCTATGGCTGCTCCATGTAGATTTCTTCTTTCAGGTTACCACGAAGAAATGCCGTCTTCACGTTCGTTTGCTCTAGCTCAAGGTCGAGGCTAGCAACCAAACCTAGCACCACTCTTCCGAAATACATCTTCACAAAAGGAGAGAAGAACTCATCATAGTCTACTCCCTTCTTCTAACTAAAGCTCTTCACCACCAATCTGGCATTGTATTTCAAATTCTTGCTACCATCATCCTTTTTTAACTTCTAGACCCACTTGTTTTTCAATACCCTCATACCTTTAGGAAGCTCCACAAGTTTGTGTGTGGTCTGTCTTAAGCGATAACATCTTTTCATTCATAGCATGCCGTCAATGTTTACTCTCCTTGTGCTCATGTGCTTCCTCAGTGCATGGCTTCTCTTCATCAGTCAACATTACGTACTGAGAAACAGGATAGTGAGAAGATGGTTGGTGGATTCTCTCGGATCTCCTGACCTGAGGTTGGGCTATCTCTTCCTGTAGATGAGGATGATCCCTCTGCTTAGAACTCTCTATGTCTGCATCAAGAGGGTCTTCAACTAGCTCATGCTGCTCTAGCTGCACATCTTTTCCACCTGTGCCATACACTGGACAAGGATCCAAGTCATCATCACTATCATCATCAGCTAGAATCTCCTCAGTCTCAGCACTATCACTGTCAACCTCGGTCAAGGTCTGGTTCTCATAGAATGTCACATCTCTGTGTTTGATAATTGTCTTCTTTCATGGATCCCAAAGTCTGAAATCATATTCATGACCTCCATACCCAACAAAGATGCATGACATTACTTTGTCATCAAGCTTCTTTCTTTGTGCTTTTGGTATGTGCACGTAATCTTTGCACCCAAGTACTCTCAGATGAGTATATGTATGGAGATCGATTGATTAGGTAGCATGCGATATGAACTGCCTTAGCCCAAAAGCTCTTTGGCAGCTTTATTGCCTGCAACATACTCTCTCCACAATAGTCATGTACATCCTCTCAACCACACCATTGTGCTGAGGTGGTCGGGCTCTGCCATTTCATGCCCATGCTCAATGCAGTAACTTTGGAAAAATATACTCTCCTCTATTGCCAGTGCAAACATTTCGACAATTTTCCTATCTCATGCGTAGACATTTCGACAATTTTCCTGTCTCACGCTCTACCTTAGTATGAAATCTGTTGAAGCAACCAAAAACTTGATCCTTCATCTTCAGCATATAGGCCCACACCTTCCTTGATGTATCATCAATTAATGTCGGAAAGTATATGTTCCCGCCTAGTGAAGCAACCTCCATGGGACCATAGACATTAGAATGTACTAACAGTAGAACTTACGACTTCACCTTTGATCCGATTATAAAAGGTGTTCTCTTGCTCTTCCCACACTCACAAAAATCGCAAAGTGCTAGTGTGATGTCTTTGTTGAGTGGGAGCAATTGTTTTCTGCTAAGAAGCTGCAACCCTTTCTGACCTTCACTTGCGTCTTATAAAGTGCAACACAACTTTCTCTTGATGGTGAGGGAATCATTGCTTATCTTACATATGCTATCGTCAAATTTTAGATGGTAGTCTTTCCTATTCAGTTGAGAACCGAATATGGGGCTAAGTTGCAGGTCAGGAACATGTCTCACATCACGCAAAATTATCGTGCACCCAATATCAGCCTGTCTCAACTGTGATGGTGCATGTGTCAACAATCTTGGAGTAACTGTTGTTCTTCATCTTGACTCACCCAAAATCACCTTCTCTGTAGGAGGTGAAGTACTCCCTATATGGAGTCACATGGTAAGAAGCAGCGATTGCAACCGTCCATTCCGAGTCATCTTTATCTGCATGTAGGCATTGCTCTTGCACGATCAGAGCCACATCATCCTCATTTTCATAATAAACAACTGCAACTATGTTCTTATCTTCATTCTTTTTGTCATCCTTTTTGGCTTCAACTTGTTCTCTTTTCAAGACCCAACAATCTTTTTTCCAATGACCCGACTTGTTGCGATGATGGCACTTGCCTCTAGTCTTTGACTTGACCGTGGATTTCTGTCTCTCGTGTATTCTTTCTTTTGCTCTTGGACCTGTCCTTTCTCTCAACTGCCTACACATGCGAAGAAGAGGAAGAAGCCTCTCTAGACGATCAACGCCTGATCTCCTCGTTTAGGAGGCTACTCTTAACCATGGACATGGTCAGCTTCCCATCCGTAACAGAGTTGCTCACAGTAACCACTAGCGTCTTCCAGCTGCCTGGCAGATATCCCAATAGAGGAAGTGCCTGCAGTTCATCTAATGTCATGCTCATGGAAGTCGACTGGTTGATGAGGCTTTGAAACTCATTCAAGTGTTCTGCAACATTGGTTCCATCCTTGTATTTGAGATTTACCGGCTTCCTTATCAAGAATGCTTTGTTTCTGGCAGTCTTCTGCTCATAAAGCTCTATTAGCTTCTCCATAGCTTTTTAGCATGTCTCCTCTGCAACATGGTGGAACACAGATAAGTCCAACAACTTCCCGATAGTCCCGATGGCTTTCCTGTTCAATGTCGTCCAATCTCCATCAGACATATCTCGTGGTTTGGCTGTATCACTTGCAATATAAGATGTCTTCTATCTTGGATTTCCAGATTTGCGAGTTGTTGCTTGTCAGCTTGATCATCCCTTCGCCGTCTTTGCCCATCTTGCTAGCCTAATGGCTCTGGTACCACTTGTTGGGGTTAGAACACGAGTAACCTCTCTACTTGCGGAAGCGTGTGATGAAACCAAAAATCCTCTAATAAAAGATTGATGACAACCAAATAGCTATCACAAGCAATATGAGCAAACAAATCACAAACAACAAGCAACTGCAAGACATAGGACAATTTTTACATGGAAACTCCCAAAATGAAAGGGGTAAAATCATGGGACCTTCGTAACCCAAACCTCTCCATTATAGTTGGTGATATGTTTTTTCTCCTCAAAATGGCACACAAGCCATATCAACAAAGGAACACCACGAATAATAGGATAAGAAGGAAAGAGATCACTAATAATGGACCCAAGTCCGTAGCCCTCTTGCAAATAGGGCTTTGCTGCTGCGTCTTCTTCCGTCTCCTATGCTCTTGCATGAGCCAAGTACTATGGGAGGAGGGAAACCACCAGAGACCTTCACCGGACCTGCACACGGATGATTGAGCGGAGTTAGGGCACACCAAGATAACGCCCGAGCTTTCTCTCTTGTGTTTTTCTCTGTAGAACGAGTGGATTCTACCCCCTAGATAGCAGAACAAAAGGAGTAGCCTCCAAGACAAGTGGGGTCCTCTATAAGTGCTGGAGACTCATTTCCACACTTGCAGTACGAACGCCATAGCAGGTCACCTACTATGACTCTAGAGACTGACCTGCTATGACCTAAATGCCATAGAATGTCACATGTTGCGCTTCCAGAGACCGACCTGCTGCAGTTTCTGCTTCTGTTTGGTATGACCTGCTATGACACTAGCTACTGTCTGCACCTACCTGCTATGAACGACTTGCTGCAGCACCACCATGGGATGGATCCGCAATAGGTCACCTACTACCAACAATTATGACAAAGTACTTGATTCTTCTCAATAAATATTTTGAAGGTATCACCGGTATTCTTCCATGCAATGACTCTCCTCGAGTCTTGGCTCATGTAAGGTAACCCCAATTTTCTTCCCTTTATAATAAAGTTGGGGCGGAAACCTCTGCGTGTTTCCCCTTTTTTGCCTCATATATTTAGAAGGCAACTTCCTCCAGCTATAAGGGTGGTGAGACAGGATTTCCCTCTTGCATCTACGTTGTTTACTATCATGGTGCATACATTGGCAGTGGTGTTAAATCAAGCGGTTAGGGATTGCATGTGTGCTGATAACTTGGGACATAATCTTCTTACTCTGATGTTGTATGCTGAGGATACCATGTTTTCATTTCGGGAGTTAACTGCCACTTACTTAGTGATGTCCTCATCTGCTGGAAATATCCAGTTGGAAAACTGGATGATTTTGCTGGAGAAGGTGAAGCAAAAACTGGCTAGTTAAAAGGAAAAAACATCATGTGCCAATCGAGGGTTGGGCACTTTGTGCTTCTCATGTCTATCTTGTATGTGATTCCGGTAGGTATTATACTTAACCGTGCATTGGCTAAAGATGGGGATTTAGATGTGTTTAGTCTCCTTGACGAGACTAGCCTGGTTTTAGGTAGGACAATCGTGAGGTGCCTCTTGTAGATTGGACTTCCTTGACGTGCCCTATTATGGATGGAGGGTCTTTGGGTGCTGAGCCTCGCTGAGATACTAAAGTCGTAAGTGAAGTGGATAATGATGATCAGGGTGGTGATGATGATGCCTTTCTTGTATGCTGAGAGGCATCTATGGGATCTCGCCTTGTTTGGAGGTTTCCTTGAGGCCATGACTACTGCCTCCAACGGTTTCGGAAGGGTATTTTTTTGGTTGACGTGATGTTGCCTCATGATGTTGAGGGATGGGATGACCTTTAGATTTTGGAAGGACAATTTATCCGAAAGGGGGGTTTTTATATGATTCATTCCCGAGACTTTTTTTTTACCAAGTGGCTAACTAGGATGTGTGTTGTTGATGCGCGATCTAATGGTTTTTGAACCGCTACCTTTTGTTGTTGCTTCTTTGAACAGATTATGCAGAAGTTCTGAAATGTGACGGAGAGTGTGAGCAGCATTGTGGGCCCTTTGGAGGGCCATGACAATCGGATGTGGTGTGATGGGGATTTTCAATCAAGCAAGCGTGTAGGAAGTTATTAACTCTTATTTGGATCTCGGAGACCTCACAAGAGTCTGCAAGTTACTTCAGGAGGCTAAGGTGCTGTTGACAGTGAAGGCCTTCATGTGGCTTCCGAAGAGGGCTAGCATTTCATCCAAGGTGTGCTGGGCTAAGATCTTTGGGGTGGATGTGCCCTCTCCATTGTGCTCTGGTGATTCGGAGTGTATGGAGCATTTGTTCTTTTCTTGTGATTCAGCCAGGAGGTCTGGAAGAACGCGGTAATTGAATGTGTGGATTGTGCTTGGATTGACTTCTAGAACTCTGTGTGCCGTCTGTTTCAGATCACATATGGTTCGAAAAACCATTGACATTTATTTGGATGCTCTAGCTGGCTAGGAACAGTGTAGTCTTCCGTCGTGAGAGATTGTATGTTGAGAGAACATGGTTTCATGCGAGAGCTCTTTAGAATCCTTGGTGCAATAAATTTGACCTATATCTTGTACATTCGGAGGTGTACACCAATTTGGGTGTTTGCCCTTTCCATTTTCGAAAAATGAAAGCCCACTTTCATTTATTTTGTGTGATTGTGTGAGCTTGGAATACTGGATATATGGTTAATCATCTATGTACCACAAATGGGTGTTTTGAGTAGCGTACTTAAACTAGATAAGTTCAGTTGATAGTATATCTTGGGCTCTGTAATTGGCTCCCATGGCCTATCACAAGTCGATCATTTACGCCTTTGCTAATCAAGAGATCAGATTACTATCTAGGAAGATTAGGTAGCCTACCAAGGATTTGCATTTGCAATCGTTGGGCAATTCATCCTATTTTGCGTCAGAATATGCATGAAATGCATTTTGGAGTTGGAAATCATGTGTAAACCACGGTTGAGGGTGGCATTGAGGCAGCGAAGAATGCTTGCATTAGACGTGCTCCAGTTTTGTATGCTTGCTCATACGCGTGCATGCTTTATTTATGACAATGTAATATCTTGTCTGGTTATAGAAGAGATCCCATAGTTTGACAATATCACGTGGGACCAGAGAAGGGTAGTGTGTCAATTTAGCCTACCGTCATTATAATCAGAGTTTCAATTGGCTTGAAGTTTTTATATTGGCTCGAGCTAGGAGATCTAATGTATATTTCCTTTGAGAGACAAGTTGAACATCAACCCCCAGAATCGTGCTAGATCTGATTTCAGCTCGTGTGTCTGGAGACATCTTGGAGGATTGTTGCATGGCTTCCTCAAAGGATAGCGCCATCCACATAAACAAGGGCATAGAGAGTGACATGGGAATTGTTGTAGGCAAACAAAGATGTGCTGTCTCGGGAAAAGTGAAACCCTAGAAGTTGGAGCTATGGACCAAGACGACTTAACCATCTTCTTAGATATTGTTTTAACTGATCTTTGAAACCACCTTCTTAGATAGTGTTCTAAGTAATCTTTGAAGACTGCAAACATAGTTTAAATAGTCAGGGTGGGTTTGAGAACCGCCGTGATTTGCATCATTTATACTTCTTGCAAGTGATCACGAAGAAAACCATTGCTCATGTCCAGTTGCTGCAGTTGTTCATTGTTTGTGTTTGCAAGGGACACGGATCTAGTTTTCGCAGAATCTATTTGTTTGAGATTGCAGGGGAGAGAACTATGTGAATTGTGGTTGGTTTGGTAATTGGATCGAATGCATCGAAGTTAGTGCCTACCAATTGGTTGAAGACTTCGACAATCAGCCTTGTTCGGTATCTTTTTATAACATCTTTGGGCTATTGTTTGATGCTGAAGACCTATTTGTAATCAGTGATATTGAGAATCGTTGAAAGGGAAAAGAGAGATGTTTATTATCAAACCCTAGAGCTCTCTTATATAGGAGAAAAGCTCTATGTGTAAATTACAGAGACGGGACAATAGAAAATAAACAAGATAGAAAGCACACGATAACACAAATATTTTAACACTCCCCCTCAAGCTGGAGCATATATATCTATCATGCTCAGCTTGGAACAACATTGATGAAAAGGACCTCTAGCCAGAGCCTTAGTAAACATGTCTGCAATCTGATGTCCTGACGCAACATAAGATGTTGAGATAAGCCCCTTTTCGATCAAATTACGAGTGTAGTGATAGTCTACCTCGATGTGCTTTGTCCTTTCATGAAATGCTGGATTATTAGCTATAAATAAAGCTGCCTGATTATCACATTTGAGCTGCATAAGAAGAGGTACTTCATTCATTAAATCGGTGAGGACATATTTGACCCACATCATCTTAGTACTACCTTGGGCCATAGTCCTATATTCTGATTCTGCACTAGATCGAGCAACAACCTTTTGTTTCTTACTCTTCCATAAGACTAATGAGCTGCCAACAAAAACAATAAAGCCTGAAGTAGACTTCCTGTCATTAGGGCAACCAGCATAATCTGCATATGCATACCCTGTAACTGAGAGAGACGTATCTCTCCTAAACAGAAGACCTGCACCTGGAGATGACTTCAAGTATCTCAGAACCATGAATACTGCATCCATGTGCGCTTGCCTGGGTTGCTCCATGAACTGACTTACTTTACTCACAACAAAAGATATATCATGCCTGGTAATAGTGACTTACAATAATTTCCCCACTAGTTCTCTGTAGCGTCTCTTGTCCACCTCCTCAGATCCGTCATCATGAAGCTTCACATTAGGATCCATCGGGGTAGTAGCTGGTCTGCATCCTGTCATTCCTGTCTCAGATAGAAGACCAGTAATATACTTCCTTTGTGTCATAACCATACCCTGTTGATTTCGTGCAAATTTCAGTCCAAGGAAGTAACGAAGTGTACCCAAATCCTTGGTAAGAAACTGATGTCCAAGGAAATCCTTTGCTGCCTGAATTCCCTGTGCATCACTGCCAGTGATAACAATGTTATCAACATAAACCAAGATGGCCACAATACCTCGTTGGTCTCTCTTTACAAAGAGAGTATGATCTGTAGTACATCTGACAAACCCCTTCTGCTCAATCTATTCTGAGAGCTTCTGAAGCCAAGCCTTCGGACTCTGCTTAATGCCATATATAATCTTATGAAGATGGCATACCATACTGGACTCCCCCTCAACAGCAAACCCAAGTGGCTGCTGCATGTAGACCTCTTCCTGCAAGTCACCATACAAGAAAGCATTCTTGACATCCAACTGGAAAAGTGGCCAATCTCTGACCACAACAACGGAAATGAGAATCCGCAAGGTAGAATGACGCGCGACAGGAGAAAATGTATCATGATAGTCCACCCCATATGTTTGGGTGAATCCACGAGCAACCAACCTGGCCTTGTATCGGCCCATTGTACCATCAACGCGCTGCTTCACCGTAAAAACCCATTTGCTACCAACAACAGATGCACCTGGTGGAGGGTTGACGACACTCCACGTACCTCGCGATTGTAATGCCGCCATCTCTTTTTCCATAGTTAAACGCCACTGACTGCTCTGCAAGGCCTCCTTATACGACCGTGGTATCTGTACAGCTGACAAGCCCACAACAAAGTGCTGAAATTCCTTGGACATACGCTCTAAGGAAACATGAGAACCAAAGTCCACCCCATATTTGGGGTTCATCGTACGTGTACGCTTCTGCCTCCGAAGTGCAATAGGGATATCCAGATCATCAACAGGAGTAGTAGAAGTATCATCTGCACCCTGTACCTCATTCTGTGCACGCAAGTCACCCGTGCCATTAGAAGAACTCAAATGATCAAGACACACCTCGGACGTGCTGGATGATGGAGGAGGCGCATGAGCCTGAGGCCTTCGTTGGTAGACCTGTGGAAAGAAAGTAGGAGACCGTGGTGGTGGCGGTGGCGGTGATGGTGGAGATAGAGTAGACATGGCAATGACAGAGGAGGAGGCATATAGATATCTTCGCCATCCTTTGAAGGAGCCAGCCTGTCACCCGTGGGAGAAAAATACATAATAGACTCAAAGAAGGTGACATCAAGATTGACATGGTACCTTCCTCGAACAGGGTCAAAACAATGATAGCTTTTTTGGGTTTTGGAATACCCAACAAATACACATTTGACAAATCTGGGAGAAAGCTTGTCAAGACCAGGAGAGAGTTGATGAACAAACGCAACCGATCCAAAGACACGAGGCATAAGCGAGAAAAGATCCTTCTCGGGAAACACAATCAGGAACGTGACCTTTTCCCCTAACACTGAAGAAGGCATACGATTCACCAGATAACAAGCAGTTAGAACCGCATCTCCCCAATAGGAATGAGGAGCACGACTCTGAATCAAGAGGATTCTGGTAACGTCCAAAAGATGACGGTGTTTCCTTTCAGCCATCCTATTCTGTTGGGAGGTTTATGGACATGATGTCTGATGCACAATGCCATGAGATTTAAGAAATTGAGAGAGTTGAGTACTGCAGAATTCTAGAGTATTGTCTGAATGTATGTACTTGATTCTGGCAGAAAAAATGTTCTTCACTTCATTAATAAAAGACTGAATAACAGGACCAGCATCAGACTTGTTCTTAAGAAGGAAAACCCTACATAACCTAGAAAACTCATCAACAACAACAAGATAAAATCTGTGCCCCTGATGATCTGGGACACGACTAGGACCCCAAATATCGAAATGAAACAACTCAAACAGACTATGACTACTCGGACCCTGACGACTCTAGAAAGAGGACCGATGATGCTTCCCAAGCTGGCAGGCCTCGCACTGGAAAGTGGATCGAGGAGAAATCTGTGGAAGAACATGAACCAGCTTTTGCAGAGGAAGATGACCAAATCGCAGATGCCACTTATACGGAGAAACATACCCAGTGTGTAGGGATGAGACATCAGCATATGAAGACTGCACAAGTCTGTAAAGGCCCCCTTGCTCACGACTAGTTCCAATCACTCTGCCCGTAAGTATATCCTGAAACACAAGAGAAGATGGATCAAATATGGCACGACAATGTAAATCTTTGGTTGACTAATTGATAGTAAATTCATAGAAAATTCAGGAGCATAGAGAACATTAGGAAGCCACAAGGTAGGAGTCAACTGCACCTCCCCCTGACCAGTGATGGGGGAATGTGTACCATCTGCTATCACAGCTGATCGCCCAGGCTTGGCAGGATGAAACACACTAAACTGACCTCTGTCACCACAGAAATGATGTGATGCACCTGAATCCATGATCCACTCTGACAAGTCTGCCCTGTAACAAGTAGTAAAGGCATACACTGTACCTGACGTAGATGTTGAAGCTGAGGCAGCCACTTCTGAGGATCTTGAAGGAGAGCTAGTGGATCCAGATGTGCCGGGCATAATCTCTCAGTCGTGCTACAAGCTCGTCAAATCTCTGATCAGATGCAAGTGACTGAGTCCCAGCCTGTTGTGTCTGCTCTGCGACTCTGGCTGACGCAGGAAACCCATGCTTAGAATAGCATGTTTCTTCAGAATGGCTTGTTCTGTGGCAGTAGGTGCACGGCTGACGAGGTCGAACTCCCCCACCTCCGCCACGGTTGGAACTCCCCCTGCCACGATATGGTATATGACTCCCTTTACCACGTGATGCCGCCATGGCTGAAGAAGTCTGGGACTGAAGAGGATTACCAGAAGATATAGGTAGTCTACTCAGTTGACGATACGCCTCCTCCATTGGAGGTATTGTAGCATCAGTGAGGATCTGGGCACGAGCTGCATCATACTCTGGATCCAGAGCTGCTAGAAACACTCCAGTCATCACAGAGTCTCTGTATGCCTTGAGCTGCTCTGGTGTAGCAGTCAAGGGTATGTAGCCATATAGCTTCTCAAACATACCTCTCAAAGAGGTACAGAGGGCGTGAAGAGGGCGATCATTCTACTTTGATGTGAAGATATCGTGCTGAGGTTGTAGTATCTTCGACTCATTCTTTGCCGAAGAGTATGTCGCGGCAAGAATGTCCTACATAGCCTTTGCAGTAGGCTGGCTCAAAATATCATTAGCTATCTTTGTGGATACAGTCCCAGATAGCCATACGCGAGCATATGCATCATCCGCCTCCCATGAGGCATTTGTCCCAGTCTTGTCACGTGGCTCCCCAGCCGTGAGGATGTGCTTCTTGCCATTACATCGCATCAAACTCATGAACAGCATGGCTCACATTTCATAGTTGGTTCCATCCATTTTGACAATGGGTGCCAGACCTTTGAAGGTACCTAGATCCACCTTGTTGTCGGACATGATGACAGCTATCTTCAAGACTGGGCTGGAAACAAGAGATACTGGCGTCTATACTGACATATAGGAAGATGGTTGTGGGTGCAGACTTATACCACAACCCCTTCCATTCTTTGAAGAGTCCCAGTGGTAGCTAGGACGTTGTTAAGGTTTCACGTGACACCCTAGTTACCCAAAAGAGGAACATGCAGGAAAATAGGCCACGCAGCGGCGGCTAGATGCGACGGAAGAGGCAACCGCCGGGCTGGGCGTTTACACAAGGTTTATGCGTGAATGCGTGGCTAGGCGGTGGCGCTCACAGTGAGCAGAGAGACGGCACCCCCAGGGGGGCTGGGCGTCGACGGTGGCACCCGCGAGGAGTGCTGGGCGACGACAGCACCCGCAGGAGGGGGGGGGGCTGGGCTATGGGGGCACAGGGAGATGCGGCGCCCGCAGGAAGGGGGCCGGGCGGCGGCGGTGGCGGTAAGCCCGAGGGTAGTTAGGGTTTTGGTGTGGGCAGGGTTCTAGGGCACAAGCTCCGATCTAGGACCGTCACTCTAATACCACGTTGAAAGGGAAAAGAGAGATGTTTGTTATCAAACCCTACATCTCTCTTATATAGGAGAAAAGCTCTATGGGTAAATTACAGAGACGGGACAATAGAAAATAAACAAGATAGAAAGCACACGCTAACACAAATATCTTAACAAGAATGATGCTGTGAGTGATGAATTTGAAGTTTCATTTGCGAGTATTGTGCTCTTTAGGGGTGTCCATTGAGTTCGACCTTGATGAGCTCAACTCGGGCTCAACCTGTTAAGAGCTTCTGAGCCTGACTCGAAGGCTTATCAAGCCCGAGCTCTAGTTGGGTTTTTGGCTCATTAGAGTTGTTATTGAGCCCGAGTTGAGGTCGACTCGATAATCCGGTAAGAGCATGAACTGGGAACATGTTTTAGTCCCACATCGGTTGAGCTTGGGAAGTGAAGGGGGCATGGTAGCTATATATAGAGACCAACTCCTCCTTATACAAAGCATACAGTTCCTCATCTTTTGGCTAAATATCTGATATGTGGCCTATCGACGTAAGTGAACTAGCTCATTAAGAGGCTCATGAGCCTGCTCATTAGGATCACGACTCATTAAGAGGCTCGTGAGCCAGCTCGAACTCGATGAGTTCGAGCCAGCTATATGGGGCTCGGACCTTATCAAGCCCTAGTTGGGGTCAACTCAACTCGTTGGACTCGATAGACACCTCTAGTGCTCTTCGGTTATGGTTTCTTGTTAATTGATATAAGTGAATCTTCACGTTGATTGAGTATCGATGATGAGAGAGAAGTTGCTTAGTATTGCTCTGAAAAAACATAATTTCACGGATGTGGTCTCAAAGTTTTCAATTCCCTGAATAGTGTTATAATATCACATTTTCAAATTGCGTTATGCATGTCACATTTTAAAAACATGACACCTATACAGTAAAAAACTGAAGTTGGCATACAGGCTATTCCCCGTTTTTACAAATCAGAAATTACATGGATGTCACGTGTTATGTATGTGATATACATAACGCATTATACACATATGATATCCCTACATTGTTCAGGGAATTAAAACCTTTAGAATATCATAGGAATTATGTTTTTCGAGAACACTGCTAAGGAATTTGTCTTGTATTACATTGATTTTTATAATCTTAATGAACAATAGATTTTTTAAATGTTAGCCATGCAATAGAGTTCTGTTCTTTTTTCCTGATATAGTTTTGTAATTTTTATTTTGACAGATAAGGAAACGAATATGGATTTCAATTCTTTTTATGGGTTAAAGAAATAAATACGGCTGATATTTTCATTTTTTTATACGGATACAGATCTAAGTATTAATCGTAGGTTTGTTTACGTGGGTAGTCCCTGTCATAGCGATGCAATTAGATACCTATCTGCATGTAATTTTTATTTTGAGTAATAATGATACGAAAAAGAATAAGGGTTTTAAGCGGAAATGCAAACCGTCAGAAGTGGATAGGGATAAATGTAATACTGTATTCTTATCTGTTTTTAAATATGAGTATGGATGCGGATACATATATGGATATTGACCGATATGAAAAATTATCTTATGATTTCCTTAAATAATGTGTACGGATGTTAAATAGATACGAATTGGATATGGATAATATCAGAAGTACTTTATATATTATCTCAAATATACATGTATTGGATGACTTACACATAATATACATATACTAAATATATTTCTTAACAGTTATATCAATTGCTGTGAAAGAAGTTATAAATTATGGTGCTTATAGTTATAAATCTACAATAATATTTGTATAAGAAAATCGATATGGTATTACATATACATATATTTGTGGATATCAAGGTTATATTCATACATGTATCTGTATCCACTTTAAAATGGATAGATATGGATGCGAAAATCCTTATAAAAGGATAATGTGGTGGATATGATACGGACAAATCCATGTCCGTTTGCATCTCTAGTTTAAATTTATTTTTGTGGATACAAATATAAATAAGGACATCATTTTCATTTTTTAGGATATGATCTAAGCATGAGTTGTAAGTTAATTTACGCGCGTTGTCCCCTATCTTAATGATGCAACTGGATAATCTGTATTATCTACTATCATATCTATTTTAAGGGGATATGGATATATCTTGGAGGTATGAACATAAATAACGAATTTGGTTTTAATTTTGGGACAAAGATGCGAATGTGGATATTATTTTTATTTTTTTAGGATATGGATATAGATATTGAAAATTGAAAATCGAATCTATATTATTTTTTTATATTATGCGTAAATCTATAACATATTCAAGTATATCTATACACATAATGATATATACAAATACAATATACATACATAGATTCTGTATAATAAATCAAATATCGATATCCACGAAAAAAGTTGCATAATCGTGTTCATATATGTACTCTAAAAAAATCAAAATTATATATTTATTCATGTCTATATCCACGTAAAAAATGATAGTTATGTGTGTCCATGCTATGATAATACAAAGTCAGAGACGTTAATTGAAGTCACGTATTTATGAAATCCACAACTAATTGAAAATTGATGCATCAAAGAAGAATCATCATGAAATTTACTTATATATAATAGTTTATATAAGAGAATCCTATAACAATAACTTTTTTTTGAGAAGGATGTAGATGCATAATGGTTGGATATTGGTGCAAATTTCCCCTCCAAATCGGCACCTGGAATGTTGTTTTGGGCTTTTCCCCTTAAAGGGCCGTTTTATGCCTGACATTTTGAATATTTAAAGTCCATACCTATTTATTTAAGAGATTTTCACATCAAGAACTTTAAAATTTTTTATGAATTTCGTTCTCGACCTGATATTCTTTGTGTTATCCAACGATTTCTGCAAACATCACAACTCTATTCTTTGTGTTATCTAATGATCTCTGCAAATATGCTCCGTTTTACGTCACAACTCCAACCAGGGATGCAAACGGTCGGATACAAATACAGATATAGGTATTACCGTATCCTTATCCGTTCTTAATACGAATACGGACGCGGATACGGATATTGACGGATATTAAAACTATCTTACCATATCCTTCAAAAATGGATACGGATGCAAAACGGATATTGCTAGCATACGAATAATGTTAGACATACTCTATAGAAACAACTTAAATATATACAAATTGGATGAGAAACACATAATATAAACTTATTAAATGTGTTTGTATCATAAAAATTATACAAATATAGTAAAAGAAGGTATAGAATTATGCTATATATGGTTATAAATAAATTTATGACTATATTTATATGCAAAAACAGATATGTTTACGGATATCAAAACGATATCTATATCCGTATCAATTTTAAAACGGATACGGATACGGATGTCAAAATCTGTATAAAACGGATACGGTGACGGATCGGATACGGATATATCTGTAACCGTTTGCATCCCTAACTCCAACCGTCAATTTTAATCAATACTTAAGATTAATCTTGAGTTAACTTTACTACGATGGATCTTCCGCCTCCATCTCTTTCCATATCTTCCCCTCTTCCTTCTGAAGGTGGTTCTACTTGAGGTACACATGACAGTTCTCCCAAGAGGGAGCGGTGGTGGTGTTGGGAACGACGGATGGAGATGGGGTGGTGTTAGGGAAGGGTAGGCGTGTTAGGAGAAGAGGAGGCGGCCATCGGGACTGCACGTGCGACGATGATTGTGGGATGGTGCCATTAAAGTGACGATCAAACTGCTTGATTGTGATATCGTGTTAGGTGCAAAGGAGTATGATGCTGAATGCCCGCAGAATATAACTGCGAGCAACGTAAGCCTGAGAAGAACATTGGTTGCAGATCGAGGTGGCTTTCAGAGTCTGTTGGTGTCAATTGTTCTATATATGATCTTCGGAACTTTCTGCATTAACATTTACTTGGTGATTGATTTCCCTGATTCGGACGTTACTTCTTATCGATCTATTGGGAACAGTGTTAATATCATTGCATATCACACGATTACAACTTAAATGCCTTTCAGTTTTTTTTTCGAGCTTCCTGTTGAAGTAACCTGCAAATGTTTTGGCGATTGATCAGGCATCTGCTATCGAAATCGGGTGCAATCCTTACCTCAGGAAAATCGAAATCGTCTTGCATTTACACTTTATTTTAGTTCCACTATGATCATGATGCAGATTAGCATGTTCTGCTTGAGGCTCACAATAGATGCTCCATGCCAATGCAGTGTTGGTCTGTAAAGTATTAATCTTCAATTATACGTCAAGCCGCAGTTTATCTGTTGTTATAACTGAACATTGATCAGCCTCTAAGTAGTAGGCATCATTATTGCATCATCATCATCACTGTCAATCTGATCGAAGAGAGATAATTGAAAGCCATTGAAGAGGGGCTTGACATCCACCAGAGACGAGAAGCATGTATGTTTGATTCCCCCGTATGCACCGTTCGATCCACCCTCCTTTCTATCTCAACCACAAGCCAATCGAAGGACCTCGGTCCTAGAGCCTCTTGAGCCCTCCCACACTGTAATGTCAGCCATCGGGGTATGGCATTGTTCGCCTACATCTCGCACCATCGATTGACTGTCTGGTTCCATCTGATGTCATTGTTGCCTTCCAAGTTTAAATATTTGTTGGCATATGTTGAGGGGAGGGTGAAGGAGGGAGAGGGGACGAGGGTATACATTTGTAAATTTGATAAACAAAAATGTCAATTTAGTTATTTTTTTAACATAATGCGACTCATTAATTTAACAGCCAAAAAGGAGGGGGGTTACCACATGGTCCGTAGTGCAAAAGTTAACAAGTATGTAAGAGTTAGGTGATAATTACGAAGAATATAAGATCAAGAGCATATTTAATTAGGATTAAGTTAATAATTATTAAAAAACTTCTAATTAATATTAAGATAGACAGACTTTCCTTCGCTATTATTTTGACCATTTCTGACATGGCAAATAATTAATCTAATAATTCATCAGCTTCTTTTCTCTCTTTTTCTTCAATATTTTCTACCCTGATTTAGGTGTATCCGGCTGGAGTATAGACTGTGTCACAGGGTTTCTTGAGTTGGATTTAGTTGCTTCTAGATCCAAGGTTGTCTTTAGAAGCTAACCCTATGGCCTAGTATGACCTAGGTTAGATATTGAGGTTTGGGAATATGGGTTTGATTCAGATAGATTTGGGGTTTTGTGATTTCCAATAAGAGGATTCTTGATGGGGTTTAGGTAAGATTAGGTGCTTAAGTGTTGGGTGAGTTAGGCATAACAGAAGGCTTTAAGGTGGGGTCGAATGAGTGTTCATCTGGACTTGTTGTAGGTGAGAACTGAGGTTTAGGGTTTCTAATTTATTGGATTTAGGAGCTATTCTAAAAGGAGGAGGAGGATCAGCTAGGTTAGACACGAGCTCTAACCTTACTAGGATTTAGGTCATGTTATAATGTTGGCGTTTAGGGTTTGCACGATACTTTATAAAAATGTGTCTAACAACATGTAACGTCCCAGACTTAGATCCTTGGATCGTTATCGAGGAAAACTGGCCATATTATCTTGTTAGGTTCGGGCATGATTGGACTTGTTGACTATCTCTCAAAATGCTTAAGCTCAAGTTGTCAAATAGTATTCCCTTACTCTTATAACTCACTCTGACACTTCGTGAGCATTTGATGTGGGACTATGTTAAGGTTTTATAACATCCCTTATATTCGCAAGGTCCTCGTTGTGATATGATACATCACTAATATTTGATGATAGTGGCAGTTGTACACTTTGGGTAGCCTTTTCCGCTTATCTCTTTATAGGGTGGTCCCACCTCTCGTTTAGCCCTTTCCAATGTCAAAGTGAGATCGACTATGATACGATTTGTGATGTCACGGGCTTAGATCCCCTTAGGCAACCCTTTCCACTAATAAAGAGAATTTGTTATGATACCATCGTCATTTTCCTTTGACATAATCTTTTTTCCCTTATCATTTGGAAAATACAAGAAAATTTCGAGGATGTAAAATTTATCTTAGATTCAAACCCATAGCTGATAATAGAATCGGAATATGTATATTTTGTTTCATACTCATGCACGCCCATATTCGTTCTTTTCTATCAATTTATAATTATGATTTTCGTCCCCAATCTGATATTATAATGGTATAAATAGAAATTCCATTATGATCCAATTTAGAATGGTAGTAGATATCCGAGCTTTGCAATATTCGATTAATCACAACTCGATAAATTCAATTTACTATAAAGGTTACCATGGAACTCATTAGAGGAATGTTTCCGATAAATAGGAATTGTAACATCTCGGGGGCTTAAATCTCCATATCGTTATCGAGGATAACTGACCATAATAACTTGTTAAGTCGGGCCCGATTGATCCCGTCAACAATCATACACCGAAAATGCTTAAGACCAAGTTGTCAATTAATAATGCTCCACTCTTATAACCAACATTTCACGAGTATCCGTTGTGGGACTATGTCGGGATGTTACACAACAATATACATGTACTAAAGTCTTGACGCATCTAGATGCGTGAGAGTTACCGGATTCATGTATGACAATGAATCTGAGATCCATGTTCAACCCCACCGAAAGTAGGAACATGCTTTAGTTATGCAGTCATCGTCGTTGTATTATATTGATAATTGCATTGTTTTCAACATACATGAGATATGAGGTGTCTCGTTATACTTGGTCCAATTTACGCTGAGACGAGAGCTTAGGGATGAGTATTACAAAGAACATAAATTAAGCTGGCAGCATGTAGGGAGGTCGGTGTTCTACAATTACAGATGGATGGACTGCAAACACTTCAGTGATCTACACAGAATAAAGGCACCCTAAATTAAAACGTCCTCCTCATTCAAAGAGGGTAACAGAAAGTGCAAGTGACAGTTGTGTTCGGCAGTTCCAAAGCGATCGATCGAGCTGTCCAAATTAATATGAATCAGTGCCTAAGATTGGCAACCACGTTGATTTCCCCGAGGAGATGAACAGGGCGCGTGAAGATAGATGAACCCTTGCAGCGGCTACACAAACGTTGCATCTGTGTATCTGTATGTATGATGATCCAGTCCACCCATTTCTAGAAACGCGTTGCAGAAGATCACCCTGCTGTGTTAAGTTTTTAACCAGCTGAGATTGATCTCAGATACCCCAACCTGTAACCAGTTCCAAACAAATGGTAAGATGCTGCTGACGTGATGAGGTGCATCACACGGTCTGGTTTGTTGGGAAGAATGACGAAGGATCGAGAAGCCCAACTTGGAATGGCGAATGTTGTTGCAGGAAGTATACAGAGAAATAAAAAATAGAAGTGGACGTGAGGAGAGGTGATGTGCCTTTGGACAAGTTGGGAAGAAGAAAGATGTCAGCCATGCAGGTTAGGTGAGAACATATTCATAGCCCAACCGTCTTTTCCTCATCAAACTTATCGATGCTGATCCATTACACTCGCCAACTTCTCTCTTTTTTACACAGATGATTTGTTATTCTTTTCTCATTTTCTTTTCTTTTTCCCTCTTCGAGAGAGTGGATATTGGAATTTAGGGACCCATTGCCACTTTGAGCTCCAATGGACCACTCTTGGTCATCTTAAAGTCCCTCACCCCATCGTCTCCACCACGCCTTGGCTCCTGCCAGAAACTACCCTACTCCATTTGACACTGACCTGCCCTGACCCATCACAATCGGGTCAGGGTTTGATCGGTTCTTGGTTCTAACAGGAACCCGAATTATTTCTATGGCTAACGGGTACTCAGTGATACTCATGCGAGATATTATTTTTGTCCTAAGGAGATTTGATTATATATTTGACAAATAGCTAGCGAAAACTCGAGACTAATTATTTATAATTTTTGCGTAAATTTCATTTATGAGCTGATTTTCATGACATAATAATTTTGTCTATCTCTCCAACAATCCATTCGTTGTGTCCCTAAATTCATTGGTGATGACGCATACAAAGACTTATATTCAACTGATCAATTAATTGCAAACAATTTGTCATTAATCTAATTATTATGCTATTAAATGAATGTACAAATCCAGCATGGTTGGCGAACTTTACAGAAATTACATTTTTTCGTGGACATATGGGATTGAGTGGACATTGCTGTGATATAACAAGCTTGTTTGAATAAAGCGAGACTGCTAGGGATGATAGTCAACATGGATGTCGGGATGCAGTGAAATAACAAGAAATCGAGTACTAGAAAAGAAAGAGTGAATTAAAAATTTAAATAGATGCAAACAGATATGTAATATATCCATGTCGGATTCATTGTATGCGTTTATTTATATTTTGACAGCTATTTGTATATTTATTTCAAAACGGATTTGGATATGTGTATGAATATCATCACATATAAGCCAAAATCTGATACATGTAAATTTAATGTTAGTTGTATTTTTCTACTATATGTATGAGATCATCATCCTTTTCATATCCGTAGTTGTTTTCAATAAACGGTCATAGTTTTTTCATATTTAGTAACATACACATATACATATCTTAAAAAGGGAGAAGAATAATATAACACCTATGTTCATATCCATGTATAACCATTTGCATCAGGTATTCAATGGAGGCAGTGGAAGTTTACAACATGATACCTAATGGATACTCGCTTTTCCAAATGCATTGGTTTTTTAAACGGATCATGGTGCAAGTAGGTACCCAACTCTATATTTTCCAACATGCACCCATTGATTTAGGGTCAAAATGTACTCGACGAGCTGGATACCCATTGACTCAGATTTTTTGGACACCCCTACATAAATAGCATTACCGCTTATGTGCGGTAGTACCCACCGCCTCTATTGCATTCTCCTCAACTCCAATGAGCATCCCAGCCCCATCCCCTCCCCCCAAATGCCCTGCTATCTCTCACCACCTCCTCCAGCTTTGCTTGTTGCCTCCTCTGTTTGCTTTCCTCTTTTTTCTTCACTGTCTACTCCTAACTCCTCGTCTTGTACCATGGTTGCAATAGCTTTCCCTTAATCATTACCCCCTCTCCCCCTCTAAAAGAGAGGGAGAGGACCATTCTCCCTTGAAGCAACTCCAGAGTTTAAGTGTGCCTTTCGACGAACTTCCTTATCTCCTCCATCGGCAGTGGATTCCTAGTGAATGCACACATGTATCCATCAAGTTTTCGAGTTAAGCTCTCCTCAACCAAAAGATTACATGTAGATGAATGTTATGATCTTTATTTTTTCCTTTTTATTATTTGTTTTTACTTTTCTTTGAAGAATTTCATCTTCCAAATATTTGTAGATTATTCACCAAGGTGGTTTTGTCCACCATTTCATCAATGTTCTTTTCTGCTATTTTCTTTTAGTTGTTCTTTCCCTATAACCATCCACTTTGAAGGTCCTTTGTGATGTCCTATCATGTAATCTCTTATCTGCCTTTTTTTCTCTTTTGATAAACGATCTTTAAAAAAAATGAAATTTAAACAATGATTTTTTAAGTAGACAATACACATAAATAATCATCAAATGAAGATGCCACACAATTATAATATTGGTTTTAGGGTAAGCGCTAATACTCGTCGCCGGAGAGGGAATGCAAAGGTAAACATGGAGCCGAGACTTCCACACCGTTGGAAGCCGTCAAGCCTTATAGGTAAGCACCTCCTAGCCCCCTGCTAACCTCCACCCCTCCCCCAACTGCACTGTCTCCCTACCACATACACTTCCTCATCACTTTTATCTCTCTCCCACCTTCTTTCTCCCGCGGAGCTCTTCTGCTTCACTCTCTTGTGACATGAGGTGTGAGGGCTTCAAAAAATGCATGATGATCAAGAAACTCGCCTCGCTTGCAGTCCATGCCCCTAAGTGAAGGATATGGGAAGATCCTCAAGCGCATCAAGGAAGCGTGTGGATCGCATCGAATGCGATCGGGAGCGATTGGTCGCACTAGTTGCTCCGGGCAGCGGAATTTAAAAATTTTAAATGAGATGAAACCACATGATCCAAGAACCTTTCTTAGATCCTTTCATCTAAACCACAATAGGTATAAGGTTTACCTCTTGAAGTGTGGTTGCGATCGAGTCTCTAAACAAAGAGACTTCCTATCTCAAGTCCGATCCAACGGAGGAGACACTTGCGAGGGCATTGATGAGATGCGTCCTTCTCGCAATCCATGTTGATGATCCAAGCGACAGATTTCCTGATCTCGACACACAAGATCCAACATCTTCTTCACGAGCGAGGTGCACCGAAGGAGATGGACCAAGGTGGTTTTGTCCACCATTCCATCAATGTTCTTTTCTGCTATTTTCTTTTAGTTGTTCTTTCCCTATAACCATCCACTTTGAAGTCCTTTGTGATGTACTATCATGTAATCTCTTATCTTCCTTTTTTTCTCTTTTGATAAACGATCTTTAAAAAAAATGAAATTTAAACAATGATTTTTTAAGTAGACAATACACATAAATGATCATCAAATGAAGATGCCACACAATTATAATATTGGTGTTAGGGTAAGCGCTAATACTCGTCGTCGGAGAGGGAATGCAAAGGTAAACATGGAGCCGAGACTTCCACACTGTTGGAAGCCCTCAGGCCTTTTAAGTAAGCACCTCCTAGCCCCCTGCTAACCTCCACCCCTCCCCCAACTGCACTGTCTCCCTACCACATACACTTCCTCATCACTTTTATCTCTCTCCACCCTTCTTTCTCCCGCAGATCTCTTCTACTTCACTCGCTTGTGACATGAGGTGTGAGGGCTTCAAAAAATGCATGATGATCAAGAAACTCACCTCGCTTGCAGTCCATGCCCCTAAGTGAAGGATATGAGAAGATCCTCAAGTGCATCAAGGAAGCGTGTGGATCGCATCGAATGCGATCGGGAGCGACTGGTCGCACTAGTTGCTCCAGGCAGTGGAATTTACAAATTTTAAATGAGATGAAACCACATGATCCAAGAACCTTTCTCGGATCCTTTCATCTAAACCACAATAGGTATAAGGTTTACCTCTTGAAGCGTGGTTGCGATCGAGTCTCTAAACAAAGAGACCTCCTATCTCAAGTCCGATCCAACGGAGGAGACACTTGCGAGGGCGTTGATGAGACGCGTCCTTCTCGCAATCCATGTTGATGATCCAAGCGACAGATCTCCTGATCTCGACACACAAGATCCAACATCTTCTTCACGAGCGAGGTACACCGAAGGAGATGGAGATCAACGAGTAGATGATCCAGCAACATATCGACGGTGCTGCAACAATGGCGACTCTCTCTATGGCTCCATAGTGGACGACCATAAGAGAGAGAGGGAGAGAGGCACATGACGTGCAGAGAAAGAGGGAGAGAGCATTCATTGTTGTCGTCAACATGTCCTCCAAAGAGTAAGGGGTGCCTCTTCTTATATAGGGTTTTGGGAGTCCATGGATCTCAATCCATGGACAACACACAATCGATGGTTGAGATTGATTTGTGTTTCTTTCAATGGCTAAGATATTGTTGTAAAAATACAACACCAATTGATTTAATTTGAATTAATTTATATTGATAAATCAACATAATTAATCCCAATTTAAATCACTTTGACCGATCTTGGAGATAATGAGGAGATAAACCTCATCCCCTAAAAAAGGAGGGATGGCTACCAATCATCTCATGAGATCTCATTATCTCATGAGATCTCATTATCTCATGATATCTCTAAGATTTACAACAACAATTGTTGTAAATATTTTTTCACAAAAATAATTCACAATTATCTTGTGAAAAACTTCAATCAAGCCATTGAAATTATATGAATCTCATTCACAATCCAAAATAAAATGTAATTATATTTTCAATTAATCATTCAATGTGAATCCAATTCACATTAACAATTAATCAACAAATATAAATTATAATATGCTCTCTCTAATATATTATAAATCCCATTTTAATATATCTGATTAATATGGATAGTGCTATCCACATTATTTATATCCATGATAATTAAATCACATTTATTCATCTTGGATCTCTTTTCTCATGTGCCCAAATAATATGAATCACATTGACATTATTCACATCTTTGATAATTAAATCACATTTAATTATCTCAGATAACTCTCGTAATAATATGAATCAAATTCATACTATTCATGACAATTAAATCACATTTAATTATCCATTTTCTCAATGCTCGGATACACATATCAACAATGAAGTTATCCATGAATTATTTCAAGGATAATGCACTTTCTCCGCGAATACTTGGAGATAAGGACAGAGCGATTGTATTGTTCCATGTATAGTGGCTTGGATATTGAGATCACATCTCAAATCCCTATCTTGCGGACCTCCCATAGATGCTTGATTAAATTAAGACCGCAAATCTAATCTTCTCATTACATATGAATCATATTCATATCAATGTCCAACATTTGGACTAAGATCAGATTACTTCTCTATGAGATGAGTCACTAAAATCCAGACCTGATTCATCACTCCCTCGGAATGGAAGCATCATGGTTATACAATCGTTTATGATCACATCACCCTCAAGCATTCCTAATAGCTGTACATCCTGCATACTGGAAGATCCAGAATAAACCTGCAGTATAAGATCAATTTTACTATATCTACTTCAGAGTTTTATCATCAAGTTTTTCATTCGATCATTGGGAGTTGGTATCGATCATATGCTTTCCAAAATCATATATCATACCCCGATGTTGATTATATACTTTTCCAAAAGTATATATCAAACCTACAAACTCAGTCAAGCTTCCAAAGCGAGACGACCACGCATGGAATTTGATTCTTCCCAATATCTCATGAGTGAGCTCATGTCTTCCAGTTCAATAATGATCCCTTTGAGAGAGCTCATGTATGATCCCTTTGAGAGATCATATTACTCATATGCCCTTATATGCATACCATTGCGCTAGTGTATAGACCTTGATTAGGTCATCAACCTATTGGTCTGCCAAATGTACATACTCAGACTTATAGTAACACATCTGTCTCCGATCAGAGGATGTGTTCCTATATCATGACAACATATGTCATAGGACTTTGGTTATCTCGATCTCGTTAAGTCAACTCTTTAACCTAACTAATCTTACACCTCCGAATCTCTATTCCCATGTAGAGGACCTTCATTAAGAGGTCGGTCAGATATCATCCAAGTGAGAAAGGATTGCCATCTCTTACTCAGGCTGGAGACCAACCCTTAACAATCATTTGACGATACTTGATGAGTCCTCAATCTAACTCTTTAGATATTCATCCAAACACCAGCTTCTATGATTCAATAATTGAATCAACAACTGTATGATCATCAAGATGGCCATGGTACATAACCCTAATTGTACTAAGGGACTTATTACTTATTCTTAATTTCAGATCAGGGAATGATATTCGCAATAACATTTATTGCATAATGGCTCGCCGTGGGCTCGCATGTCCAACAATCTCCCACTAGCCCAAAGAGCCATTAACAGGCTAATCATTAAACCCACACTCATGTGACAATCATAGGCTATTTTAAAAAAATAGTTAGGTAAGCTGATCAGTCACTCTGTTCCCGAGAGACTACGCCAAGTCCTTTTACGACACTTGCATATCCCCTGTAACAGTGCTCGCATCCAATGCGAATGTTGCATATTATGCAGCCAATACTCAATATTGTAAGTTATAGTGTCCTTGTCACTACAACTTAATAATTATTATAACAAGTATATAATTTCCATTATCGTTATCAGAATACTCTTATTGGTGGAGATCTCTATCTCCTAAGGTATCCATAATTAAGACCTTTTAGATCACTATCTATAAAGTCTTAAGTTCTTGAAGATAAGTCTTTGAGATCACTATCTCAAAAATCTTTTCATCTTTTAAGATATTGTTATTACTGCAATCAAGTGTTTTATCTCCTGGGTAGGATTTACTACTCCCACTGCATGGCAGATATCTAACTTTTGTACACATCTAGCATACACTCGGCTTCTCGTAACTGATGCACGAAGGAAAATAGTTATAGCATTCACTTCCTCTACTCTTTGAGATGTTATTCCTTTAGATAGGTCAGTACCATATCTTAAGGGAAGGAAGCCTTTTTTGGAATTTTCCAGAAAATGGAACATGTCCAAGGTGTACTACTAATGTGACGGTCCCAATACCCTCTTCTCTTTGCTTCTGAACATCTTCAGAACTAAGATATAAGAGGTGTCCTTGAGATCATATCTCAAGGTACGGAATGACCATACTATAAAATACTTATTCTTATTATTATCCTTATATCATTCATATGATTAGGATATTATCTACATTAGCACGATGAACACAATGGCACTCCCACTAAGCTTCACATGGTTCATCAAGATTTTATCTGAAATCATAACATTTATAATTTCATTAAATCTTATGTTCCAACTACAAGAAACTTATTCGAGTCCACAGATGGAGTTATTTAGCTTGCACAGCTTGCTTTCCTCAACTATGAAGCCATGGGGCTACTTCATGTGAATATCCTTAGAGAGATATTCGTGGAGGAATGCAATCTTGACTTCCATCTTGAAGATGCCAAAGTCAAGTTGTGTTGCTATAGTTAGCAATAATCTGATGGGTTTATGCAAGGTTACTGAAGAGTAAGTTTCATTGCAAGCAATGTCTTCTCTTCGGTGTGTATCTTGTGGATACGAATTGTGCTTTGAAGGTATGTACCTTCTCATCAGGTTCCCTTTTTCTTTTGAAGTTCATTTACACCTTAACGGGTCTTACCCATATAGGTGGATCCTTGAGGGTCCATATACAACACTTGTATATGAAGTCTATTTTAGACTTAATTGCTAACATCCATCTTTCCATGATATGATCTTCAGAAGCTTCATCACATGAAGTTCGATCATTGTCAGATTTCTCTGACACATGGAGTACATCCTCAAACTCATTTGAAGAGGTATTAGTGTTTCATCTTTAATTGTCCTTTTAGTTTCCAACTTCAGGAGCCTCCTCATCTTCTCAAGATTAAATGAGCTCCTTTACTTCATTTTCATCTTGATTTTCATAAGAGTCATCCTCTAAGAATCATATCCTTAAAGATGAGATCTTTTAAGAATCTCAAGGTCATAAATAGGTATCCAATACCATTCTTTATTATCCTAATGAAGCAGCACTCTCTGGTGCTAGATTCTAGTTTATCAGCATGGAACCTTATAAAAATATATAGTGTAGTCTCTACAACATATATACCTTGGAAACTAAGAGGTAATTATGCTAATATTCATCATTGATCAAATCATGTCAAACATGAACCAATTGTATCTCCCTACTACTCTCTTCAGTTTAGGTATATTAGGAGGAACGAGATAGGAATGATATTCATATCTCCATAAGATATTCTTTGAATTCATCAAATAGGTATTTGCTACCTAAGTTAGATCAAATTCATTTCATTTTCCTTCAAATTTTGGTTCAAACCAAAATTGTGAAATCTTTGAACATTTTAAAGCTTTCTAACATGAAGGAAAGAAATATCATATCACAAATAATCATAAAATGATATCACATATCATTAATGTTCATTATGATATAGATGATCCACACATATCAATATGTATGAGATCTTGAATACCACGACATCTAAAACCATTCCCAAAGAAGGGTGCATTGGAATTTCTACTTTGAATACAATATTCAAAAGTATGTAAGATTTGAGATTTTAGATATTCTAAAGTTCATCTCTTACTAGTCTATTGATCTCATCATCAGACTAATGTCCAAGGTTTGATGCCAGATCATTGTCAAATGATCTTTATTCTCTAATTGATCTTATAAGGTTAATTTTTAGTATTAGAAATATTAATGAACCATTCATTAATTTTCTAATTTAGTAGAGTCCTCCAGATATCAGAATACTATCTAAAATATATCCATCATAACTCTTTATGATAGATCTATTCCAGAATTCATGTCTATTTCCAACATTTGGAAATAAACTATGAGTGTTTTCTAATATCTTGGTAGTTGAGACATTCTCCAAGACTAAGGGCTCTCCCACTGAAAATATGATGTCTATTTATCCAACAGAGATTGTTGCAACAATTACATCAATATCCATGTGGATGACTATTAAATCTTAAGATCAACTTTTCAATCTTCTAAAACATATGCAACCAATTGCAAATGTTATAAGAAGAATGAGATACAATTATTAGACTTTGATCTTATTCAATAAACAAGTCAATATCGATGATTATATGTAGATTATTCCAATGCACTATCCGAGTCCTTCTCTAAGAATCTAGATAGACTTGATAATCATACTATAAACACATCAGCTCATTGCAGTATTGGCATTCATCCAAGTCTTTGGATGTCATATGTGTGGAAACCATATAAGTACAATCAACTCTTTGACTTTTCTTCTAATTTGGGTCCGACCCATGCTTCCACTGCACTCCTTTCATCTCTAAACAACCATTGCTTAAGACAAATGATCTCTTATGTTGAATTCAAAAGATTTCAATATAAGAGTATCTCGACATTGACACATGCTTCATTTAATTCATAATATGAATATTATGGAGCTTCATGAATGACTGGAATATAGATAGTAGGATGTTGACACTCATCATAAATACACACATCTTATCTCTTAAAGACTTTGGTTCAGGTAGGTACTCAAACATTTTGAATACATCATCTCTTATAGAGCTACAATTATGCATGATGCAGTTAACTATGTCATTCATGATCAAATGTCGCGAGCACATATGTATGCCAGAAACATCTTCTTAGATTTTTATAAGGATTATTTGACAATTGCAATCATCATCGACATGTGACTTCCAAAGTACATTCGATGAGATCAAGACTATAGAGACATACAAACCTTAGGGTTGTAGACCTATTATCTATTTAGTTGTCATTCCTCAATATTATGAGGAAACTTGCACATTGCAACCACATACATCACATGTCCAACTACAAGTACAATATTTTGATCATGGATCCAATCCATGATATTTTACTGGTTAATATTGAGTATAGTATTGAGTGGGTTTAATGAAGGATTATATGAAATAAGAAATTTGCATAAATATATATAAATATATATACACACGTTTTACTTTGATTTAAGAATTTCTATATCAAAGTTGTCTTGCCATGTCAACATTGAAAGTTCATTCCCTTAATCACTTTCAATGTAAGAGATATACTTGCCATTATAACTCAAGCAAGATCTGGGATCTCCTTCCTTATCTTTGTCACATCCCAATAATATGAGAACCTGTAAATCGGACAAAAAGAAGCGGGAACACATTCCGCCTTACAAGTCCAACTTGCATCTCCCAATTCAGTCTTTAACACCCGGTCCCACCACCCTTAAGGTGATGTTGATCCGTTGTTAATTGAACCAACCGTCAACAGGAATATAACTCACTATGCGCAATCCAATATCACCCCAATAATATGAGGACTCGATATTGGGGTCACTATGCATACGTCCTTACTCTTTCAAGAAGCGAAGAGCCTGATCTAAATGGATCTTATGCATGAGCTGTCACTTCGGACATGCGTCTCCTATATACAATATCTGGCGACAGAACCATTCGCCTTGACGGGAGATCATGGATGTCACTTATGTGATCCTTTACCTCATATTCAAATTCTAATTAATCATTATGAATCATATGCATTATGATTAATTCTTCCAAGGGAAATAACAACTCTATTCATAATAGAGTGTTTTAATTGGATATAATTCATTTAATCATATTAAACCAATTATCAGTCCAATCAATCAACAAACTTGATTGTTACTTGAAAAATATGGTATTATCTCAAAGTACGTATTAATTCAAATTTTAATAATTAGAAAATACACTATGATTTCTCCAGCATTATCGAGTCCCTACCCGCTGTCATGGTCAGTACCGATGGGAGTGGGACAGACCGCACACGGTGCAACCTGCTACCCCAACGCTCCCCGACTAGACACCATATCCACCTCAGGAAAGGATAATGCCAAATCAATCATTGTGTACTTGAGATGATAATCGTTTTTCAATCGAAATTATACCATATAGTAATAATCAAAACTACTTTGATTATAAGGAAATTTGCTAGACAAATTCCCAAACCTATTCAAGTAACATTTTGTTGAAAGTGTATCAAGTAACCAATTGGTGGTCTAGGTCAAATCTAATCATTTATTGGTTGAGGCAGTGTCATTTAAGGAAAAAAATATCATTCAAATATTTCCCAAATATTATCCGTAATTATTCCAAAAAATTAACCATTACTTTCACAAGTTTCTTAAATGACTATCACAAGGTTCATGATTAGGATTGCAATTTTCAGCAGTGACCCTCACTTACTATATTAGCATATCTCATTTATTTTAAATCCAAATTAAGCAAAATCAGTTTCTAAAGTTTGCTAACTTGATTTAAAACAGAACCTATGTGATTAAGATACATTTTCAGGTGTTCTAAAACAGTAATTAACTCCTTAATTACGTGATCATTTGCCAGTCCCGAAACAGTGGATATATGTTCATTAAAATGATAATATCTTGAGTTATCGAATTCCAAATCACGCAAACTCAAATACCAAGGTTTCCTTAATTAATGTGGAACATTATACAATTTAAAATTTTGTGTCTAAATGTTTTAAACAGGGACGAAATTTTATCACAAAACAGGACTGCGAAAATTGAAATGCGGAAAAAATTTTCACGAACCCTTACGAGCCAAATCTTCTTAGGTTAATGGATCGTATCAAAAACCCCATAACCTGACTCTGATATGACTTGAAGGATATGGGAAGATCCTCAAGCGCATCACAAAAGCGTGTAGATCACATCGAATGTGATCGGGAGCTACTGGTCGCACTAGTTGCTAATACTGGTCGCACAATTATAATATTGGTGTTAGGGTAAGCGCTAATACTCGTCGCCGGAGAGGGAATGCAAAGGTAAACATGGAGCCGAGACTTCCACACCGTTGGAAGCCCTCAGGCCTTATAGGTAAGCACCTCCTAGTCCTCTGCTAACCTCCACCCCCTCCCCCAACTGCACTGTCTCCCTACCACATACACTTCCTCATCACTTTTATCTCTCTCCACCCTTCTTTCTCCCGCGAAGCTCTTCTGCTTCACTCGCTTGTGACATGAGGTGTGAGGGCTTCAAAAAATGCATGATGATCAAGAAACTCGCCTCGCTTGCAGTCCATGCCCCTAAGTGAAGGATATGAGAAGATCCTCAAGCGCATCAAGGAAGCGTGTGGATCGCATTCAATGCGATCGGAAGCGACTGGTCGCATTAGTTGCTCCAGACATCGGAATTTAAAAATTTTAAATGAGATGAAACCGCATGATCCAAGAAACTTTCTCATATCCTTTTATCTAAACCACATTACGTATAAGGTTTACCTCTTGAAGCGTGGTTGCGATCGAGTCTCTAAACAAAGAGACCTCCTATCTCAAGTCCGATCCAACGGAGGAGACACTTGCGAGGGCGTTGATGAGACGCGTCCTTCTCGCAATCCATGTTGATGATCCAGGCGACAGATCTCCTGATCTCGACACACAAGATCCAACATCTTTTTCACGAGCGAGGTGTAACGAAGGAGATGGAGATCCACGAGTAGATGATCCGGCAGCATAACGATGGTGCTGCAACGATTGTGACTCTCTCGATGGCTCCATGGTAGACGGCCATAAGAGAGAGAGGGAGAGAGGCACATGACGTGTAGAGAGAGAGAGGGAGAGAGCATTCATTGTTGTCGTCAATATGTCCTCCGAAGAGCAAGGGGTGCCTCTTCTTATGTAGGATTTTTGGGAGTCCATGGATCTCAATCCATGGACAACACACAATCAATGGTTGAGATTGATTTGTGTTTCTTTCAATGACTAAGATGTTGTTGTAAAAATACAACAATAATTGATTTAATTTGAATAAATTTATATTGATAAATCAACACAATTAATCCTAATTTAAATCACTTTGACTGGTCTTGGAGATAATGAGAAGATAAACCTCATCCCCTAAAAAAGGAGGGACGGCTACCAATCATCTCATGAGATCTCATTATCTCATGAGATCTCATTATCTCATGACATCTCCAAGATTTACAACAAAAATTGTTGTAAATAATTTTGACAAGATAATTCACAATTATCTTGTGAAAAACTTCAATTAAGCCATTGAAATTATGTGAATCTCATTCACAACCCAAAACAAAATGTAATTATATTTTCAATTAATCATTCAATGTGAATCCAATTCACATTAACAATTAATCAATAAATATAAATCATAATATGCTCTCTCTAATATATTATAAATCACATTTATAATATATCTGATTAATATGGATAGTGTTATCCACATTATTCATATCCATGATAATTAAATCACATTTATTCATATTGGATCTCTTTTCTCATGTGCCCAAATAATATGAATCACATTCACATTCTTCACATCTTTGATAACTAAATCACATTTAATTATCTCAGATAACTCTCTTAATAATATGAATCAAATTCATACTATTCATGATCATTTAATTATCCATTTTCTCAATGCTCAGATACATATATCAATAATGAAATTATCCATGAACTCTTTCAAGGATATTGCGCTTTCTCCGTGGATACTTGGAGACAAGGACATGGCGATTGTATTGTTCCATGTATAGTGACTTGGATATTGAGATCACATCTCAAATTCAGATCTTGCGGATCTCCCATAGATGCTTGATTAAATCAAGACCGCAAATCTAATCTTCTCATTACATCTGAATCACATTCAGATCGATGTCCAACATTTGGACTAAGATCAGATTACTTCTCTATGAAAGGAGTCACTAAAATCCAGACCTGCTTCATCACTCCCTCGGAATGGAAGCGTCATGGTTATACAATCATTTATGATCACATCACCCTCATGCATTCCTAATACCTGTACATCCTGTATACTGGAAGACCCAGGATAAATCTGAAGTATAAGATCAATTTTACATTGTCTACTTCAGAGTTTTTTCATCAAGTTTCTCATTCAATCATTGGGAGTTGGTATCGATCATATGCTTTCCAAAAGCATATATCATACCCCGGTGTCGATCATATACTTTTCCAAAAGTATATATCAAAACTACAAATTCAGTCAAGATTCCAAAGCGAGACGACCGTGCACGGAATTTGATTCTTCCCTATATCTTATGAGTGAGCTCATGTCTTCCGGTTCAGTAATGAACCTGTATGATCTCTTTGAGAGATCGTATTACTCATATGCCCTTATATGCTAGCGCACTGGTGTATAGACCTTGATTAGGTCATCAACCTATTGGTCTGCTAAATGTACATACTTAGACATATAGTAACACATCTGTCTCCGATCAGAGGAAGTGTGCCTATATCGTGATAGCATATGACATAGGACTTTGGTTATCTCGATCTCGTTAAGTCAACTCTTTGACCTAACTAATCTGACACCTCCGAATCTCTATTCCCATGTAGAGGACCTGCATCAAGAGATCGGTTAGATATCAGCCAAGTGAGAAAGGATTGCCATCTCCTACTCAGGCTGCAGATCATCTCTTAACAATCATTTGACGGTATTTGCTGAGTCCTCAATCTAACTCTTTAGATATTCATCCAAGCACCAACCTCTATGATTCAATAATTGAATCAAACTGTATGATCATCAAGATGGCCATGGTACATAACCCTAATTGTACTAAGGGAACTATTATGAAAATTAGTTATTCTTCATTTCAGATCAGGGAATGATATTCGCTATAACATTTATTGCATAATGGCTCGCCGTGGGCTCGCATGCCCAACACTAAGAGAACCCCAATTTCTCCCTCCTCACCCGTCGCCTTGACAGGGGAGCAAAAAGACCTCTCACCATTCAACCACGACCGAAAGCCACTGTTGTTAAAGAAATAATCCAAGCAAAACAACAGAAGAGAGACCAAATACATTCAAAATCCCCCAATACAAAGAACCCCACAACCCTGACCTTGCAACCACACCCATCTCCCAAACCAAGAACCATCCCACCCCCTAAAGACATGCTTTCCCTATTCTCTAACTCGATGGGAGGTGTGGACCCATCCTTCTCGGCTATTTTCCGACGGTGACCATGCATCCCAACCCACTAGAACTCTTGGTGGAGGTTACCCATATCTTCAGCTCCCTAAAACATCTGCTTGCTGGATAAATGATAACTCGGATTATGCGAGGGTCTAAAATATCCTCACAGAGAGAGATAATATATTGTCATGGAGGCGACCACTCACGAAATTCTAGGCCAATCAACAGTTAACACATAAATAAGTACACTAATGCAAAATACAAGTGGAGTTAAAATTTATTATAAATTTACTAAGAATGTGTATAGTGAATAAGTAATAGAGGTCGAACACAGGGAGAACGGGGGATAGGCAACAAAAATTGGCAAAAGACAATAAATATTTTTGGATTTTTATAAAGATTTATGGTTTTTAGAGGGGTTTTAATTATTTATTTTTTGGAATTTTTTATTTTTATAATTTTTATTGAAATTTTATTTTATAACTTTTATTTTCTTTTTATATTTTCAGATTTTTATTTTTGTTTTTCTTTTTAGGGATAATTTGTTTATATAAGTAATAAAAGGTAAAATATAACTACTATATATATTATTATATAAAATAAAAACAAAATTAGGAAAAATACATTAAAGTACAGTCCTTTTTATTTTTTAAGGTTTTAGAAAATATTTTTTTGGTATTTTTGATAATATAAATAATAATAATATAGGTAAATATAACTATATATAGAATAAGGCTTTTATATTTATATATATAGCTATAATTACTAAAAAATGGGGAAGTAAAATGCTTTTATTTTTTGAACTTTTCTATGTTTTTAGTATTTTTCTCAAAATTTTTACTATTTTTTTGTATTTTTAATTGAATAAAAATGTCAAAAAAATAGTTTATATTAGCAAGCCAATTTTTTGGAATTTAAAAATAGCTAAAGGCTCAAAAATTTTCTAAAACTAATTTTAATATATAATAAATATGATAAACACAATTTAGAAATGAGAAAAAATATTTTTAAATTTTTATAGAATTTTTTATTAATTTTATAAAGATTTTGGATCCTTTTAATATCTAGTGTTTTTCTTATGTTATTTTTAGGGATTTTTGATCTACAGTTACAAAATACAATAATAAACAACTAGTAATTTTTCTGGAATTTTTAATTTTTTTGTATTTTTCTAAATTACACAATGAAGTAACTTTTTGTATAGGCTAAATAACTTTATAGAAGTATATGCAGTAGAGTAATATATAGGGTATTTATCCTAATTTTCTACAAAAGTTTAGGGCACAAGAGCTATTTTCAACAAAAATGAAATCAATAAAAAGAAAATGCAACCGAACAAGGGTACTCTTTGATGAATGCAAAAATCGAGGTGTCTAAAACGAGGCGCACAAGGCGAGGACTCAATGGCTGTGATGACTCCTCAACAATTGTGTTTAATCAACAATCAACCCACACAAAGAATAAATCAAGCAAGCAAGTGTAAATCAAAATTTATTATATCCTACTAAAGATGTATAGTGATAAGCAAGTAGGGGTCGAACACAGTAAACAAAGGTGTAGAGCAAGATAAAATCTCACTCAATCTCAAGAATTTGTTTGTTCAATCACCTAGCCAAAGTTTGGTTTTATTTTTGTAGGTTCTTAATTTTATATTTTATTATATATATTTTATTTTTATAATTTTATATTTTTAATTTTATATTTTTATATTTTTAGATTTTGTATTTTCTTTTTCTTTTAATTATCTAATACTAGGTTTTAAATAATTTTTTACTATTTTTACGGGTTTGAACGAATTTTGATCATTTTTATAAAATTTTAAAGTCAAAATACCCAAAATCAAGGATTGAATAAATATGTCAAGATCGAAATAAAGATTGAAAATAGAAAAATAAGTCCAAAATTCTTCAAATCAATTTTAATATATAGATAATAATATAAAGAAAATTATAAAATAGAAAACATTATTTTTGAGATTTTATTTAGATTTTTATAAGGTTTTGGGGGGTTTTCAATTTTTAAGAGTTTTCTTTTTCTATTTTTATGGATTTTTGGTCTGAAGGCTTCAAATACTTAAAGAAATAAAATTTATTTTTTTGGAAATTTTTCAAAAAGATTTTATTTTTTGTATTTTATACTATAGACAAGAAATATTTAGGAAAATGTATAAAATTAAAATACAAATGTGGCGTGAATTTATGACATATCATGCATTTAGTCCTATTTTCTTAGGATTTTTAGAGCACAATTGATAATTTTAATAAATGAGAGACTGCAAAAAGGAACTGCATCCTAACAAGGGTATATATATAATTCAAATAAAGTCTAGGACCAAGAAGCAAAGTATCTAAAAAGTTACAACTGAATACTCAAAATTTTCGACTAAACCACAATAAACAAAACCCCCAAGGGTCTATATGCAAGTAAACCATGGTTTGTCGACTGACCTAGGCAAAGAACAAAATGTAAATTAACTAAGCTCAAGGGTTTTTATGCAAATAATACAGAAGTAATTAAACAATAGATGAAATATTACATTTTAAATATTAAATACAAAAATTTGTTGGGTTGACAATGCAAAATACCCAGCAAAGGCTTATGAATTGACGGTGTAGAGCGCTCCACTTGGACACGTGGGATGGATGGCTAGGATTATATCCCAGGGTTTGATAGGATAAATGAGGTGATGCACATCTGATGGCTCCTGAATGATCTGGAGCGGGTTGAGGATCCAACAACATATAGGTATGGAGGACGAATAGCCGAAGAACACGACCGAGCTGAACTTTGATCTTCAAAATCTTCATGCATGGGGCTCCTTATTCACTTCGGATGGTTCCACGAGCATCCCGATGACCTCCCGTTTACTATGGATGTTGCAAAATGCCCTGGGAGGCTCAGATGAAGTCGGACGACAGAGGTGCACCTGGGAGCTCCTCCATGGTTTGATACCCTATGGGGAGAGGGCTTTACTCTTTGTAGCCAGCAGGGATTGGTTAGGGGGGCAAAAACAAAGCCAAGGAAGGATTCAGGTAGAGTAATGGGCGGAGGATGTGTGGTATGGTGGTCTCCGATGAATGGCGGAGGGTAGAGACCTAATCTCCAGTTCTGCACGAGATCTGGGTGGATGTGGGTGTCTGGGGTGAACAAGAGATGAAGGGGGAGATGGTGGAGACGTTAGGTGAAGTGGAGCAGCGTTCATAGGATCAGAATGGGGTGGCAGAGCAGCAACTCTGTCGATCGATATATTCGAAGTATACACGAAAGTAATGGAATGAAGCCAAATAACCTACCTAATCCTTCTACTGATATGTGAAGGGGTAAAAAATAGGGAAAACAGAAGCTTACCGGAGGGTATCCACCTGAAGAAGAGTTTTTGGTGGAGACGACAGTGAAGCTCCAGACATGCCTCGATTTGACGCCAAATGACACCCAAAGGGGTCCCAGATGTTCCTGCTGTCACCAAGAAGAGGAATCGTTCCTTAGGATTGGGTTTTGTGGCGGAAGAGGGATCAAAAAACAAAATTGGACGGAGGCGAGGTTAAGTAGTGGCAAGGGGTCTGGTGGAAGATCGAGGGAACCTGCGCGTGTTAGTGATCTGATCCTCGAGGATTCACCTGGGCGTGTATGTACAATGATCGAGATGAAAAAGTCCAGAAGAGATTTAACCAAGTCGTTGCTTGTATAGACTTGGAAAAAAGGGAGAAGGAAGGTCAAAACGTAGGTCTGACAACCCTAGGACCTCGGTCAGAGGGTTGATCGAGGTCAACTGGGGAAGAAACCTAGTTGGTCCACCTAGACCAACAAGAAAAAAATCAGAGCTAATATTATTTATAAATTTGATATAAAAAAATGATTTTATTAATCTTAAGTTATTGAATAAATTTTTTTTATTATTTTATAAAGTATATTATTATTATTTATTTATTCAAAGTTATTTATTACAAGTTAAATTTATTGGTTTCATTTATAGGTATATTTATTAATGTTCTAATTCCTTTTTTTATTTTGTAATCTTGATTTTATTATTTTATTTACTTTTTTTATATATTTATAACTTATTTTTATATGAATAAATATACTTTTGTTATATTTTTCTAATGTAATATTTACACTTAAATAAATAAGTATACTTATTATATTAGTATAAGTATAGGTATTTCATCTATGTATTTTATATACATATTTTATTTTAATATTTTATTTATGGTTTTATTATAGTTTTAATATATAATTATGATATAAATAATATTTATAAAATTATAACAATATAAAATTTTAAAAATAATAAAGAATAAATAAAACGAATATTTTATTCGGGTATATTGTATAATAGGGGTCCAAAACCTAACTTTCACATCTCAACTTCAAAAAATATGAAAATACCTATAGTAAATAGCTTATTAAAAGTTATATACAATTAAAGGTGATTTGATACATTTTGATTTTTATTTGGGAGATATGAGTACGAGAAGTTGGGGTTTTGGAACTTTATTTTGTTTGTAAAAAGTACATTGTATATTATTTTTACATAAATTCAATTTTGTATTTTTCTATATATTATCATCTACAACTTTCATGTACAAAATTTCTTTATTTGAGGTACAAAAAGTAGAAAATAAAACAGGTCTCAAAAATTCATTATTGATGAATTAAAGAATAGGGATTTATTGGATTTATTGGCCATCATCCCCCTACTTTATTCCTTGTCGACCTAGTCATCAAGATGCCTAGATCTTAGGGTTTAAGGTCATAAAATACCTTTGGTATTTTATTCTTTTTCTTTTCTTTGTTCTATAATTTTAGCATTAAAAGCAATATTTTATACAGTATTTATACAACAAAGAATGAATGATAATTTGTATAAATAAAGGGTATTTACATGCATTAGCTAGGATTTTTACGGCCAAAATGATAGATTAAAACTGATGAAATGGAGATTCATCACCCCCTATACTTGCCTTTGTTAGTCCCTAGCAAACATTTATGCAATAAGAGCAGAAAATGAAAAACAAAGAAAAGAAAAAGAAAGAAAGAAAGTGGATTAAGTTTAATTCTCAAACTTGTCTTCACAAAAGACAAAGTTTGGAGCTTAAGTTAGACCTTTGGAATTTTAGTACGGTTAGAACATCATTGGAAAATAGATTTCAACTACAACAGCCTTCGAGAATCCCAAAACCCTGCTCAAGTCTCTTAATAGCCAGGTCAGAATACTTCAACTCATACACAAACCCTTATGACTATGAGTCTCATTTGTACAGTGTATGTGATAATGGCTCCCCTCAACTGAAACGACAAAGAGTCTGACTTCTCCAGCATGACAACCGAATGATTCCCCAATTCAGCAACTATTTCCTCGAGGAGCGGGGTATTCCCTTCTAAATTCGAGTGACAACCGGCTCAGTAAAAGGAGGTGAAGAGAAGAATGGATGGTAGCCAGGGTATCTACCTATCCTCAGATGCTTGACCAGTGTAGTCAAGTCACCCAGCTGCAGGCTCACATAATATGACTTTGAAGCTCAATGTTGCATATTGACTATACAAATATGCATACTCTAGGAAGCATTTTATTTTGAATTAGGCATGTCCATTTTTTTGGAGTTTTTACTTTTTGCCTTTTTTTTGAAATACTATATACAACATCAATTACATAAGGAGCTTTTCCTCTTAAGCTAGTAGACTATCCCTCTTTTGAAGCATTATGGAAAACCCACACTCTCCTGTCTCTAGACGTCTCTGCTACTAGACAGGTTGGGGTGCACTTCCCTCCCTAGACGAGGACAAATGTCTCCACTTGTGTGCGTCTCATACCGGTAAATCAAATCCCCTCACCACTCCAACTGAGTTGAGCCAAATGAAAGGTGCAGGTGTCCAAGTTAGGTTATTATCAACAAGAGCCGTGCATGTGCTCCGAAATACTCTACTTAGGCAGTCAAGAATACATTGAACCTAGTCTCACGATTCTCAAAGAATTAAGTCAACTAGACCTGAAGTACCTCAATTCCAGTTCCTATAAGGTTCCTTTTATTAAGTATATATAGTATTTCATACAGTATTTTGCTTGATTTATTAATCCTTATGTACATAGAGAATTTAAGGAATAATCAACATCCTTTTATTAAGTATATATAGTATTTCATACAATAGTTTAGCCATAATTATTGAAAATACTAAAGTACGAGTTATGGCTACAATATATAAATAGTGTATACGACCCCCTATACTTAGCTTGAGCTATGTCCTCATATATTGGAGAGAAAAAGGGAAGACATAACTCGTACTGAGTACAGAAAATCCTAAAGAATAAATGAATGAATGAAGGAATGAAAAGGATAAGAAGTCGACTGTCCCCCTATACTTAGGATCAAATACTCCTAAGTATAGCAAACTAGACACAAGGCAGGGAGGGTCAAAGGTGGGAATGAACAAATCACAACTCGGACTGTCTCCCCCTATACTTAGGATAAAATATCCCTAAGTATAGACAAGAAGAGGAGACAGTGGAGGGAATATAAGAATTGAACAACTTAGGGTGAACACCCCCTATACTTAGGACAAAGTTCGCCCTAATTATAACAATGATGAAGGGGATGACACATTTTCGGAAGAAAAAGAAACTAAAGAATGAAAAGAAGAAAATAAGAAAAGAAGAAAAATCATTCAAAAATAGTTTGATTTCCTTTGTTTTCTACTGTAACTATGGAACTATTCAGCTCATCATCATAAATCACTTGGATTGAGTCAACAACAGATAGAAATGTGCCGTGTTCAAGATACGATTTCAAAAGCTATCCATGAACACAAATGTCTGTGTGTTAGCTGACAAAGCAGATATCATCACGCTTCCGCTGTCACGTACATGCCTCACTGTAAACGGTCCTATCCATTTGCTCTTCATCTTACCTGGAAAGATCTTCAATTTTGCATCAAACAACCACACCTTCTGACCCGACTCGAAGGATTTGTGGCGGATATGCTTGTCGTGCCACTTTTTGACCTTCTCCTTGTACATCAGACTGTTGTCATATGCATAATCTCTGAATTCCAATAATCTGTTCAGATCCACTTTTTGGTTCTTCTCGGCTTTCTCAGAGTCCAAGTTATAAATGTTGATGGCCCATAAAGATTTATTTATCAGCTTGACATGCAGATGACATGGCTTGCCATAGACAAAGCGATAGGGAGACATTCTTAATGGTGACTTGTACATGGTTCTGTAGTCCTAAAGAACTAAATCAAGTAGTTGAGACCAGTTCTTTTGATCCGGACGTACAAGCTTTTGTAGAATCGTCTTTGTCTCTCTGTTTGAACATTCAGCTAAGCCACTGGACTGTGGGTGGTATGGTGAATCGACATGATGTTTTATGCATACTTCTTGAGTTAACTTCTTCACCTCTCTTTTGATGAAATGAGTGCCCCCGTATGATATTAGAATTTTGGGAATCCCGGACCGTGCAATGATGTGATCTCTTATTAATCGACAGACAGTCCGAGTCAGTGGTTCGGGCGGGAATAGCCTCCACCTAGCAACTCACGTAGTCGACAACAAGCAGAATACATTCGTAGCCCTGGCTGTTCAGAAATGGGCCCATAAAGTCGATTCCTTGAGCATCGAAGATGTTTGATATCTGAATGAACTTCATAGGCATCCTATCTCTCATTCCTATGGTGCCGTCCATCTTATGGAAGTCAGTGCAATGCTTGACGTAATCTTCTGTATCCTTGAATAATGTAGGCCACCAAAGGCCACTCTGAAGAACGTTAGATGCCATTTGTCTGCTTGAATGGTGTCCTCCCGACTCTTTATTATGATAATGTGTGAGGACACTTGGAACTTCCTCCTGAGGAATACACCTCCTCCAGATGCAATCTACCCCCTCGTGAAATAGATATGGATCCTCTCATTGGTATAAATGGATATCAGACAAAAATTGTCCGCTTTCAGCTTAGGCCAATCTCTAAGGGAGCGACGTAATTGATAGGATCGCCTCAGGAGATTCGTACTTAGGAAGTTTGGACAAGTGGTCGGCTACCGCATTCTTAACTCCAGGTTTATCTCGAATTTCAAGGTCAAACAACTTGAGGAGAAGGATCCACTGGATGAGATGTGGTTTGGCGTCCTTCTTCTGCTGTAAATATCGAATGGCCGAGTGATATATATATATATATATATATATATATATATATATATATATATATATATTATGACCTTGGATCCGAGGAGATGGGATCTGAACTTCTCCAAGGTAAAAACTACCGCCAACAGCTCCTTCTCAGTGATTGTGTAATTCCTTTGAGCTTCATCAAGCATTCGACAAGCGTAGTGAATAGCAAAGGGTATATTATCTTTCCTCTGTTCCACTACTACACCAATGGCATAATCTGATGCATATGTCATTATCTCAAATGGTTTCATCCAAATCAGCGGCTGCAAGACATGGGTCTGAGTAATAAGTTCTTTCAACTGATTAAAGGCAAGGAGTACAAGGTCATCAATAATGAAATCATTCTCCTTACTTAGCAGCTCTGTCAACGGTCTGACCAACTTACTAAAATCTTTGATAAACTATCGGTAAAAACCGACGTGGCTTAAGAATGACATGACTTGCTTGATAGTTATAGGTGGCTCTACTTTGGAAATCACCTCCACCTTGGCTGGCTCAACTTCCATGCAACGTTTAGATATGACGTGACCCAACACAATTCCTGTAGACCATGAAGTTTCTCTTGTCCCAAGAGATCACTAGATTTACATCGCAATACCTCTGAAGAACTCGATCTAAGTAATCAAAAAGACATTGATCAAAGGATTCCCCGTAGACTGAAAAATTATCCATGAAAACCTCAAGAAAATTTCCTACCATGTCAGCAAAAATTGCAAGCATACAACTCTGAAATGTGACTGGAGCATTTGCATAACCTGAATGGTATCCGTCTGAAGGAGTATGTACCAAATGGATAGGTGAAGGTGGTATTATCTTGATCTTCAGGAGCTATAACAACTTGATTGTACCCAGAATACCAGTCAAAGAAGCAAAACTATTGCTCCACGACCAGTCTCTCAAGAATCTAGTCGATGAAAGGCAATGGAAAATGGTCCTTCTTGGTAATGAGATCGAGTCTTCTGTAATCCACGGATACTTGCCAATAAGTGGATACTCTGGTCGTGATCTCCTCTCCTTTGTCATTCTTCACGATGGTGATCCCTGATTTCTTTGGTACTACATGCAGAGGGCTCACCTATTTGTTGTTGGAGATGGGATATATGAATCTTGCATCGTACCATTTCTGAATTTCTTTCATGACGACCTCCTAAAGGTTCGGATTCAGCCTTCTCTAAAATTTGTGGGAGGATTTGTTATCGTCCTCAAGGAAAATGCGATGCGAGGAAAGGGAAGGATTGATCCCATGGTGATCCAAAGTTTTCCAACCAATAGCCTTACGGTTTCGTTCAAAAACCTCCATCAGACGAGATTCTTGATCCTCGGTCAGATGGGCATTGATGATAACTAGGTACATGTTAGGTTCACCCGTAAGGAAAGCATACTTCATATTGGAAGGCAATGGTTTCAGCTCAGGTGGAGTGGGGGCTGCTTCGATGGTAACTTCAGTGATTACAGCATGTGGAGATTCTTTCGTTTGTTTTGTGTCCACCCTTAGCATTTTAGTTTCTTCCTTCGAAAATTCATAGAAGTTTTCAATAATATCCTCTTCATTGTAGAAATCCTCACTGATCTGCTCTTAGTCTTGAGGAAAATTATCTCCACAGAAACCTCATCAAGTTATTCATCAAGAATCTCATCGTAACCAACAAGGGGAAATTCGACTGCATTCTCCATTTGTTCCTCGAGACAGAGGAGTTCATGAATCTCATTGTCATCCATAAAGAGGTTGTTATCTTGAATTTCAGCTAAAACGTCATAGTCTTCGGAATGGTTGATCACCTACACATCCGTTGCAGGTGTTCCCTCTATAGACTTTGCATTAGGCACGGTCTCTTTCTTGACTTTGCTGTCGTTAGAGCTTTCTCCAGTACCATAATTCACTACTACATTGGCTATTCGCAGGAACGGTCATCCAAGGATGATGGGGGTGAGGAGTAGAGGTGTAGAGACATCCATGTCTAGCATAAAGAAATCGACATGGAACTGCATCCCCCTGAACAGTAATGATCACGTCCTCTAACTTTCCCTGATGATGCGATTTCTTGAGATGATTAAGGTGGATTAAACTAAGCAGTTGTCGTTGTCCTAAATCAACCGAATCGATCAATGATAAAATAAAGCACTAATAGATCAAGCAAACGAAACAAGCAATTTTGTTACTTTTATTAACTTGGTATAGGGACTAGGGTTGAACATAAGGAGCATAATTATACACTAAGTAGAAGATTTTAGAAATACAACGGGTTTATTATTTTTAGTGGTTTTTAATTTTGCGAATTTTTATTTTTTCAAAGTAAAGGAAATGAGCACAATGAAGAAAACACACACAATCTTTTTGTAATTTTCAAATAGGTTAAAATGCTTAGAAAAATGCAATAAAAATATTTTTGGTTTTGTGTATTTTATAGTATTTCTGGCAATTTATATATATTTTCAGATATTTTTATAATTTTTTTAAAATCAAATAGTGAGAAAAATAAGAAACTGTGCACAACCAGGACTGTTTTACCGATTAAAAATAAGTACAAAGCTCACAAATCTTGGAGATTATTTTATAATAACCTAGAGAAAAATACCTACGAAAAAAAACTGAAATCATATTTTTGGATTTTTCTATGATTTCATATGATTTTTTTAAGTTTTTAAGTGTTTTACAAAATTTTAGTTTTTACGGGGAATTTTCCAACAAAATGTATACATGAGTTAAAAGGTAATAAAACACAACTACAATAATTTTTATAGAATTTTTAGATGATTTTTAAAATTTTGTATATATTTCATAACCAACATGGACTTTTTAAGGTATTTTTGATTTTTTAATATAGAAAATGCAAGAAAATTAACAAGTAAAAATTAGCACAAATAATACTTGCAATCAGGAACCACAGGTAAATTTTGAGCAATTTTTAAAGTTAATTTAATATTTATTGCACAAAATAAAAGACAAGTAATTTAAAAAGTTTTAGGGACCAATCTACAATTATTTTAACTCTTAGGGCCTAGTAGATAACAAGTATTAAAAGTTTGATGGACTCTATGCAATTAACCCACCAAGGAAATCCATGTCACTTGAATCTAAACAAACAGGAGTATATGTGCAATTTCTCAAAATATTTAAAGAATTCAATAAAAGATAAGAAGTTCAAGACATGCACTGCAAATTTCCCACAAAAGCATGTGTTGACGCACATGGGCTCAACTCGACTAGACTAATATGCAAATATTAAAATTACAGGAGTCTTACTGCAAATGTTTTTCACTACATATTATATTTATGGACTAAAACCAAATAAAAAGATATGCGGGGGAAAAAGGGAAAGATACCCAAACAGGTGTGCGATCCATTTGAGGTGACGAGTGGCTCTGATGCAGTCCTAGAAATGATTGAACGACGGGGGTGCACTTGGCAGACGTATGGGCGGATGGATGGTTGGTTAGCGCCCAGATATGACAGCTCAGATGACATGTAGCGTGCATGTCAGATCTAGCAATGCTTTGATCATGCAGTGTAGCTTTTGGGCACTAACGACCGACCAGGATGGAATCTGGAGGATGGCAGGGCTCATCTGATGACATTGAAGGTTGTTGGAAGAACACAACATGGGCGAGCTTCAACTGCAGATACGGGTCGATACATTGGTCGGAGCCTCGAATAATGGAGTCAATGAACGAGGGAGGGGGCTTCTAAGTCTAGCTCATGAGTCCAAGCCCGTATATGTGTAGGCTCTCTGAATGTGTGATATGAAGGCTGGTCAGTGTGGGCTCGATCACTACGGCCAATCAAGTCAAGAAGATCATATGGTTATGCCCTAAGATCGGTTTTTCGATCGACCATGTTATGCCCTAAGATCAAGTCGGGATGTGTGTATGTGAATTGTTGTTCGGTCCCAACTTGAGGTGAGAACGAGGTATGTGGGGGTATAATTCTGCCAATCATTTATCTCAGCAGTAGGTAGCTCATCGAATTGTTCCTTGATTCCAGTAAGCGATCGACTATAAAATTACTTAGCATAGGTTGGAAATGGGTCAGGGGTGTAAGAAGATGGGGTGGGTGAGGAATGCGAAGAAGTGGAAAAGTCAGTCGAAGGTCTGACTTCAAAATCAGGTTGAGATGGAACCAACCACAGGTAAGTGTCTCCCGTGGATGGTGGAGGATACATGGAAAAGGAGAAGGTGAAGATGAACGGTATATGGTCGAGGAGGAGTGACCAGAGAGGTCAGGGGTATGAGGACCAATATCCCTACATCTTGAAGAGGAATTGAAGAATGTAAGCAGATCGAGGCAGTAAACATGCAGGTATACAGAATAACACACACAGACATACACAAAACAAACACAAGACCAAACTCCAAATTTACCAACTCTGCACATAAGGGCCGTAAAGGTTTGGCTGAATTAACTTTTTAGTTTTTGTTGGTGGAAAATGCAAGTCTTGAAAGAATAATGAGTTGTTAGGTGCCTTACTTCCCTATAAAATGTCCCGATTCTTACAACTAGTTGCACCCACTTTCAGCCGGTATAGGAGTAAGTGAGGATTGTGTAAATACATACATGTTACTTGAGGACAGAGCCATACATAGTGTCCTATAAACCTCCCATTCTACTAAGGAAATCTGGACTGTTTACCTGCTACCTATAGATCCTCACTGAAAAGTGGCTAATCATTTTTATAGTACTAGTAGTCTATATGAAAATCTTGGCTTCGCTCTATCCCAATGTCGTCCCTCTCTCACTTGCAAGTAAATTCAAACAACGATGAGGTTGCTCTCCTGTAAACAAGGATTAACTTTAGTCATTTTTTTCTCCAATTCAATTAGTCATCCTGATTTTAGAGATTAGTTGTAACTGTAATTAATCCACACAAGCAATCACGTCTACCGTCCAATCCCAATTCCTTTATCCTAGGTTAAAAAAACTGAGAGAGGGAATTGGAAAAAGTCGATGCAATTGAGAAAACGATGATAAATGCTTGAGCAAGAATACATACAGTGCCTCTAGCTCTCTACATGCGGGATGCAATACAGAATTAAAATTTTACAATACATGAAATGTAAATGAGAAAACTGTTCATAGACAGGTAGTTCTATTAGCAAGCGATGAACAATTTAATTTGGACTAGAAGATCTACGGTCTAAGTGTGTCTCATAAAATGTGATGCGTGGTCCTAGATTTTACGAGCATAAGTAATAAGATAAATGCTCTAAGAGTTGTAAGTTCTGGTCCTAGTCTACGTCAATCAACCACACGACCCCGAAGGGTCCAATGTCCAGTCCTAATACACACACGAGATTCCAAATGAAATCCTATATAAATATGTAATTATTATAAATTAATTCGCAAAAGATGAGGATCTCTCTTATCAAAACTTCTTGGCATCTCAACAGCCGACTCGATCCACGAATCATCGGCCTCTAATGCACTTCGAGATGCTTCAACTTCAAGAAAGTCGCTCCAAGTCCACCAAGCCTTCACACAAAAAAGATATAAATTATGTCATGGAGAGATAAACACAAATAAAGCAAAAAAAATAGAAAAATGCTGTAAAATAAATAGTGGACTCTTTACAAGAAAAATCGGGGGATAGACTACCCAGGGGAGAAAAACCTAATATCTAGATTGTCTAAAAATTAACCTAAGTCATGCCTCCCCAGCAACGATGCCATTTTGATGAGCCCGAAAATACCCTAATTAATTTTTTGGAATTAACGATGATTTCTTAATTGTAGTCGAACAAATTTGAATTAATAAAAAAATTGCAAATTTAATTATTTGTCCAATTAAAGTGAGCGATCAATTTTTTTATTTGGGCAAGCCCAAGCTCAAACTCAGGGAGGCCACTGTCTCCTTAGATTGGTTTTTAGTTGATCTAAAGTTTAGGTTTTTAAAGAGGTATTTTTTGGATATTTTAAATGCAATAAACGAGGGAAATGCAATTTTGACAAAGTTCGAGGACTAAAATACAAATTATGATCAAATTAAGTCCAAAAATCCTCATACTTGGGCAGAATGTGAAATATAATGAAATTAGGCTGTTGTATTGTTTTTGGAATTTTTGGATGAAAAATGAATTAATTATGAATTCAATAATGTAGACTAGGTGATTTTGAGTTATTTAATTTTAATAAATACCAAACTTCAATATTTTCCAGAATGTAATTTATCTTGGATATGTCTATATGAGAGATATCCAAAATAAATTTTAATTTATAAAAATACTAAGTGAGGAATTAATTAAAAAATCATTTACTAGAATCACCACTTCATTTATTTTGACCTCAATATGCGTGTAAATGAGATGGACTTTGGGAACAATGTAAAATAATTTAAAACATACCTATTGTGAATTTTTGGGTTTTTTAGATCAACGAAAAATTAAAAATAGAATTAATAGCAAGCAGTGGGTGAAATATTGAAAATTTTCACCAAAATAATTATATTAAATCAATCATGTCTCATGAAAATCTAATCAAGCAACCACAATGTTAAGCATAAGCATTCTACAAGGTGTAGTTTTTGAAATGAAAAAGTGAGGAAAAATAACGGTTCAAATTAACGTCCAAACACTAGGTTATTTATGCAATACAGAAAATAAAAGCAAAAATAATGAAATAATGCATAGGGGCGGTTTTTAATTACTAGCTATTCTAAGGACTTCTCCTTAATTTTCCATCGAAGCACGTGTGTGGCGTGTGACCTCTAGTGGCAGGGGTGTGCATGTGATTCCCTAGAACACTAGGGCGTTTCACGTAATTCTGCCAATTAGCATTTATAGAGCACGTGCTAGTTGGGGGGAGGGCCTTCCTATGATTGTGAAGCTTGCGGGGGGCAGATTGCAATTCTCCCAGACCTTACATGCCTTGCACGTGAGGTGGGATTTATAATGAGGAGGCAAGAGACACGTGAGGGGGCATGTCTGGGGCGTCGCGGTTAGGCGAGGGCAGACATGGAGACTGCTGCTGGAGGGACGTCAGCCGAATTAGAGAGTGCGGTTGTGGTATGTGGGCTCCTCTACCACGTTAGGGGTGGCAGAGGTGGCTCGCGCTCACAGAGGTTGCGGGTGGAGTTGGGGAAATGCGAGCGGGATGAACTTGGAGGATGGCGTTCCAATGATGCGAGGCAAAGCTACGACCGAGGAGTAAGGGCGTTGTTCGAGGTGCGTCCAAGGGGGCGCGGGGGTGCAACAACACACACGGGGTGGCCAGATGCGGGGTGGACGTCAATGGCAGAGGAGGTCGTTGCTGGACTTCAAGGCAGTGGCGAAGTGGCTCACGACCGGTGGAGATGATTGATGCAGCTAGCAGAGCTTGATCCTTAGGAGACACACACTCGAGGAATGAGGAGGTGCAGAGCTCGAGGTGGTTATCGTCAGTTGCTCAAGGCGATGGGGTAGAAGAACTCTGCTTTCTTGAGCATTGATGGACCTCCTGGGGAAGTTTCTCAAGATTGGAACTCGATGATGGTGAAGGAATGGTGAAGGCGAAGCTCCAACTGGATTTTAGGAGATCAGGAGCTAATCGATGATAGGGCTTGGAGAGATAGAAAGAAGATAAAGAGAGAGAGAGGATGATGGCAGTGGTTCACTGGGAGTTAGAGATGGAAGATTGAATTTGGACGAGGGATCGAGGGGTTTGATCAATAGAGAAGGAAGGAAGGAAAAAGGAAAGAAGTTACCTAGGGAGGGTTCAATCGACTGGGGTGGAGCAGTGGAACACAGCTCCTATCACGACCTCAATCGACACGGCGGCGGACGTCGAGAAGCTAGGCGAGCTTTGCGTGAAGGCTTGCAACGACAAATCTCTTTGTTGGATCTTGCCGTCGTCACCTTCTAATTAGGCCTCCGTGCTGTCACCATGGAGGGGATGGAGCTGGTGGCTCTCCTTCCTCCAATTTGGCGGATCCTTTGGACGTTCGACGCGGAAGGTCCATTTATGCGGATCGAGAGAGATGAGAGATATACGAGAGTGGGAGGACGTGCATGGTATGGGAGAAATACATGGGATTGATATGCATGGGAGAGGGGATATAGAGAATATGGGAGAAAAGAGTGTGCATGAGAGGGGAAATAGGGGAGAGAGAGAAGGGGAGAGATGGCGAGGGTTATGCAGGCAATTAGAGAGAGAGAGAGAGGGAGAGTGTGCGATAGAAGTGGGAGGTTATACGCGGGCTGAAGGGATCATCGACGAGGAGAGAGAGAGAGAGAGAGGGAGAGAGAGAGTCAAAAGAGGAAGAGGCTGCATGGAGTACGCGCGGAGAGAGAGTAGAGAAAGAAAGAGAGAAGAGAGGGATATACGTGGATGTGATGCATGGATTGGAAGAGAAACGCAGGGGAGTGGAGATAAAGGGAGGAAAGAGTGTGTGAGAGGGAGAGAGATAAGAGGAGAGAGGCACGCGGGAGGGAATTGTCACAAAAATGGGCCACATGGCATGCTCTGGGGTTGCCACGTAGTGACAAAAAATGAAAATAAAAATAAAATTAATGATAATAGTAATAATAAAAAATAAGTAATAATAGAGACAAATAAAATAAAATAAATAATAATTAAAAAAGAAATAATAATAATTAAAGTAAAAAAATAACTAAAAAATGAGGATGACACGTGGCGTCTCTAGGAGCTGCCATGTGTCACTCCCAGAAAAATCGAGGATTAAATCCAAAGAAAGAAAAAAATAAAAATGAAATAACAAAAGGAGTCAAATCAAAAAGTGGTCAACACAAAAGTTGCTCATCTCGATGAGATCTACAACTTTTTTGAACGATTGAAAATCAACATAAGTCATTTGTACAAAAAGTATTTTAGGTGTACCTTATAGGTATAAATCTGTATTTTTATATTTTACAAAGTTTTTGTTATTTTTAAAATAAGAGAACAATCAAAATAAAATAGGGAAAATATGAAAGGACAATTTACAACTTAATCTATTTTTTAGTTTTTAATAATTAAGAAAAATAAAAAGATAAAATAAAGGGTAGTTTGGTTAGTATGTACAATATGCAATAGGGGCCTAAAACTCAAGTTTCACATACGAACTCCGATTCTTTTGAATTTGGTCTTGTTTTTAAGGTATATGAATGTACATTATTCCAAAAGTGAGTAGGGGTCCATAGGAGACTATATGAAAGAAATATTTATATTTTAAGGTTCTTAGTCTCAAATTAGGTTTTGGATTTTATTAGTCAATTTTACAAGTTAGTATTTTTTGATATTTTTCTGTTATTAATGTTAGTAATCTATACACTATAGAGTTGATTTTATCGGATTTAGAGTTAGTATAAAATATATAAAAATAGGTGAATTTAGCTAATATACAAGTGAATATGTACAAGTGAATTTGGCTTCTTATTTGATGCAAATATGCATGCTAAAATGCAGACATTAGTTCTAAATGCATGAATGAGAATAATGCGAAATAAATGGAGATATGTAGCTAATTACTCGGGATCTAAGCTCTATTTTCGACTTTTAGAGTGATGAAACACATATTCATTAAAGTTCTAGAGTCGTCTGGGCCTTATCGAGGGGGGACTGGAGCTTAGTCAAAGTTGGTGGTCATGGGGAAGCTCTCATGAGTATAATCGACCCTCAGATGGGTCTTTTAGCTTCTTTACTCGCACAGGAAAGTTTCTGGCTTGAAGAGGTGTCTCCTCGACCGATTTGTCAAAGGAACTGGACATGATGGAATGAACTAGATTGATCTCAAGCAAAAGGGGGTGGAAGAGATCTGATACCCTCGATTCATGCATAATCAAAGAGGGGTTCAATGTGTAATAAATGGAGAAATTATAAGGGACAGAAATAAGGTGAATGTCGAAATAAAGAACAGGAGATTGGATGGTGAACATAGAGTTGGAGCTCAAAAGCTCCAGCTATTGATTTTTAATATTTTCTCAGTTTTTAGGTGAAATCGAAAGAAGTTAACAACATGGTTACACTGAAGATTGAAATGTGAATAAAAGTAGACCTAAGATAAGGCCTCACCAAATCAGAATCAGGGTGGCTGAACCTTACGACGGAGCTTCACCAGGGGTGGGTCAATCGCCTCTATTGGACCTTCTCCTCGCTTGGAAATCATTGGATACCCTTCCAGTCACTAAGGGCTCAAACTTGAGGGTGATCTCCAAGGTTTGATGAATCTATGATTCATCGCCTTTATTCTTTCATTTTGTCTAAAATCCTTGGTAAAATACATGTAAATATTCACTAATTTCCATTAATTAACATTCTAATCATAATAACTAATGTTATATATCTAACACTTATTTTATCTAAATAAAATAATAAAGAGAAAAATGAAAAATAAAAGAAAAAAAGGATGTATATAGAATATATAGACTGATCCTAACCCCGAGACCGAGTCAATATTGACTTGTTTGACAAAATAAATAAGTAGGGGGAGATAAGGATCATAATGTATAAAAATACCAGAACATCCAGATCACAAAAATATATTTACACATTTTCACCTTGTAAATATTTTACCTTTATTTTTATCACTTAGATAATTTCAAATTGAAATCTTTTCTTCACAAGAGTTGTTTATAAAAATATATATTATATTATAAAAATATCAGAAAAATTATTCAATATAAAAATAAAATATGACAATGAACTGTAAAAGCAGTAAAAGCCGACTTCCAAGGTTCATAACTATTTGTAAAAAATTCCAAATTGACCAAACTCACTTTTAAACTTCATTTTATAACTAATACTAATTACTTAAAATATCAAAAAATAATAGAACAAAATGGGTGAGTTTGGTGGTTGGGCTCCGTTGTATATATGTACTATATGTATAAACTTCCTGATTCTCTAATTAATTATCTGCAACTTTGTTTAACCTAATTTCTTTTCTAAAATGTTTCTAAAAATCAATAGAAAAATATAAAAATTTAACTTAAGCTAAAATGCCAATAAATCCTGAAGCCACGATGTAGTGGCCTAAATTTTTTGGACGACATAACTGGATCATATGGACTTCAAATTGGGAAATCTTAGTTTTGAAGTTCATTTTATTTAATTATCTATGAAACTACACTGATTTCGCTAAAATCGGAGTTAATATGTAAAAAAGTGGGTTTTGGGACGATAATGTTATAAATTGTACAATGTACTTTTTATCTTATTTAATATATGTCATTTCATTATATTTATATATTTTATTAATATTTTATCATTAAATTAAAATAAAGATTATTTTATTTATTATTAAATTGAAGTAATTATTATTTAACTATTTATAAATTTTTTAAATTATTTACTTAATTAATTATTTAATTAATTAATTATTATTCATTTAAATTCATTTATTCATTAAATAATTTATTTATGAATTTATTATATTATTTAATCACTTTAATTAACTAATTAATAATTTATTTATTTATTTTTAATTTCGCTTGATCTTCTTTTCCCTTCTCTTTCCCCCTTTCTTTCTTCTCATGCGCGCTTCAAGCACGCAACGGATGAAAATCGATTTCATCATCTTAACTTTCCATTTTTAACCCCTTTGCTTAAAAGTGTGTCAATAAAAATCAGATAAAGTCCTGTAATTATCAGAGTCTTGAATAAATTAAAAATCACAAAAAAATCACAAAATTAAAATCCATGGTGTTTTTAGCCTTAAAAGTACCCCTAAAAATATTTTATATCTTCAGTTGACATCGTTTCCATTTTTGGTCAACATGAAACCTGTAGATCTCATCGAGATCTACAACTTTCATGTTTTGAGCTTTTCCAAATTCGGCCATTTAACTCTTCAAAAATCAAAATCTCTATAGCAATAATTTGACAGGGCCACGTGGCCCTTTCTGGTTGAGCCATGTGGCCCGGCGCCCTTGCATTATCCGCCCTCATTTCCAGCCATTGGATCTCTTCTTGATCCAATGGCCCGATGACCTCCATACACATGACTTGTCTCCCACCGTCAGATCATCTCCAGATCTCATCACCGCCACTCATTCGCGCCTCACACAGAACACGCCATGTGGCGCTTTGTGCGCCATCCGATTTCTCCTTCGTCCCTTAAATCACCATCTTCCATTCTGCATTCGATGCCAGCCATCTGATCGACAACGAATTCTCATCACAGCCGTTCACTACCGCTCTCACCTCCGTGCGCCATGTGGTGGCATTTGAACCACCCGATCTTCACCATCCTAGCCGCTCACCTCGCTTACGTCCTCAACCCTTCGATCGACACCTCCTTCACATCACGACCGTCCAACAGCGCTTCGATCTCATCACGACACGTGGCGTCTTCCCCGATCCTCTAATCGCATCGCCTTGGATCATATCGTAGCCGTTCTTCGGTGCCCAAACTCCAGCCGTTGGATCTCACGATCCAACGGCCAGGACATCATCGTCAACCTCCGGTTCCCCCTCTTTCCCACGAACGCCATCTTGCGAACCTCCTCCACCTTTCCCTTTTTCTCCGCGACTCCAGCCACCACCTCCACTAATCAAACACCCCACGATGTTCTCCCATCTTCCCTCATCCTCGTGAGCCTTCACACACTCCATGAAGCTCCTCCAGTCGCTCCATATTTCCCTCGAAACCCACGATCCCACTTGTCGGAACAACCATACTTCGACCTACAAATACTCTGTCACCTCCCTCGTTCACCACGGTCCACCTTCACGAAGGGCAAGGCCCAGCCCTCCTCCTCCTCCCTGTGACAGGGGGAGGGGTTAGGATAGAGCGACGATGACCTGCGTCCTCGATGAGACCCGCCGCCGACAATGGTAGCGATGCGGAGGCTCAAGCCCCGCTCGAGCTCCGAGGAATAGCCGACCTCGATGTGCGACGACCCGGGCATCTACACGATGCTCAGCCCAGGCCTCCGACCGCCATAGCTCAGGTAAGCTCCGTCGATTCCCTTTTGTATTTTTCCTTGGCCTTCTCATAATTTAATAGGTCGCTACAGTCGTCTTCACCGCCACCTGATCATCCCACGAGCTCCGCCGAACACCCGTCACCTTCGCCAGACCCTCCGATCACCTTCATCCTCTATCAAAACCTCCTCCATCCCAAGCTTTCTCCTCCACCGAGGCGGAGGAGGATCCACCAAGGGCTCCGCTTCCTCATCTCCCTAAGCCCTCCGTTCACCTCAGCTCACACGCACACAGGCCTCGTCTTTCATCTAACCCTTCTTGCAGGTCGAAAACTCCATTGGCCGGACCTCGGGCGGAGCCAAGTTCTAGAGTTCTGCCTCCGACGAGCGCGAGTCGACAACGGAATCCATGCGCCCCCGCATCTTCCCTGAGCTTGGATCTTCATCGCCAGGTGTCCAGCTTCCTCCCCAGACCTTCACCGTGCACGAAGAGGCGCAGAGGAGCTCCAGGCCTCATGCCGGAGCTCCAATCGCGCCGCCACTCTGCGAGGGAGAAGGAAGAGCATATGTCGTTGGATCTCGCCCCCCGGCGGAGATCTAACGGACCTGGAGCATCCACGTCACCCGCCCGGAGTGCGGAGGCTCAGTGGGACTGAGCCTCGCCCGAGGCACGCTCGAGCCGCCATGTGGCCCGAGCAACCTGCTACGGCCGTCCGACCCTGTGCCGAACCTCGCCCCCACTCGAGCCTGGACTCATGTGCCTCCCGCACGTACGTACTGGGCTTTTTGCATCGGCGCCCTCACAGCTTTTACAAATAGCAGACATGTTCTGATATCATGTGCTAACCATGTGCTCATGGGTAATTTGCAGTTATACCCTCACAGGTTTTCATAATTACAAAAATGCCCCTATTCGTGTGGGTTATTTGCAGGGAAGGTCCCGTAATTTTTAATATTTGTATTTTAATCCCTCTCAGGGATCTGTTTGTAATTATATTTCATGTTTTCTTTCAGTTATGCCCTTTTATTCTTTCATGCGTATCTTGAGTTTCGTAATTCCATTTCAGTTGATTTCAGTGGCATTTTGAAGCTCTTCTCGTTGTCTTCCTTATGGCATGTTTATTTGAGATTTGACATTATGAGCTGTAATGCATTATTTATTGTCTAAGTGTCCGGATTTCCATGTTGCTCATGCTTAATTGCTACTTGAATGAATAGTGCTTTATTATTTGTCACTAATTTGACTCGGCTTTTTATGGCTCAAATACTTCTGATTCAAGGCTTGTTGATTTGCATTTCATCACATCTATCTGCATTAAAAAAATAAATAAAAAAATAATGCATGTTGCATTGTCTTATCTTTATCGTTTAGCATTGTTTGATCTTTGTTCTTTAACTCAACACTTAATAAATAGATAAAAATCTAGATAATACGAGAGAGGCTCGTGTCCCTGAGTTCGACCTTGGTTTCTTACCAAGTAAAAAAATAAAAATACGACCATCTGATTTTCTTGATATATTCAATTAGATGGTCTTTGGTGAACCCAATTCAGCCTGACTGCAATGACATCTTAAGTGTTAATCCGACACTATTACAGGGCCGAATTTGCGGTTCGTCAAATGGCGTCGTTGTCGGGGACACAGCTCATTTTTGTATTATTTGGAATTTTACTTATTTAATTAAGTGTTTCATTTTATAGGTCAGTTTGTTCATCTATTTGCATTACAAAATTTTTCTTTTTTTATTTTGATCTCTAACCTTTGTTTTTGTGGCAGGGCCCTTGATCATTAAAGGAGGCGAGGAGCTGGCACTTCCTGCTGCGAGGAGCCGCAGAAGCATACTTGGAGCAAATAGAAAAGAAAGAAAAAAATGTCGCGTATTTTTATTTCAGTTCATATACATGTAATATTCATCTTTTACAACGGTCTTCGATCGAAGACTCGCGAGTGTAATCGAACGAATATGGTTGTGTGGGAATCATCCCCATTTGAGTGTTGACCTAGGACCAGGCACGCGACTCTTCGAGCTTATTTCATCATTCATATTTTTATGTGCTTGTTCGTAGTTAGGACACACTAAAAAAATAGATGCACATAACCTCACTTCACTTAGCCAAATTTAAAAGATATTCTTCCTCGCTAATAGAAGCATAATAGGTGCGGCTTTTTATCGACTTGCATACAGATCATGTTGATTTTCAAACAGTCTAAGTTTTCAAGTATTTTAGCCAAGGCACTGCATGTTTTCTCGAGTAGCCTAGATCATGTTTTTATCGGTTATGTGGTTTTTCTCGATTTCCCCTCCTAGCTTGATCACCTAGGTTAATGAAAAAGGGAATGAACGGTAGACGATGATTGCTTGATTGATGTGCTCACCTTAAATCAGTGACAATCTTAAATAATAACTGGGACTGTTAATTGCAAGTCAACCTAAAATGGAGTAAAAAAATTGTTTTGGGAGAGCAACACCCTCATGCGCAGTCGATTTCACTTAACATTTTTGTTGCCGCGTAAAGATAGATCGTTTTAATCACCAATAAAACTGACAAGATAATAAACCAACCTCGGTTGGTTTCATGTGTGAGTTGGTGAAATTAAAGGGTCTTGCTTGTTTGATTGGGCCATGTTTGTTCCGATACCCTCCCTAGAGCCTTAGTTACTCCATTTATCTCCGCAGATTCATCCACTCATTTGTACAACCATCCTTCTTCTTCGTTCACCTTGGGTCTCTCCCAACATCAAATCTTCATCTTTATACTTAGGCTACTCTTAGACTAAGTATAGGGGGGATCGGAGTCCCTGTGATTTCTCCACTCTTCTTTCCGTGCCTTTATACTTAGGTTAATTCTAACCTAAGTATAGGAGGAGCCCTCTTAGTTCCCGTATATTTCTTTATATTTAAATGGACCTATGGACTTGTATCATCTAGTGCTATGAGGACATAGCAAAGTTTAAGTATAGGGGGGTATACTGTATATACGATATACTTACTTTAGCTATAATCTGAAAAATTCGAAAAATGTAAAACTTTTTGGCTAAAGTAAAATTCTTTGTACTAAGTGGACTCCATTGTTTTCACGACTTTTTCTATATTATGTTACACTATTTTTATAAAAATATTTTCGAAAATGATTTGAAAAAAATGAGTTCTCCTTGTTTTGAAAAATCTTTTGAAAATATTTTCAAAATTTTTATTTGTGTGACATGGTTTTGAAAATTCTCTTTCTCTTTTCAAGGAAAGTTGAGTCTAACAAGTGTTCTAACTTTTATTAAAATCCATAAAAATGAAAAAAAATCCAAAAATCCTTTAAGAGTCATTAGTGACTACTAAGCCCAAATAAGTAGCTGCATTCAATGAGGGTTCGCTCTTAGCAGATTGGATGGTTTAGAGGACATCGCGTAAGGCCCCGTCCTCAAGCAACATGCTCTGGTCTGTACTTACATCCATACTGGCTGAATGCAGATGCATCTACTTAATTGAATTTAGGCACTCCTAATATCTCTTGAAGATTAAAAAAAAGAGAGAGAAAAAAAAGAAAAAAAAAGAAAAAAGGAAAAAATATTTGTGTTTTGAATGAAGAAGCTGGATTAATCCTCTACATTTATACTTCCACTCAGGATCTGAAAAGTTCAAGGAAACTTAGTTTAGGAGAACTTGAGATTTTAGCTTAACCAGCCTTAGCCATCCGGGTCTTAGACTTAATCATCTATATTCCCCTAGATTTCTAGATTTGCATGCTATATTTCATGCTTAGTCTCAGACCAATAAGAATTTGATCAGCACATCACATGCACGACTGCGGTTTCGATGAGATGAGTTGATTCTTCACTTGAGAGATTAGAATGAGGGTATGATGCTCGAGGATGGGATAAAATCTTTGAAGGCTTCATGAAACCTGAGTTTCAGCAATTTTAGCCAGTATGAGAACTTGGTTCTTATACTTATCTCTTGACATTGACTAAGTACGAGGGTGTGAAATAAATAAAAAAATGTTGATCAGTGTGCGCCAACTCTTGGTAAAAGCAGTGGAGCTAGCCAAAATACTACAAATAAATGAAATGTCAAAGAAAAGCTCTCATTCCACAAAGTTACATATCAAAGAGCTTCCACCAAAGGTGAGCCCTCCCAAACTTTTCAAGTGTCCACTTGGACCACCGCTACTAGGACCAGGAGTCGGGCTTGCACCAAAAAAGGGCTCTGCATCGTAAATGCTACAAGTCTGGGTGTAGAAGGTACGATAGGTACTCAAAAGAGACACACCCCAGTGTATTCCCAGGAAAACAAGTGCAGACGGCTCCAACTTCTCTTGACGGACGCACTGATCAACACCAAAAAAATGTGTTGCGTAATAAGGCACTAAGAGAGGATCCTTGTTCGAATGAGAGGGAGAGAAGAAATGACACAATCCTATACCCTCCATCAACTGGCCTTCCATCTACATTTTTCAGTCTGACAACTAAAGAGACGGTGGATTGGATGCAAGATTTGATTTATTCGCTAATGTTGAAGATTGGGTCCTTAGGAGAGTTTTTCAGACCAAGACCTTGGGTGAAGATGTGACTCTACTCTCGTGAACGCAATCAAAACTAAAGATCATACTCTTAGTCTATATGTATATCAGAGAGAGTCTGGAAAATTAGAGGAATTGGGTGCCTCTTGATTAAGGCTGGGTTGAGCTCTAAAATTTTAGACCTCTAAAGTTGAGTGGACTTGAACAGATTGGATCCTGTACTCACATGCACAAGGGGGTTAATCCGGTTTATTCATTCTCTTTTATGCTCGGGGACGAGCATAGTTTGAGTATAGGGGGGGTGATGAAACTCGATTTCATCATCTTAATTCTCCATTTTTATCCCCCTTGCTTAAAAGTATGTCAATAAAAACTAGATAAAGTCCTATAATTATCAGAGTCTTGAATAAATAAAAAATCACAAAAAAATCACAAAATTAAAATCCGTGGTGTTTTTAGCCTTAAAAGTACCCCTAAAAATATTTTGTGTCTTCATTTGACCTCGTTTCCATTTTTGGTCAACATGAAACTTGTAGATCTCATCGAGATCTACAACTTTCATGTTTTGAGTTTTTCCAAATTCGTCCATTTAACCCTTCAAAAATCAAAATCTCTCTAGCAATGATCTGATTGGGCCACGTGGCCCTTTCTGGTTGAGCCACGTGGCCCAGCGCCCTTGCATTATCCGCCCTCATTTCCAGCCGTTGGATCTCTTCTTGATCCAACGACCCGATGACCTCCACGCACATGCCTTGTCCCCCACCGTCTGATCATCTCCAGATCTCATCATCGCCACTCGTTTGCGCCTCACACAAAACACGCCACGTGGCGCTTTGTGCGCCATCCGATTTCTTCTTCGTCCCTTAAATCACCACCTTCCATTCCACATTCGATGCCAACCATCTGATCGGTAACGACTTCTCATCACAACCGTTCACTACCACTCTCACCTTCGTGCGCCACGTGGTGGCATTTGAACCACCCGATCTTCACCATGCTAGCCGCTCACCTCGCTTACGTCCTCAACCCTTCGATCGACACCTCCTTCACATCACGATCGTCCGACAATGCTTCGATCTCATCATGACTCATGGCGTCTTCCCCGACCCTCCGATCGCATCGCCTTGGATCATATCGTAGCCGTTCTTCAGCGCCCAAAGTCCAGTCATTGGATCTCACGATCCAACGGCCAGGACATCATCGTCAACCTCTGGTTCCTCCTCTTTCCCACGATCGCCATCTTGCGAACCTCCTCCACCTTTCCCTTTTTCTCTGCGACTCCAGCCACCACCTCCACTAGTCAAACACCCCACGACGTTCTCCCATCTTCCCTCATCCTCGCGAGCCTTCACGCACTCCATGAAGCTCCTCCAGTCACTCCATATTTCCCTTGAAACCCACGATCCCACTCGTCGGAACCACCACACTTCGACCTACAAATACTCCGTCACCTCCCTCGTTCACCATGGTCTACCTTCACGAAGGGCAAGGCCCAGCCCTCCTCCTCCCTGTGACAGGGGGAGGGGCTAGGATAGAGCGACGATGACCTACGTCCTTGGTGAGACCCGCCGCCGACAATGGTGGCGATGCAGAGGCTCAAACCCCGCTCGAGCTCCAAGGAATAGCCGACCTCGACGTGTGACGACCCCGGGCATCTACACGATGCTTAGCCCAGGCCTCCGACTGCCATAGCTTAGGTAAGCGCCCTTCGATTCCCTTTTGTATTTTCCTTGGCCTTCTCATAATTTAATAGGTCGCTACAGTCGTCTTCACCGCCACCTGGTCTTCCCACGAGCTCCGTCGAACACCCGTCACCTTCGCCAGACCCTCCGATCACCTCCGTCCTCCGTCAAAACCTCCTCCATCCCAAGCTTTCGGTGGAGGAGGACCCACCAAGGGCTCTGCTTCCTCGTCTCCCTAAGCCCTCCGTTCACCTCAGCTTGCACACACACACGCCTCGGCTTTCATCTAACCCTTTTTGCAGGTCCAAAACTCCATTGGTCGGACCTCGGGCGGAGCCAAGTTCTAGAGCTCCGCCTCTAGCAAGCGCGAGTCGACATCAGAATCCAGGCGCCCCCGCATCTTCCCTGAGCTTGGATCTTCATTGCGAGGTGTCCAGCTTCCTCCCCAGACCTTCACCGTGCACGGAGAGGCGCGGAGGAGCTCCAGGCCTCACGCCGGAGCTCCAATCGCGCTGCCACTCTGCGAGGGAGAAGGAAGAGCAGATGCCGTTGGATCCCGCCCCCCGGCGGAGATCTAACGGACCTGGAGCAGCCAAGTCGCCCTCCCGGAGCGCGGGGGCTTGATGGGACCGAGCCTCGCTCGAGCCGCCACGTGGCCCGAGCCACCTACTACAGCCGTCCGACCCTGCACCGAACCTCGCCCCCACCCGAGCCTGGACTCACGTGCCTCACGCACGTGCATACTGGGCTTTTTGCATCGGCACCCTCGCCGCTTTTTCGAATAGCAGACAGGTCTTGATATCACGTGCCGACCACGTGTACATGGGTAATTTGCAGTTATACCCGCGCGGGTTTTCATAATTGCAAAAATGCCCCTGTGCGTGTGGGTTATTTAAAGGGAAGGTCACGTAAGTTTTTATATATGCATTTTAGTCCCTCTCAGGGATCTATTTGTAATTATATTTCATGTTTTCTTTCAGTTATGCCCTTGTCTTCTTTCATGCGTATCTTGAGTTTCTAATTCCGTTTCAGTTGATTTCAGTGGCATTTTAAAGCTCTTCTCGTTGTCTTCCTTATGGCATGCTTTTATTTGATATTTGACACTATGAGCTGTAATGCATTATTTTATTATCTAAGTGTCCGGATTTTCATGTTGCTCATGCTTAATTGCTACTAGAATGAATAGTGCTTCATTATTTGTCACTGATTTGACTCGGCTTTTTATGGCTCAAATACTTCTGATTCAGGGCTTGTTGATTTGCATTTCATCGCATCTATCTGCATTAAAAAAATTAAATAAAAAAATAATGCATGTTGCATCGTCTTGTCTTTGTCGTTTGGCATTGTTTGATCTTTGTTCTTTAACTCAACACTTAATAAATAGATAAAAATCTAGATAATACGAGAGAGGCTCGTGTCCCTGAGTTCGACCTTGGTTTCTTGCCAAGTAAAAAAATAAAAATACGACCATCTTATTTTCTTGATATATTCAATTATATAGTCTTTGGTGAACCCAATTCAGTCCGACTGCAATGACATCTTAATTGTTAATCCAACACTATTAGAGGGCCGAATTTGTGGTTCATCAGCAGCCCCACCTCCTTCTTCCCTAACGCCCATCGTTGCCCGCTTCTTCTTTCCTCTGCCTAACAGCCCGATCATTAGGCCGTTGACCCAATTGACTTCTGGTCATTGGATCTCTACACCGCTGACCTCACTGGCTTGTGTGTGCCCCAAGAGACCTATCCCTATAAATAATTCCCCCTCTCCACCATCCATGGATCCACAATTTGTTCTAGTCATTCTCGGTAAAGCTCCGAGAGAGAGGAAGCGAGTGACAGCGGCTCCGATCCTAGTTGCAGCGAGGGAGTGCATGGAGGGAGTCCTTCTTCTTCTCTTCGAATCTCTCTTCCATTCTCTGCTCTTATCAATCTATTCCACGGTTTTCTCTCTCAATTCGATCTCAAATCTAACTTGCGATCATTCCATCTCAGTTTTGATCAATTCACTTCTCCGCGCATCCGATCCATAACCTAATCACCTCAAATTAGATCCAATGTCAAGTCTCAGATCCTTTCCCCCATTCTGCCAAGGATCTCCCATCCATCCACTCACCTTCTCTATTTGTGTGAGATCGAGGCTTCGACCTCGAGTAGATTACACATTTGCAGGAATAGGTACATCTTCTGGACACAATCGAAGAACAAGGCATCGATCGCTACCTGCAAATCTATCGTGTGTTGTGCAGTAGCGAATCCAGCATCAGATCTGGATAGAAACATCGCCATCGTGAGTTGGAAAAGATGAAGTGCTATCACCTGCGGTTTGCATTTGGAGAAGAACAACCCCATTCCAAGAACCTGCAATAGAACACATGGAGACCAAAGCGAGAACATCGTCATCACTGCCTCAATCTAAACAAGGTCACACTATAGATCGAGCATCAGAGAATGACTTCGACACATCTGCTCAACTCTTCTATCTCTTGGAGTAGAATCGGGGAAGAACACATGGTCCAAAAAACACAACAGCCGACCATCGCTCAAGGCTTGAGCGGCACACGTGCACTGCATGTGCGTTGGCCGAAATAATTGAGCAAACTGCAATTTAACCCCCCCGCAATTTTGTCATTTGCATCCAGATCCAAGTGCTGAAGATCTCATGTGCAGGTGCACATGCATTTGGGATTTTTACGTGAAAGTCCCTATCATTTTTTGATATTCCACAAAAACCCTAAATTTCCTGTATTTATTACTTTTATATTCTTATACAGTACCTTAAACCTTATACATATTAAATACATAATAAATAAAATACTATTTAAAAAATAATCAAAATACATATTAATGTATAGTATTACACTATATACAATATTATATCAGTTTTCAAAAATGAAAAAATTTATATTTTAAATAAATCTGTTAAAATATAAAAAAATACATAAACATTAAAATACATAAAAAATATAAAAAAACTTTTAAAATCCTGCAAAAATTACCTTTAGTATATTTTACTATATTTTTCATATTAAACCAAAAACAAAATAAAAATTGAATAATAAAACTAATAAAATAATACAAAATACAAAAAATCTGTAACAATCAAAACTAAATCAATAAAAATCATATAAAAATGTATAACCTATCATTTTGAAGAAACTTTCGTACTCTTTTTAGTAAAAATAAAATAAAAATCTTTTTTTACCATTTTCTATTTTAAAAATAAAAAATAAAAATATGTTTCTAATAAAAATATCATTTTCAACATTTTAAAACAAATAAAAATAATAAATAATTTTCAAAAATTAAATAAAAATCATAAAACATTTAAAAATACTCATAAAGATCACAAAACTAAAACCAAAATCTAAAATTACAAAATTTATACCTATAACCAAAATTTAAAATTACAAAATTTATACCTATATTCTTACATAGGTATATTAAAATCACAAAAAAATAATATAAAATTCATAAAATCAAATAAAAATTTAGAAAAATTACCTATAAATAAATAAAAAATAGGAAAACTATTTTGCCTTAGTTTTCTATAATTTTATCCTGGTTTTTAAGAGTTTGTCTCCCTGATTTCTACACTCCCGTACTTTCACTATACATTTAAGTTTAGGAATATAAATAACAAAAATAATATTTTCTGCTAAAATTCGACTAATCATTACAGCGACAGTCGTCTACTTTTAGACGACTCGATCGGTCATATTTTTCTGATGGCGCCGTTGACAGGGAGGCAGTGCTAGGGTAGACCGTAGAGACATTAGGTTTAGGGTTTTCTCGTTTTTCCTTTGTCGTCATCTAACTTTTGTGGAATTTTTTGTTTCACAGCTTTTTATTTTTGATTTGTGCAACAAAGGTTCCGAGCCGCGCAACTGAGAACCAGAAAGCCATCTCGATTTTATTTTTTGTATTAACCTCTATAAAAATATTAAGGTCACTTGCCCATTTTTCTGTTTTGTAGAAGGGGCCCTATAAGGGCATCCTGACTTGTACCTCCCTCTCTTCTTCTCGAGGTCTGTTTCACTGAGTGTCGTGCACTTGGGGGGAACAAGGTACCCACCACGACTTTTTTGCATCGTGATTTCTCAATGTTTTCAGCAACTTCTCTGAGGCTAGATGCTTGTATAGGTTTTTCTATTTTTCTTTGTCTGCACCTCCGTAGTTAGCATTAGGACATACAACCTAGTTGTATGATTGTCACCTAGGTCGAAAATAAAAAAATTGTTAGACAATTTCTTGAAAAAGACTAAAAAAATGATAACCCAAAAATAAAACAAGACTGCTAACTATATATGACTTAAAATTAAATGTAACAAACTCCACTTCTTTTGGAGAGCAATCTTCAGTGAATGTTTGATAGGTACTTTCCAGATCTGTGAGTGTGGGACGACCCATAAGGTTTGAACCTGAGCTCGTATTTTTCGGAAGACTACTGATATGAAACTTGGTTGCTCTACTCTTCAGTGAGGACTCTCGGGTAGTCAGAAATGGTTCAGGTTTCCTTAATAGAGTGGGAGGTTTAGAGGATCATGCGTAAGGTTCTGTCCTCAAGCAAACAGGTAGCCGGAAATGGTCAGTTACTTACTCCCATACTGGCTGAAAGTAGGTGATTAGCTGTTTGGACTCAGGAAGTCTTCTGGAAAGTTCAGACACCTATTAGCTCACGTAATTTGTGAAAAGACTTGCTTTTCCAACAAACCTTAAAACTGAAAGGATTAAGGACCAAACTTTTACGGTCATCATCGATTTGAGTTGGTGAATTCAGGGTTTGCTTTGTGTATTGATTTTGTGGTATGAGTCCTATCTATCAGATCTTTATCATCCAATCATCTGTCTTATCAAGATGATGGATAGACGACCGCTTCGGTCGACTCTGATTGATCCGCTCTCTTGAGTACCTACCCATCCATCTAGATCGGTTCGGGATGTCCCTCTTCCCAAATTGAAGTCTCATCGCATTTCCTCTTCGAGGCATAACTCCGACCATGGAAGCTCTCTTCATTATCCAACTTCTTCTCATTCTTTATCATCAATACCCTCAGTTCAAGAGAACCTTCTTCTACAACCATCGTTGCATATAGACCTGGCCAAGCTTGATCTAGACTCTTTCTCCTTTCCAAAAGACATGGCTGGTAAAGGACGTAATAGTCGTAGACTACTTCGGTAGTAATAGATCATGCTGTAGTCAATAATGGTCTCCTTGCATCCCTTGAGACAATGCAGAATCAGATACGGGAGCTGGGGAGATTGATAAATGACGTCTGGGCAAAGCTGAAGCAGCTGAGAGCCCAGAGAGAGATTCCTGACGCAGAGATTCCAAGAGCTGAGGCTGGTGGACAGAGTGTAGCTGAGAGACCTCCACTAGATCCATACCGCACGATGAAGCAGCTCTACAACCCTGGAGCGATGACTACACATCGGTGGATTCGTCTTCCTGCCATCCATGGCAATTTTGATCTCCGACCACAAACAACTCAGTTGTTGCCCAAGTTTCATGGGCTATCTATGGAGGAGCCGCATATGCACCTACAGGAATTTGAGCTTATCTGTAGTACGATCTACGATCTGCATACGAACGAGGACACAATCAAATTGATCGCATTTCCATTCTCCCTCATGGACAGAGCAACCTAAATGCTGAAGCATTTAGGGAGATACGTGTCGATGTGGAAGAAGTTGAGAACAGAATACCTGAACAAGTACTACCCACTTGGTCGCACAAATGATGCACGAGCTATGATTAGTAACTTCACCATGATCGGGAATGAGCAGTTCCACGAGGCATGGGACAGATTCAGAGAACTCATAGATAGGTGTCCCCACCATAAGATCTCGATGTCGAACCTAGTTCAGAGCTTCTTTTGTGGGCTTATACCCGAGTTACAGGGATTGGTGAACACCTCCTGTGGTGGTTCATATTTCTCCAAGTATGAGGACCAAGTCTAGGACATCTATGAGGAGATGGCTTAAAATTACACCACAATGTCCCGGACTAGATTCCACACTCAGACGAAGCCACCGACTTACCACCAACATTCCCGCATGACACATATCGAAGCACTCCTTTTTCTGCCGTTTCTTCACAGTTGGAATCCTCATCAGCTGATATGGGGATCATCTGCCAGAAGTTGGACCATATAAAAATCATTGAGAAAAAGTGCCATAATATGGACACGCTCGACAAAATTGACGAGATTGAGAGATGTTTAGTGAAAGGAAGACGCAAATCATGTGCCTTCAAGAGATTCAGACTGAGTCCACGAAGTCTTATAGATTAAAGTCCGACTCAGGAAGCAGAGACTGAGGAATTCTTCTGTAGCCACCAGTTCAGCACATATACCATGTGCATTCTGAGCTGACCCACCAGTCTCCAGGTTACTCACAGAACCAGTAGACACCATCATTGGACACCCATATGGTGGTGTATCTGAGTGGTCAGCCACTTTCAACTATGCCCCTAGCTTATTCTGATATGCTTGAACCATTGATAGAGAACAATGGTATATGGTACAACCAGCAGCAACAACAAGGGATCCATCACGATCATCCTGGTTTCCGTTGGTCTTTTGGAGGTGCCTCTTCCCAGCAGCCATCACATGCACAGATGGGGCAGAATCACGAACAACAACATCATTCTGGTCATCGCCAGAACCAACTAGCTCAGTCGAGACATAATGCATGTCCATAGTAATATCAACACTCTTACCCTCCACAACAATAGTCAGTTTCGTAGCAACCTCAGTATCACTGAGGCGACTCATACGGGTCTCATGGTCCCTTCCGTGATAACCCATCTCTTGAGTATCTCACTAGTTTGATATTCGACCAACATGTCGCATTTCGGTGAGAAATGGATGAGTTTAAAAACCATGTTAAGGATCTAGTCAAATGGAAGTCTACTATTCCTGCTCAGATTGCACCGAACTCAAACAATTTGAAGAGAAAGTCAGAGAAGGTACATTTGACAGAACCTATCCTCCAGTCACAGGTATTTTCATATGATTCTCTTTATTATGATGAAGCTAATTTTATTTCTCTTAGGAGCGTAGGATACCCATAGGCAGAGATTTAACTAGGCTCGAGGAAGAAACACCTGATGATACAAGCGAGCATGTTGAGCCTAATGATGGTGTTGCATATGCCTCCTATCCCTTTGAGGACATCGATGGTGGTGTTGATGCCACCAGACTCGAAGAGAAGCAGCCAGAGTCTGATGCCACTGCAGTTGCTTTACCTTTCTTCTTGTACAGTGATGATGATAAGAAAACATGAAAAAATGTAAAAAAGAGAAAATCCAAAAAGAGAAATAAAGATAATACAGTTGATCATTTTAGATCTCATGTCTTCTTCTATCGATCTACATGGAGCAAGTCCTAGTTTCACAAAAATATTCTCTTCTTCTTGTTCCGATACTTCTATTGTACAGACTAACAAGGAGGATGTACATATACCTTTTCCCCAAATACTCTGCTTGGAGAAAGGATATAAAAAAGAAAATAGCAAAAAGATTCAGATGAATGATCTGACGAAAGAGATGCTCGACAAGTTCACCATACAGCTTACTCTTTCGGAAGCCTTGGCGCACATCCCTCTTTTGCAAAAAGTCCCAAAGAGCGTACCGTAGTCAACAGAAAGAAGAGGCAACACAATCATTGTTCAGAAATCCATGTGTTGACCAAGTATACATGCAACGCTATCCAGAACCATCTCCCATCCAAGAGATCAGATACGGGAGCATCATATATCAGATGTGATATTCTCGATTAGACTTTTGATCGTACTTTTTTAGATAGTGGATCGTCAATTAATCTCCTTCCTTCTTCCTTACTCGACAAGTTCGAGTTCGGACCTCTTCAACCAAGCAGGATGGTCTTGCAGCTTGCTGACAGAGAGGTCAAGAGGCCTAAGGGATTAATTAAAGACGTTATAATCACCATTCAGGGTTTGAAATTCCTCGTGGACTTCTTCGTGTTGGAGATGACGGTCCCTGAATGTGTGACCGATACCCCTATCATACTAGGACGACCTTTTCTGGCGACAGCTAAGGCCATTTCCGATTATTGTACTGGGAGGTGTACTTTCACATACAAGGCGAGAGTATACATATAGAGACGTAAATGATGTCAAAGCTAGATCATAAGAGTCAGAGCGAGCATCTGATGACAAGCCCGATAGTCATCAAGACTGTGATTTTGTACAGACTAACGATGAGGCAGTTAGGGCCGAACTGAGCACACAATCTTTTATCACAGCTTCAGTAGACTCTGAGATTCAGATATTAGATGATGGGAGATTGGAAAGCACAATCTTGGAGCATGTTAGTGACTAGAGTGATGGAGACAATTCTGGTACTTTTTCATATCATTGTAATATTTTCGATCCCTCCGAGTCTGAAGTGAATGGTCAGATCTGTTAGTCATTTTTAGATCAGTCAGATTCAGAAGATGCTGATTGGAAGTGTTTTGCCAAGTGCCTTTCACTTCATACTTTATCTGAAGAGCCTACTGTCAGCCTGGAGACCAAGCCAGTTCAGAATTTCCAACTATTAGATGAGTAATATCCAGATCATTCTGAGTCAGAGTAAGATGAGCTTAAGCATACCGACCTAGTAGACTATACTAAGGCCTAGTCAGACCAGCTCTCCATGTTCTTCTCGAGATAAAATCATTGTCTCAGAGCATGAAATACTGATTCCTTACCAGAGAGCCTAAAATGTTTCCGGTCATCATCCATCTGATTTGATCAAAGATCACGAATCTCGTCTGATGGAGATTCTTGAAAAGAATCACAAGCCAATCAGGTGGTCAGTAGCGGACCTTCATGGGATTAGTCTGGCTCTATGCTCCTACCATATATTTCTCAAGGATGATGCCAAACCATCTCATGAGTTTCAGTGCAAGCTGAACTCAAATCTTCGAGAGGTGGTTATGAAGGAAATATCCAAGTGGTGGAGCATCGATTTTATCTATCTCATCTCTGACTCTAAACGGGTTAGTCCATTACATGTGGTACCTAAGAAGATATGTATCACTACAGTGATAAATAAGGATAGAGAGGAGATCGCTACCCGAGTACCGACTTCTTGGCGAGTCTATGTAAACTACGAACATTTGAACCAGGCGACCACAAAGGATCACTTTCCGCTACCATTTATTAATCAGATCATTGAGAGATTAGTCGGGAAGAGCCATTATTACTTTCTTGATGGGTACTCGAGATATAGTCAGGTGATCATCTCACCTGAAGACCAAGAAATGACAACTTTCACCTGTCCGTTCGGAACGTATTATTTCAAACGAATGCCTTTTGGATTATGTAATGATCTGATTACATTCTAGAGGTGCATGCTTTCGATTTTTACATACATTGTGGGAAACTTTTTGGAGGTCTTCATGGAATATTTTTCAGTCTATGATGATGATTTTGACTACTGTCTTTCTAGCCTAGACTGCGTGCTTCAGAGGTGCACTAAGGTTAACCTATTATTTCCAGGGAGAAGAGTCATTTTATGATGACTCAGGGGGTGGTCCTTGGTCACATCATCTCCAACAGTGGCATGGAGGTGGATCTAGCCAAGGTGGATATCATAAAGAAGCTCAATCTGTCGTTCAATTTGAAGCAGTTATGGTCTTTCCTTGGGCTTGTTGTTTCTACCGATGTTTTATTCGAGACTTCAACAAAATTTCCCGACCGTTATCTGATCTTGTAGAAAAGATACCAAGTTTATTGTCAATGATAAGTGTCTTTCGGCTTTTGAAAGTCTCATGAAAATGGTTGTAGAGGCTCCTGTCCTTTAGCCACCAGATTAGTCTCTCCCATTCGAGATCATGACGGATGCCTCCGACTTTGCTATAAGGGTTGTTTTGGGACGGAGGGGGACGGCCTACCATATGCCATACACTACGCTAGCAAGACTTTGAATTCTGACCAGCAGAATGATACTGCTACAGAGAAAGAAATGCTACCCGTAGTATTTGCCCTAGATAAATTTAGGTCCCACATCTTAGGATCAAAAGTCACAATCTTCACTGACCATACCGCCGTCAGGTATTTAATGGACAAGAAGGATTCCAAGCCGCGTCTGACCATACAGATCCTTCTACTCCAAGAATTTGATATCAAGATTAAGAACAAGCCCAGAGTCAAGAATGTGGTGGCGGATCACCTCTCCTAACTAGAATTGTCTAAGACTTCTGAGTTTGATACACCAATCACCGAGACCTTCCCCGATGAGGCAATTTTTGATGTCGCCTCGCTCCCATGATATGCCGACATTGTGAACTTTCTTATTTCTAAGAAAGTCACACAAGATTGGTCCAGACAGACACTTGAGACTTTCCTCATGAAAGCCAAGTCTTACCATTGGGAGGATCCGATCTTTATTATGAAAGAGTGGATTCTGTCTGGTGTCATGTGTATTCCTCAGGAGGAATACCATAGTGTACTTACATATTACCATAGATTACAAGCTGGAGGACACCATTCAGGGAAGAGGACATCAAAGAAGGTGCTTCAATCGATCTTTGGTGGCCTACGCTCATTGTGGATGCCTATGCATTCGTAAAGAGATGTACTGACTATCAGAGAATGGACACTTGTGGACATAGAGACATGATGCCGATGCGGCCAATTTACTTCTATGAAGTCTTTGATGCATGGGGTATTGACTTTATGGGCCCGCTCCCTAAGATTCATGGATTTGAGTATATTCTTATGGATGTAGATTATGTGAGTCATTGGGTGGAGGTTATTCCTGCCCGAGCCATTGATGCGAACACGTTTTGTAAGTTTCTGAGAAAGCATATCATTTTATGGTTCGGGGTCCCTCGAGTTATAATATCAGAAGGGGGTATCCACTTCATCAACGACAAGGTAAGAGAACTTGGTAACGAGTTCAACATAGACCATCAGGTTGCTACTCCGTATCTGATGAATCCCGTATTCATCATGCTAAAATTGATCATTTAGGCTTTGTCCCCCATCATCCACTTGCAATTAATCATTAATATAGCATTATTAGCATTCATACATGTGTAAATAATATCTGCATTTCATCATGCATAAATTGCATTAAAAATCCCTTATGTAAATTAGCCCAAAAAGCCGCTAACTTCTCACATTTTTAGTTAATTCATTCTAACTCCGATTGACCTGAAACCATCTCCATTGTGTAGATATTACTAACTTTATTAAATAAAAAATACAAAAAAATTACTAACCCCAATAAGTGTCAAATAATCCCAAAGTCAAATTTCACATCTGACAGACTAAAATGAGCATATCTCCTACATACAGTGTCCGATTTTGGTCTACTCACTTTTAAAGTACTCCATTTTCAAATACCTTCAAAACAAGACCAATTTCATAGAATTCGGAGCTCATATGTGAAAGTTGGGTTTTGGGCCTCTTTTGCGCATTTTAACTTCTTGCTAATTTTGACCTGAGATTTTATGTGCATAATTAACTCTTTTAATTTTATTTCTTTTTCATTTGTGTCCTTTGATGAAAGTTTTAATAAGAAATGCAAAAATTCAAATCCTGATTAAAACGGAGATCCAAGAAATTGACCAAGTCCAAGTGTCCGTTGTCGGTCTGTGCAAAAGTTGTTTGTTTCTTACCTTTATTTTATTTTCCTATTTTCTTATCCTTTAAAAATCCAAAAAAATTAGATTAGTGTGTAATTAATTTTCTTATATTTTATCGTATTTTTTCTAGATTTTTTATCCTTTCTAAAAACACCAAAAAAATTACAAAACTCCAAAAATCGGTTTTTCGTACACAAGGAAAGCCACCAAAAATACCACTTCGCACAGGTGACCTCTTTTGCTCCCGGGCCCTTCATGAAAGTTGTAGATCTCGACGAGGCAAACAACTTTCGTGAAGAAAATGTTTCGATCCGAGGTCATCTTCTATCTCTTTTTCCCACTTTAAAATCTGAAATTTTTTTGGTGCCACGTGGCAGCTCCAGGGCGTGCCACGTGGCATCCCGCCTCACTCTCTCTCTCCTGGTCACACCGGGTCACGTGCCTAGCACGTGACCCCATCTTCCCCTTCCTCCAGCCGTTGCCAAAGCCGCCCCCCCTCTCCTTGCCGTTCTCCCCCTTGTAACCGCCGCCGCCATGCTCGGCCTTAACCACCACCACCTCGCCGGCCGTTACTCCGCCCCCTCCGCGTAACCCCCCCCGCCAGCCCCTATAAAGCTCAGCCCTCGCGCCAAAGAGTGCCGATCCACCATTCAACCAAGGTGCCGGTGACAACGGCAAACCCTCATCGGCGCGATCCGAGGTGACCACCCACCTCATAGCAGCCGCTTCCTGCGGTTGTGCAAGCTTCGTTGGCCTATCGCCGGCCATTGAGGCAAGAACCGGAGCCATCCTCCGCCTCCTCCAACCTCCAGGAGACCCACCACCACACCACCTTCCTTCGATTTTTTTTACTGACGTTGCAGGTCCGCCGCATAGCAGCAACCTCGCCATCAGCCGCAACCTCGCGCCCAGCGCCTCCGCCGCTCCGCCTCGCGACTTCGCCCTGCTCCGACCTCCGCAGATCGCCACGCACCTCCGCAGATCGCCACCACCTCGCGCGGCGCCGCCTCGCCTCCACCAGCCCGGCGGCACCTCCGCCTCGCCGCGCCTCCGCCCAGGCCCTCCGACTCCGCCTCGCCCCTCCTCCGCCTTCGCGTGGAGGCGCCGCCTCTGCCCTCGCCCAGGAGCTCCGCCGCGACGCTCCTCCGCGCCTCCCAGGCGCTTCGCCCGCCCCGCCGGCCCACGACGCACAGGCGCCGTTGGATCGGACCCTCCCCCGCCCTTGATCCAACGGTCGTGCTCACGACACGCGCCCTCCCTCCAAGCCTTGAGGCTCAGGCTGACCGAGCCTAAGCTTCGGGGGCATCCGAGCCTCCCTCAGCTTCGCCGCCCCCGAACCTCAGGTTCGTCATCCGAACCACAGGCTCGGGATCTCCGAGCCCCGCCCGAGCCTACGCCTCCCTCAGAGCCTCCCGGCGCACGTGCTTCGCACGTGCGCGTGGGAAATTGCACCGAAGCCCCTGGCCTTTTCAGAAATTGCAAGAAGACCCCCGCCAGGGGTAAATTATAGCGGAGCCCCTCTGACTTTCATAAATTACAGATAAGTCCTCCCAAGGACCTTTTTGCAAAGAAAAGATTATTTTATTTACATTTTAGTCCCTGGAATTTCAATTTAGCATATCTTTGTCATACAGACTCCGATTTTAGCATATAATATGTCGTTTCGAAGCTAATTTCGTGCTCTACAACTTAGCATCATTTGTGGACAGATTTAGGGCTGTTTATTGATAATTATTATTGAGTATATCTGTTGTCATTTGTAGGCTCATCTTTACATATCTGTGCCACAAGTAACTTGGAAAAACTAACGATTTATTTTACAGGGAATTGTTGGAGTTGGGATATTATTTGAGGACTTATTTTATGCAGGGGCTTCGGAAAGGAAGATTGAAAATTTATTTCCCTTGTATTTTTTGAAGATAATGTCTATCGATTAAGGATTAATCTACAGGGAATTTAGAAGAAATTTTTATCAGAGCCCAGAACTTATGAGATTATTTATTGACACTCTGATCATTTCTTTTGAATTATAGCGTCTGATATGTGATAAATTTCGAGGTTATCAATTAACATATATTGAAGCTGAATTATTAATCACAGATCCTGTGCTGAATAGTCGTCTCTGTATATTTTCTTTGCATCACTCCTCCATCATTGCATTGTATATTTTTCTCAACACAGAAATTAACCGAGCATTAATCAATTATTAAATTTGATTTAAGACCGCGCAACTAAAAATCACCGTTCCCTGAGTTCGACCTTGGTAAACTTGCCAAGTAAAAAATATTCCACAACATTCGAAGATTGTGGTATTTTGACGACCGAAATCCGCTTCCTATACTACAATTCCTCATTTTTAAAGAGGCGAATTTCGCGATCATCAAATGGCGCCGTTGCCGGGGAACGGCAAATTTTTAGGGTTTTGAATCATTTTTTATAATTAATTTTTGTGAAATTAATTTTTGTGACATATTTTTTTCATCTTTTACATTTTTTTTCCTTTTTGCATTATTTTTTTTCTCTTCTGATACTAACCGCAATCTCTCTCTTTGTAGACTACTGGAGCAGAATTTACAGATATTAAATCAAGGATCTGCGATGAAGATTTGTATTTTAATGTTGTGAGCGAGAGTTAGCATAAGTTTAAATTTCTGCATTATTCACAGGGTCCCTCTCTCCTTGTACCCTGTCAAATTGTAATATTCAGGACTGGACTCTCTGTGGCTTGACGTAGAATTTAGGAGCACATACGCCAGATTAGAATTATTTGATTGTGCTCGTAATTTTTAGGCCACACTTTTCACTAATTAAATGCACTGTAGATCGTTCAACATTAGCCAAAAATTTCAATCAATTCTTCCCGCTAATAGAACTATCTGTCTAGGACGTTTTTCATCTGTGCATATCATTTAGTGTAAATTTTAATTCCTTGTACTGCATCCCGCATGAAGAACGCGAGGAGTCACTATAAGTCTTTCTCTTAAGCATGCATCATTGATTTACGTTTGCATTGGCTTTTCTGATTCTCCTTCTCGAGTTTTACAACTTAAGGATTCAAAGGAATTGGGACTGCTCGTTAGGCGTGAATTTTTGTGCTCACATAAACCACAGTGATAACCTTATCTTAAAACTGGGACTGCTAATCAAGGTGATTGTAAATAAATTGACATAAAATTAATCTGTGTTTGGTGGAGAGGAACCCACTCATTGTTTGTAAGGACCAGAACGCACACTTAGGAAAGAGCCCAAAACCGAAGTAGTTCATTCAGACTACTGAGTTTCAATAATTAGCTACTTTTCAGTGAGGGTCTCGGGTAGCCGTTTACGGTCCGACTTCCCTTAGCAGAGTAGGTGGTTTAGAGGACACCGCGGAAGGCTCCGTCCTCAAGTAACACGGGTAGCCGTTTACGGTCCGTACTTACACCTATACTGGCTGAAAGTAGGAGCAACTAGTTGTATGAACTCGGGACAGTCTTTGTGAAATATTTCGGCACCTAACAACTCCGCTTAATCTACAAGATTGTTTTGTCATTAAATTAAAATTGAAAAGATAAGCGGCCGAACCCTAACGTGCCTTCACCAGTGTTGAGTGGGTGAATCAACGTGTTTGTTTTGTGTTTGATTTGTGTGCGTCAAAGACTTTGCAATCGCAAGTAAATCGTGGTTCGTTAATCATTCCATCCATCTTGACAAGATGTTGGCACAATGGCCTTCTTTTCCGATCTCCACGACCTTGTCCCGATATTCTTCTTCTCACACTCCTCAAGAGAACCTGAGCTTCAAATCAAATTCACCTCAGTCATCTTTCTCTTCCCACCCATACATCCCACCCTATGACCACACTTCTTCTTGGACTAGCCTTCTCTCACATTCGGACAATCTTATGGACATAAGAGAGAGACCAGAATTGAGGATAAAAAATAGAGTGATCGATACTGACAATAGAACACGATTTCTGGTCACAAGGATCTCACAGCCTCTTGAATTATCCCTGACTCAAGATAAGTATCAATTTTCCTTTTGACAACCCACGAGAAAACCAAAATCAAGGAAATTCAACTCATGACCAGCTCATAATGTTTACGAACAATCAATACTCTCCTCGAGGATACATGCCCGAATCACGACACATGGAGACTGATTATACAATCACTAGTCATGAAATGTTTGAGGATGAGAATGCTCGGATTAATCATAGAGCAGACACTTTAACTATGAGAATATATGATCTCATCCAGTCAATGCAAAATTCAGAAGAAGTGAGGCCACCACCATGCGAACCACTGGATCATCACAGTCAGACACAACCACTGACCTCTGACCCCCCGACTGACCATATTACAGAAAATACCAAAAAATGAAAAATTTGAAATTTCAAAAAAATTGGACAATTCTCAAATGGAAGCATTTTGCAAGAATCTGATCTTAAAGCTTCCATTAATCAAAGCCATAGAATATGTGCCCGATCTTAAGAGATTTGTGAAGAGTCGACTAATACCCAAAAAGACGGGCAAGAAACGATCCAGGACTGAATATCATGTCATATCAATGGCTAGTTCTTTGGTGATGAATCATAAACTCAAAAGTCGCAAAGTCAAGCGGTTGACTCGGGTCACATGTGAAATTGAGGATTCTATATTCACTCATGTTGGGTTAGACGACGACTCCACATTAAACATCCTCCCGAAGTCCGTCTTTAATCAACTTAAATTCGGACAACTCAAAAAGACTAGGGTGATCGTTCAATTACCTGATCGATCTATCAAAAGACCACGGGGGATCGTTTCTGTCGTCGTAAATTTCCGAGGGGAAAAACACAAAGTGGACTTTATTGTCCTTGACATTGAGCACCCCGGAAGGATGACTGAGTCTCCTATTATTTTAGGAAAGCTGTTCTTAGCCTCCGCTAAGGCGATCGTCGATTGCGAGACTCAGGAAATCAAGTTCCCGAATTCGGACCACAATAAACATGACCCCAATGACACATCCTGCTCTGAGGAAAACCAACTTGAAACCAACAGTTATGATCAGGAGATAAATATTTCACATTATCAGACATCTCCACATAACACACTCATACAAACCCTAAGAGAGTCACCTATGGGACTGACTGTTGGACAAACTTCGGATTCTCACCACCCTATCACTGCTCCTAGGAAAAATCATGATTTTGGAGCTTATGAGGAATTGGACCATATTATTGAAGATCAACACGATTATTTGAGTGGTCCAATCTTCGAGTCGGCAGTAATTCATGGCATACTTGAACCTTATAAGGAACCGACTCCAGAAACATCTGATGTCACCAAAACTCATGATCATTGATGAATACCCATTCATCACTCTTTATTCTTATATTTTAGCTACAAAAACCTTTGCAAATACATGTAGATATGTGTAAATAGGAATAATTACCAAAAGCATGCATTGTGTAAAAACCTATAATTAGCATGTTTTTGTGCAAAAATAAAAGAATAAAGATCAAAAAGAAAAAGAGGGAAATATTTAGAATAAATATTGAGCAATCTAACCCAAGGGAGGGCTCAACATGGGCCTGACCGCATAAAAGCCAAAGTAGAGCGAGATAGGGGCTCATGTGTAAATATTTATGTAAATATTATAAAAATATTTTCCTCACCAAAAATATGCTTGTAAATACTTGTATATATTTGTAAATATAAAATCAAAAGAAAAATTTAAAAATTAAAAAGAAAACAAAAACACATCTTGTATAGTCACCTTGTACATGGACCGCTCCTATGTATTTATTTAACATTGTAAATAAATAGAATTAATTTCCAAACTTTTTGTAAATAGTCTCTATTATGTATTGTAAATTAATAAAATAAAAACAATTAAAACAAAAGCAAAATAAAAATAACAAAATTAAAAATACAAAAATACATTGTACATATACCATGTACATAGATGTACATATATATTTATTTTACTTATGTACATAAATAATAAAAATAAAATAAAAATACCTTTTTATTCCTTGTTTTATTCTATAAATAAATAAAATATAAAATAGGAATAAAATTGCATAAAAATAATAATTAAAAATAAAAAAGATCAAAAACCCTAATTGTGTACATATACCCATATAGTACATATTATGTATATACCTTATTTTTATTTCTAAAAAATTATTAAAAATCACCAAAAAAATAGAAAAAAATAAAATAAAAATATTTTGTGTTTTGAGTTTTTGCAAATTCGGCCCCTAGCTACCTTTATTTTTCATTTTAAGATCCAGCCACGTGGCCGATTTCCATTGGGTCCTGGGGATGTTGACCGCCCGGTCAACTACCCCCCCCCCAGGACCACCTTCTGCGGATACAAGAGCCCGACCCAATTTCTCAAAATTATACCCGCTTGATCCGACACCCATTTCCCTAAACCCCGGGTCCGAATCCTTAATCGTTCATCCGACATCCTCGCCGGAGCCGCTCCCTCGGGATCCGCGCGCTCCTGAGCTTGCCCGGACCCATCTTTCTCGGACCCCTAGACGTATATAGCTGCAGCTCCGCCACTCGATTGCTCCATCTTTGGCCATTTGTTTCGTTCTCCCGTGAGCTCCAGAAAGTGCGTGAGGTGACAGCTCCCGTCTGAGCCTGTTGAAGCGAGGAGAGGAGGTGATTCCATCGATCCGGCGAGCACAGCCGCCGCAGCTCCGCCACCAGCGTGAGCTTCGAGCCTCGGAGCGAGACGATCCTTGAGGCGACGACCAGGAGCTTCAGCAGCTCCTCCCCAGTCTCTCCGACCACTCAGGCAACCCCTTAGGCTTCCCGTTTCCTTTAATTTCCGTTTACGCCCAAATCGCGCCGCCGCCGCATATCTTCGATTCCGACCATCCCTTCACTCCGCTCGATCATCGGAACCGACCCTCGCCTTCGCCATCTCCCCGCGCACCTTCTTCACCCCTCCAGCCAACCCAGCTCGCACAGGAGCTGGGAGTCGAGCTCTTCCGTCCACCACCTTCGCCGGAGCTCGCCACTTCGACCCACCGTTCACCCCCACTTCGCCTAACCGGGTCGAGGCAGTTTTCCCTCGACCCGCGAGTCTCCTGAGCTATTTTGCAGGTGCTACTGAGCCTATCTGAGGGCTTCGGTCATTCAGGCCAGGAGGCCCAGCTCCGCCGACCTCGCCCGAGCTCCTCGGAGCTCGGCTCGATCATCGGAGCATCGCAGCAGACGCAGGAGCACTCCAGCTTTCTTCTCCGACCATCAGAGTGCTCCAAGGAGGAGCATAGCGCACGCCCGAGCCCAGCGAGTCTCGCCGGGCACCTGTTCTTCCAGCATCCTCCATCGCCGTCGGATCAGCCTCCTGCTCCAGATTCTATCCTAGCCGTCCGTTCTTGGAGCCGCAGATAGCGTCCGATCAGAGGAGGTCTAATCCCAGCCGTTAGATCGACACGTGGCTCGGCCGTTACCGTTGGATCAGCCCAAGGACACCAGCGCTGGAGTGCCACCTGCCCTCGACCGCTCGATCAGCCACGTGGCAGTCATCCAGCCCCTCCGCATAATAAAGGGTAATTTACCCTTAGGCCCTGTCTTTATTTTTATTTCGTTTTAGTCCTGTAAATATGAAAGTCAGTTGTTTAGTTTTAGGGCTATTTGCATATTGGACCCTATGCTTTACTTTATTTGCATTTATACCCCTGCCAGTTGTGGACACGTGCATCGACACGTGATATTTTGGTTTATTTGCAATAGAGACCCCTATAGTTCTGGAAGTTATTAAATGAATGAAATCTTTTACTTATTTGCATTTATACCCCTGTGCGTGATTTATTTCCACATGTGCGTTATATATTGGGTATTTTGCAGATGAGCCCCTGGACTTTTGGTACGTGTTACCAATAAGTCCTCGGGACTTATTTTGATTACATTTGGGTCCTTAAGTGCCCCAGGCACGCGCGTGGCGCGTGTTTTGCTGGGTATTTTGCACCAGACCCCCCAAAACTTTGGGTATTTGCACTTTGGTCCCTATGCATAGTACCCTCTCTTTATTTTTGAATAAAATAGCAAATCACCTCCAAATCCAATGAAAATTGGACACATGGCTCCTGCCATTATGTAAAAGTTTTGTGGATTTTTGAGGACATTTTTGATTTCGTTTGATATTTTTAAAAATTCAAAAACCTCTATTTTTGTCACTGTCTAGCTTGAAAAATCACAAAATAAAAATTCTATAAAAATTATTTACTGTTTGTCTTGCTTAGTTTGATTTTCTAGCCAATTTTGGCTATTTTTCATTACTGAAAATCACTAAAACTTAAAAACACTCAAAAACCTATAAAAATTATAGTAAATAAATTAAAAATCCAAAAATAATAAAAGTGGTACCTAAATTTTCCTTGTTTCATCTTCTTTACAGGAAAATTACCTCCAGGCCATTTTGAGGCTCTTAGATATTTTATCTAGGGCTTTTTGGCTCGGCTGGACAGTACCCACTGTTTGTTTCACTTTTTGATTTTTAGAAAATTAATTAATCATCAGAAAATTCTCAAAAATTCACCAAAAACACTAAAAAATATAAAATACATAAAAATATTTTTGTTTAAATTTTTGGTTGATTTTTAGTGCTTTAAATAAATTGTTGAAGTGTGCTTTTCTTTGTTTTTCCTAATTTCTTAATCACTTAAAAATCCAAAAAAATATAAAAATATTTAAAAACCACTAAAAATATTTTCTTCCTTTATTTTCTTTCTTTTTACTACTTCGTAGGCCGAGAGGCCAATCCGTGCTCCTTGAGTTCGACCCTGGTTGCTATACCAGGTTAATCCAATAGCAGGACCGCTGTTTTGAGTTTTGATTGATTTTATCTTTATTGAGTGGTTCATTTTTCTTGATTGAGCCGACTTGATCGTGTGGGTCGCAACGACCACTTTAGCACCTATACCCTAGCCTTCAGGTCGCTCATCAATCATTCCGAAATGACATCAACAACCCCAGCCATAAACCACAAGATCTGCAGGAACACTCTCCCTCGACCGAAGCAGTGCATGACCCTTCAAGAATTGGTCGACTTTTATGGAGATTCATCTGATGAGGAACTAACGAATGCCACATCGGTTACTCAAGACAGGGAGATGAAGACTGTCCAACTTCCTCCCAATACTTCTCAAGGAAACAAACCGATCAAGAAAGTCACCTTTGACCTTAGACATCAGGTGATTTCTGAAGACTCCTCGTCTGGTCCTGATGTAGTTCATCAGATAAGTGCAATAGGTACAACTCTGATCCAAGGGCACTTACCTCTGATCGATAAAAGTTGGAGATCCTCTGCAGACAACTACTATTCTCCTGAGGACGACTCCGACGATGGCTGGTCTTCTTCATCGGTCCCCTCTTCATCACACTCCACATCTCCATACTATCTCCCTCCACACTCCCGCAAGAAGGTCCGTCGCAAACCTCCTTGATCTTCTACATCCGCACATCTACCCGGTTCCCCATCTGTAATTAACCGATTATACTTAGGCTGACCTGAGCCTAAGTATAGGGGGACCGCATCCATTGTTTATACATCACTTCTCTTCTTTTGTTTTTAATCCTTCTATATTTGGTACGAGCTATGTCAACATTTCACTTTGTGCCATGAGGACATAGCCCAAGCTAAGTATAGGGGGGTGTATTTGTATATACTTTATCTACTTTATCCATAGCTCGTACTTTAATATTTTTTATCTAACATCGGGGATGGGTACAAGTAGTGTGTATAATACATGTTTTTCAAAACAAAAACAAAAACAAAAACAACAACAAAATAAAAACAAAAACAAAACAAAAAAAACACAAAAAACAAAATTTTTTGAAAAAAAATGCATTAAAAAAAGCATCACTCATGGTCTTGCATTTCATCAAGCTTTTCATGCATTCCTTGGTCGATATATTCCTGACACATTCACCATCAATCAAGGCTTGAGGATTTTTGAGGACATTTGATTCCTGAGATCTTGGGATTCTGAGTTAGCATGCCTTAGTCATTAGGGTTTTTAACTTAATTATCCATACTTCCCTAGTTTGAAAGATTTGAGCGCTATATTGCACTCTTCATCTCTACCTTCAAAAAGAATATGATCAGCACAACCACTCCCACAACTACAGGATTGACGAGATGAGTTGAGATATCACTTGAGGAACTAGGACTAGAGATTTGAGTTTAGACCCGATCTGATGATATTCGAGGATGGGATAAAGTTAATGAAGGCTTCAAAAAACTTGAGTGTCAGCAAGAACCTAGCCAGTATGTGAACAAGTTCATATACTATCTTTTTGATGTTGACCTAAGTGCCAGGGTGTGATGAAACTTAATGAAAATTGTTGATTAGTGTGCGCCATCTTTTGGTAAAAGCAGTGGAGCTAGCCAACAAAAGAAAAGAAAATGAAATGTCAAAGAAAAGCTCTATCATCCAAAGTCAAATTCCAAATGAGCTTCCACCAATGGCAAGCGCTCCCAAAATTTTCAAAGTGTCCACTTGGACCAAACGCTAATTAGGACCAAGGAGTCGGGCTGACACCATAAAGGGGCTCTGCATCGTAAGCGATACAAGTCTGGGTGTCGAAGGTATCTTAGATACTCAAAAGAGACACACCCCGGTGTACTCCCGGAAAAACAAGTGCAGACGACTCCAAATTCTCTTGACGGACGCATTGATCAACAAAATAAAATATACTTGTGTTGAGTAATAAGGCACTCAAGAGGCACCTTGTTCCAATGAAAGGGAGAGAAAATCAGACACAATCCTATGCCCTCCATCAACTGGCCGTCCATCTACACTTTCAAGTCTGACAAACTAATGAGACGGTTGACTGAAGCAAGAATATACTTATTCCCTAGGGTTGAGGGTCAGGTCTAGAGGAGAGTCTCTTGGATTGGAACTTTGGGTGATGACTCGATTTGACTCTCATGAATGCAGTACACTACGAATCATATCCTTATACTATATGTACAAAAAGAGAGTCTGAAAATTAGAGAAGTTGGGTTCCTTTTGATTAAAGCTTGGGTGAGCTCAGAATTTTAGGATCACTCAAATTAAGGGTCTTCTCTGAATTAAGCCTTGAAAATTCACATACACAGTCAGGGAATGTATTCAACTAAGTCATTCATTCATGCTCAGGGACGAGCATGGTCTAAGTATAGGGGTATGATGAATCCCGTATTCATCATGCTAAAATTGGTCATTTAGGCTTTGTCCCCCATCATACACTTGCAATTAATCATTAATAGAGCATTATTAGCATTCATACATGTGTAAATAATATCTGCATTTCATCATGCATAAATTGCATTAAAAATCCCTTGTGTAAATTAGCCCAAAAAGCCGCTAACTTCTCACATTTTTAGTTAATTCATTCTAACTCCGATTGACCTGAAACTATCTCCATTGTGTAGATATTACAAACTTTATTAAATAAAAAATACAAAAAAATTACTAACCCCAATAAGTGTCAAATAATCCCAAAGTCAAATTTCACATCTGACAGACTAAAATGAGCATATCTCCTACATACAGTGTCCGATTTTGGTCTACTCATTTTAAAGTACTCCATTTTCAAATGCCTTCAAAACAAGACCAATTTCATAAAATTCGGAGCTCATATGTGAAAGTTGGGTTTTGGGCCTCTTTTGCGCATTTTAACTTCTTGCTAATTTTGACCTGAGATTTTATGTGCATAATTAACTCTTTTAATTTTATTTCTTTTTCATTTGTGTCCTTTGATGATAGTTTTAATAAGAAATGCAAAAATTCAAATCCTGATTAAAACGGAGATCAAAGAAATTGACCAAGTCCAAGTGTCTGTTGTCGGTATGTGCAAAAGTTGTTTGTTTCTTACCTTTATTTTATTTTCCTATTTTCTTATCCTTTAAAAATCCAAAAAAATTAGATTAGTGTGTAATTAATTTTCTTATATTTTATCGTATTTTTTCTAGATTTTTTATCCTTTCTAAAAACACCAAAAAATTACAAAACTCCAAAAATCGGTTTTTCGTACACAAGGAAAGCCACCAAAAATACCACTTCGCATAGGTGACCTCTTTTGCTCCCGGGTCCTTCATGAAAGTTGTAGATCTCGACGAGACGAACAACTTTCGTGAAGAAAATTTTTCGATCCGAGGTCATCTTCTATCTCTTTTTCCCACTTTAAAATCTGAAATTTTTTTGGTGCCACGTGGCAGCTCCAGGGCGTGCCACGTGGCACCTGTTGGAAATGCGAGCCCACGGCGAGCTATTATGCAATAAATGTTGTTGCAATTCACTCCTTGATCTGAAATGAAGAATACATAATTTGCATAATAGGTCCCTTAGTGCAATTAGGGTTATGTACCATGGCCATCTTAATAATCATACAGCTGTTGATTCAATTATTGAATCATAGAGGCTGATGCTTAGATGAATATCTAATGAGTTAGATTGAGGACTCATCAAGCACCATCAAATGATTATTAAGAGATGATCTCCAGCTTGAGTAGGAGATGGCAATCCTATCTCATTTAGGTTGATATCTGACCGACCTCTTGATGCAGGTCCTCTCCATAGGAATAGAGATTCGGAGGTGTCGGATGAGTTAGGTCAAAGAGTTGACTTAACGAGATCGAGATAACCAAAGTCCTATATCATATGCTGTCATGATATAGGCACACATCCTCTGACCGGAGACAGATGTGTTACTATATGTCTGAGTATGTACATTTGGCAGACCAATAGGTTGATGGCCTAATCAAGGTCTATACACCGGTGCGCTGGTGTGCATATAAGGGCATATGAGTAATACGATCTCTCAAAAGGATCATACAGGTTCACTACTGGACCGGAAGACATGAGCTCACTCATGAGATATTGGGAAGAATCAAATTCCATGCGCACGGTCGTCTCGCTTTGGAAGCTTGACTGAATTTGTTGGTTTGATATATACTTTTGGAAAGTATATGATCAAGACCTAGGTATGATATATGCTTTTGGAAAGTATATGATCAATACCGACTCCCAATGATCGAATGAGAAACTTACTGATAAAACCCTGAAGTAGACAGTATAAAGTTGATCTAATACTTCGGGTTTAATCTGAGTCTTCCAGTATGCAGGATGTACAGGTATTAGGAATACCTGAGGGTGATGTGATCATAAACGATTGTATAACCATGACGCTTCCATTCCTAGGGAGTGATGAAACGGGTCTGGATTTTAGTGACTCCTATCAGTGGAGAAGAAATCTCATCTTAGTCCAAATGTTGGACATTGATCTGAATGTGATTCAGATTCAATGAGAAGATTAGATTTATGGTCTTGATTTAATCAAGCATCTATGGGAGGCCCGAGATCTGGTTTTGAGATATGATCTCAATATCCATGTCACTATACGTGGAACAATACAATCGCCATGTCCTTATCTCCAAGTATTCGCGGAGAAAGCGCATTATCCTTGAAAGAGTTCATGGATAATTCTATTGTTGATATATGTATCCGAGCATTGAGAAAATGGATAATTAAATGTGATTTAATTATCATGAATAATATGAATTTGATTCATATTATAAGGAGAGTTATCTTAGATAATTAAATATGATTTGATTATCAAAGATGTAAATAATATGAATGTGATTCATATTATTTGAGCACATGAGAATAAGTTATCCAATATAATTAAATGTGATTTAATTATTATGGATAAGAATAATGTGGATAGTAATATCCAATTATTCATAAAATATTATAAATGTGATTTATAATGTATTGGAGAGAGTTAATTATAATTTATATTAGTAGATTCATTATTAATGTGTATTGGATACACATTGTCTAATTAATTGAAAATATAAATTACATTTTGTTTTGGGTTGTGAATGTGATTCACAAATTTCCAATGGCATGATTGCAATGTTCACAAAATAAATTGGATTTATTTTTGCGAAATAATATTCAAAAAAAGTTTTTGAGAGATATTAGAGAGAATTATGAGATAATACAATCTAATATAGAAGGAGAGACATCCACCTTCCATATAGGAAGAGTGGACGGCCACAATTCCCACAAGGAATGTAGTGGCCGTCCACCCCTCTTATGGAAGGAGGCTTGCCTCCTTTCCTATTTCTCTAATTGAGATTGATTTATTATAAATCAAATTATATTCTACATATATTTGATTTTTATTAAATTAATTGTTGTTGGTTTTTACCAACATAAATCTTAGCCATTGAAAGAAACACAATCAATGAGAACCATTGGATTTGTGTTGTCCCATGGATTGAGATCCATGGATCCCAAAACCCTAAAAAATAGAGAGGCATACCCATGCTTTCTCTTTACACATAATGCTTGAGAATCATCTCTCTCTCCCTCTCTCTTTCTCTCTAGAGGTCAGCCCTCTCTCTCTTATGGCCGTCCACCATGGATACCTTGGAGAGGTTGTCCATCGCCGCGGCATCGTCGTTATGCTGCCCGTTCTTATGCTCGTGGATCTCTGTCTTCTTCGTTGCGCCTCGCTCATGAAGAAGACGTTGGATCTCGTGTGTCGAGATCAGGAGATCCGCCGCTTGGATCATCAACATGGATTGCGAGAAGCACACGGTTCATCCCCGCGCTCGCAAGCGTCTCCTCCGTCGGATCGGACTTGAGACAGGAGGTCTCTTCGTTTAGAGACTTGATCGCAACCACGCTTCAAGAGGTAATCCTAATTACTTGTTTGTGGTTTAGACGAAACGGTCCGAGAAGTGTTCTTGGATCATGTGGTTTCGTCGTATAAAATTTTTAAATTCCGCTGCATCGAGCAACTAGTGCGACTAGTCGCTCTTCGTCGTATTCGATACGACGCTCACGCTTCCGTGATGCGCTTGAGGATCTAACCATATCCTTCAAGTGGTATCAGAGTCAGGTTGACGGTTTCGAATAGTGATTTGTTAACCAAGGACGACTTGGGTTCGCTAAGGTCGCGAAAGTTTTCATCGCATTTGATTTCGCAGATCTGTTTAGTAAATAAATTCGGCACTGTTTAAATTGTTTAAACACGAATTTTATACTTGGATTATGTTCCCCATTAAATAAGGAAACCATAGGATCTGAGTTTGCGTAAATCGGATTTCGTATGCTCGAGATATGGTCGTTTTAATGAACATGTATGCACTGTTGCGGGAACTGTGAATCTGAACGTGATTAAAATGTTAATTACTGTTTATACTTGCCTCGAAATGCGTGAAACATCACTTAGGTTCTGTCCTAAATCAAATTAGCAAACTTTAGAAATTGACTTTGCTTAATTTGGATTTAATATGATTGAGATATGCCAATTTTAGTAAGTAGGGGTCACTGCTGAAATTGCTTTCCTAATCAAGAACCATGTGATTGTCAATTAATGAAATTAATTGTTAATTTCGTGAAATAATCTTGAAAAATATTTGTGAAATATTGAAACATGATTATTTGCCTAATTGACTTAGCCCCAACCAATTAATTGATTAGATTTTGGTCAAAACCTTAATTGGAATTACAATCATCAAACTTCTTGCTTGAATAGGACTTGGGAATTTGCCTAGCAAATTTCCTTAAAATCAAAATTATTTTGATTACTATATGGTATAATTTCGGTTGAAGAACCGATGATCATCTCAAGTACAAAATAATCAATTTGGCATTATCCTTTCCCGAGGCGGATATGGTGTCTAGTCGGGGATCGCTGGGTCAGCGGGTTGCAACGTATGTGGTCCGCCCCACTCCCGTCGGTACTGGCCCATGACAACGGGTAGGGCCGGGATAATGTCCGAGGGATTATGATGTATTTTTCTAATTATTAAAATACGAATTAATACGTACTTTGAGAATAATACCATATATATATTCAAGCATAAATTAAGTTTGATTGATTAAATTGGATTGATAATTAATTTAATATGATTAAGTTAATTATATCCAATTAAGAATACTCTAATATGATTAGAGTTGATAATTCCCTTGGAAGAATTAATTATATGAATGTGATTCATAGAAATTAATTTAATTTGAATAAGATATGGAGGATCACATAAGTGACATCCATGGTCTCTCGTCAAGGCGAAGAGTTTCGTCGCCAGATATTATATGTAGGAGACGCCTATCCGAAGTGACAGCTCCTGCATATGATCCATTTGGATCGGGCTCGTCGCTTCTCGAAAGAGTAAGGACGTATGCGTAGTGACCCCAATATCGGGTCCTCATATTATTGGGGCGATATTGGATTGTGCATAGCGAGTTGTATTCCTGTTGACGGTTGGTTCAATTAATGACGGGTCAACATCACCTTAGGGGTGGTGGGCCCGGGTATTAAAGACCGAATTGGGAGATGGAAGTTGGACTTGCAAGGCGGAATGTGTTCCCGCTTCTTTTTATCCGAGTTGTAGGTTCTCATATTATTGGGATGCAACAAAGATAAGGAAGGAGATCCCAGATCTTGCTTGAGATATGATGGTAAGTATATCTCTTACATTGAAAGTGATTAAGGGAATGAACTTTCATTGTTGACATGGCAAGACAACTTTGATATAAAATTCCTAATTCAAAGTAAAACATGTACATATATAAATATATACACTCATGCAAATTTCAAATTTCTTATTTCAGATAATCCTTCATTAAACCCACTCAATATTATACTCAATAATAACCAGTAAAATATCGTGGATTGGACCCTATAATCCAGATATTGTACTTGCAATTGGACACACAATGTATGTGGTTGCAATGTGCAAGTTTCCTCATAACAATGAGAAGTGATAATTAAATAGACAATAGGACTAAAACCCTAGGGTTTGTATGTCTCTATAAGTCTTGATCTTATCGAATGTACTTTTGAAGTAACATGTCGATGATGATCGTGATTATCAAATTAATCCTTATAAAATCAATAAAGATATTCTGGCATACATATGTGCTCTCGACATTTAATCATGAATGATGTGGTTCTCTACATCATGCAGAATGGTAGCTCTATAAGAGATGATGTATTCAAATTATTTGAATACCTACCTGAACCTATGTTTTAAGAGTTTAGATGGATGTAGATGATGAGTGTCATCATTCTACTATCTATACTCTAGTCATTCATGAAGTTTCATAATATTCATATTGTATGAATTGGGTGAAGCTTGTATAAATGTTGAAATACTCTTATATTGAAATTTTTGATTTTAACATAAGAGATCCTTATTCTTAAGCAATGGTTGTTTATAGATAAAGGGAGCGCAGTGGAAGCATGGGTTGGACTCAAGCAAGAAGTATAATCAAATAGTTGACTGTACTTCTGTGACTTCCATATGACATCCAAAGAGTTGGATGAATGCCAATGCTGCAATAAGTTGATGTGTTGATAGTATGACTATCAAGTCTGTCTAGAATCCTCAGAAAAGGACTCGGATAGAGCATCAGTATAATCTACATATAATCATTGAAATTGACTTACTTATTTGATAAGGTAAAGTCTAATAATTGTATCTCAATCTTCTAATAACACTTGCAATTGGTTGCATATGTATTAGAATATTAGAAATTTGATCTTAAGGTTTATTGATCATCCATGTTGAAAGTGATGCAAGTGTTGCAACAGTTTCCATGAGATCAATAGACTTCATATTTTCAGTGGGAGCCCTTAGTCTTAGAGAATGTCTCTATGACCTAGATATTAGAATACACTCATTGTTTATTTCTAATTGTTGGATATAAACATGAATTCTGTAATAAATCTATCATAAAGAGTTATGATGGAAATATTTCAGATAGTAATCTAAAATCTAGTGGACTCTATTAAATTAGAAAATTATTGAATGGTTCATTGAGATTTCTAATACTGAAAATTAAACCTTTAAAAGATCAATAGGAGGATAAAGATCATTTGACAATGATCTGGCATCAAATTTTGGACATATGTCTGTTGATGAAATCAATGGACTG